>BQMF02000386.1:0-437027 GCA_027922465.2 Turritopsis dohrnii | reverse complement strand
AATTATTTGAAACACCACATTACAGCATACATTTCATTTCACAATGGGGGTTGTTGATACGATAGTTTGGTGGAGTATTACTTCCACATCAAACCGAAGCTCAAGTAGTATGAGCACATTTGTAATTATTAATCTCCAACAAGAACATACCTTCACATACGACGCCATATTTTGTAACTTAAAATATGCTGACGATGCTGTAGATTTTAATTCGACTGACCTCATAATTATAAGCCATCAAGTTGTAGTGTAAAGTTTCCAGACCATGTTTAATAGAAACGCTCAGAAATAACATCCTGTCATCAAATATGCGGCCGCACATTTTAAACGTTCGGCCGCACGTTTATAATATGCGGCCGCACCTTATAACATGCGGCCGCATATTATAAACGTGCGGCCGCATATTTAAACGTGCGGCCGCATATTTAAAACGTGCGGCCGCATATTTAAACGTGCGGCCGCATATTATAAAGTGCGGCCGCATATTTTAAACGTGCGGCCGCATATTTTAGTTTTCATCATTTTTATTGTTTTAAAAACAAAACCATGTTGTTCGAATCAGCCACGGTAATATTGAGAATATTTTATAATTGTTGAGAGTAGATTTGTATAATTGTGACACCGTCCTGAAGACTTTAAGCCAAATTTGAGACGAATAAGTTTTGATCTATTTGTTTTGTATAATTGCCAGTTGAAATTCTGCTACTGTTATCAACTATTATATCTCACAGTTCTATGAACAGTATATTTGTTAGAATTGTGAGAATGCAATATAGCGAAATTTCGACTTCCAAGTCGTCTTGTTTAATATTATTATTATCATTTTAGAGTGGTGGCCGTTTGAAACTCAATAAAACTGGAGTAGTATTCAGGTCACTAAAAACTGGCAAAGTTGATTTAATATCCCTAGCGGAAATCAAATCATCCCAATAAATGCAAGTTGCTCGTGGTTTTGGTCTGAAATTGAACCTTAAAAGTGGACAACATTACAAATATGATGGTTTCAAGGAAGGTGTAAGTATTGAAAGGTTCCTTCTCGAAGTACAAAAATCAACTCTGTGTAAAGATCATAATAAAGACTACTTTTCATAGAAAATCTTATGTTTTTTTCATAAGAAACACTATAAAAGAAGTTCACCAGTTACGGTTTCTTGTATAAAATGTGTATACAACTGTGCTTTAACCCAGGTAGATAATGTCCAGTGCAAAGTTTTTACCATTTCAATTTTAGCTAATACCTACAAAGAGGAAATAAACTGCTCACCACAGCTCAATCAAAAGGTTGGATAATTTCGTTTGATATCAAACCAGTTGGTAAATTCTCGATTGGGGTAACATTCTTCATCTCACAAAAGGACAAGACCATGCAAGTTATGGTGATCGAGCACCCGCTATATGGTTTTACCCTCACTCAACTAGATTACATATATATTGTTCAATCAATGGAGTTCTGAAAGGCTGTTACAATGGAAAGATTGATTTGATCATGAAGAAATACACACACGTGGAAATAATGCAAACAACCACACTTACTGGACTGTGGCGATTATTTATCTATGTTGGGGGAGAGAAGGTTGCTGAGTAGACCAACTTGGATCCTCGAGAATGGACCGCTCTTGACTTGTACATGAGCAATCCGTGGCATTCAGCAGCGAAGGCATATATCAAGAACTTTTTCTTTGAAAATCTTAAAAATGGTAAGATCTGGATAGATGTCTGTACAAGGAATTTATTGAAAGAATACAAATTTCTATTTTGTATATGGAAAAATAAAATAAAATAAAATATAATAATATTTATATAAAAAAGGACAAATTTCTATGTTCTCTGTCATTCATGTTTTGTTTTTAAGAGAAATCACAAGCGGAAGATTGGATCCTACAAAGTAGTTTTGTTTGCTATGAAGGAAAGGGTAATCAATTTGGGGAGTTTCATGCGTCACAAAACGGAATACTAACTGCAATTAAACTGGAACATCGGAATGGATCCATCACGTGCACAATAGCAACAGCGTCTAGGGGAAACAATTGGGGCTGTGCACTTTACCCAAAATTTATCTACACACTTGTTACTGACAGTCAAAACACTGTGATGTTTCCTGAACTTGAACAAAGTGAAGTTTCGAAATGGTCAAAGACAAAATTTCTTCTTCCTGGCTATCATGGAAATTCAAATAACGTGGATTTTGTTAATTTCAATCATCCTTCTTATGTGGCGAAAGGTCAGGAACACAGAATTTGATATTGGGAAGATCTAGCCGATAGATTCGAAGCTGATAACGGTGGCAAGCATTGTATAAAAGTTTATGCCAAGTTTGAAAAATGACGGAAATTGTATTTTTTTCGGGAGTTTTACGTATAGTAAAGATGCATAAAAAACACATGAATTTTGAATTATCACGACAATAATATACCACAAGTAATATAGCCAGGAATACAAAAGCAAGTAACACGCCATGTAACCTGTGAAAATATGAATTGAAAACAAATTTTGTCCAAGGGAATATCGGCGGATACCAATAATGAAATTTGGAAAGTGACAGTATTATGTTCTTCACTAAACCTCGAAGTCCTGAAATTGATGAATGTTCAGTTTTTCAATATAATTTTGATGTAATTTAGGTGATCATATAGCTGATAAGTTAAACGATATAACATTGTTTTTCCCTTTTTGGTCTATGCCCCGAGGAAGCTGATTTTTCATTTCCCGTGTCTGTCAGTCCATCCGTTACACCAGTGGGTAATGTTCATCGCGCCGCCTACTTTAACTCCCACTAACTTTCACATTTTCAGTTCAAAGTCAAAAGCTTTAAAGCAATAGGTAGAAGGTTAGGGTCAGAGTTATTATTGGTCGTGTAAATGTCTTGTGGAATTACTGTGTTAGAAAGCAAATGTTCGTCGGGGAAGTATCAGTCGGATTATTATCTTGGACTATACTATAGCGTTGGTACTTAATTTGTAGTATTATCTTTTGACACCTATAACCAAATAAAATGATTACTATGCAACAGTTGTTTTTTAGTACATTTCTACTAGTAAAAAAATAGTGTGTAATCTATACATCTCTTCTGTAATTCTGTCCAAACATTGTATTTTGGTCTAGTTATTTATGGTATCCAAGGAGTAGCCCAAAGGACATTTTTATAGATGAGTGCACAAGACGTAATGTTTATAAACATTAGTGTTCTTTAATCGAAAATGCTATATAGTGCAACATGAATGCTATTGATCAGGTCATGTCATTTTCCTGTGAACATACACATTCAAAGTCGCAAGTAATAATATATACACTTCAAGTTTTTATCTGTTTATTTGACTTATTAAGATCAATTTCTCATTAACACTTTTAAGCATAATTTTGAATCTATTTTTGTGTATGTTTGATTTAATGTAATTAGCACTTAAAACCCGTCTATAAAAAGGATTGGTCGGTCGATGTAACGTATCAAGTATCTATCTTTTTCTAAGTTTTTTGCTATTCGTGTACACAGTCGACTCTTGAATACTCGAACTCTAGACGGACCTGAAAAATCGTTCGAGTTATCGATAGTTCGAGTTATTGATAGTTTCCGCATGCTAAGGAATCGCCAAAATAATTCAAGCAATCGACGAGTCAGAGAAATTGAGTGATCAAGTTTTCAAAAGTCGACTGTATAAAGGAAAGAGTAGGCCACCAATTAATTGAATTAATTTATTAATTGAAATGAATTGAATAAGTAATGTTTTCTTGTAAGAACAATTTTTCCTTTTTTTTTTTTATTGAGCAAGGCTTTCCTGCTTGAACATTAATGGAAGTAATATTGGGAATAAACAGGTGATTGCCTGTTGAGTGCTTGTTAATAGAATCACAAATTCAAAATTCTTTACTCTGGAGGAAGTCGTTGCGTTGACGCGTTTGTTTGACGTAATTGTATACACTTTTTTTTGCTGAGAGACTCATGCACGCTGTCTCGTTAAATACCGGTTGTAGCAGATGTGAAAGATGTTGGAAACCCTTTTATACAAATCATCCGTTGAAATAACTAATTTTCGTGTCAAATTTTGACTAAAATGAAAACATCCATTCAGACTTGCAACTCTGCTTCCAGGATTTCTTGCCTTTATTTGATTTGATTCACCATCTTTCGTGTATCAAAAAGATAATGAACCCTGGGTACAAGGTTGTAACTAATCTCTTTTTATAACCGATTTCTTTTCTTTTAACCAGGACCAAAAAAGTCATCATTTCCGATGATTGGACCTGTTAAACATCTCCTAAGTTCTACCACTTGACACGACCAATGTTAGGTCACCGTGGTGTGTTCTCACAGTCGATTTTTAACGAAAGAAAATGCTTAACACATGTTCAAGGAGACCTTGTTACATGAAAAAAGAACCTCAGTTGGCTCTCCCAATTCGCTCATTGTCCCATTACCACTACGGTTACAATAATCCAATAATCATGAAAATCTAACCTTAAACAGCAGTTATAGATTTTAGCAAGTTCTTTAATTATATAAAAAAGTTAGTATGATTTTAATACAACTCTATTAACAAGCTTTTGCAAATTTTTTTACCATTCGTCTATGCTGAGCCCTGATGAAGTGATAAATGTTTTCACTAAATGGATTAAACGTTGAAGTCGCATGTACGTCGCCATGTCGGCTACGTTTTATGAAATGCATATATAGTGTTACAAATATTTGCATAAGCTGCTGTGAGATTTTTATAGTTTTTTATGTTTTTGTTGAGGGCTCTTTTGATTTGTGAAAGTACTTAACTAAAAAAAAAAGATGAAATTACGAGATGAGAGTACAAGTATTGATTTACATGAAGAAAAAGTGGTTGTGAAATCAATTTGAGGATTTTTGTTTACAACCAACACACTTTGAGAGGGAAACATTGTTCTTGATGTTACATGTGTCGATAAATGCGAGTGTTAATATATATTTGAATGGCTTTTACTTTTACATTGAGCAGTGATTTATTTAACGCCTTAAAATACAGGTTACAAAATATCCCGAAATGATGTGAAATTCTGTGTTCGATGGCTTGAACTATTCATAGCGATCGGAAAGGTGTAATGTAAATGATTATCTCCGATTTCTTGAGATTCTGTACTTTTGAAGAAAACTTGCTTCTTTCACGAAATTTTTTTAAGTAATTCAAAAATTTAAAAACGAGATGCGAAGTTGGGAAAATCGTGTTTTTTCTCGCTATATTGAAGCGTGAGTATGAAAGTGAAGGAATACAAATTTTCTTAACCAACTTCGAACCCAAGAATTCTTCTGTTGTATAGTTTGTATTTCACCAGAGATAGAAAAAAGAGATGGAGGTTTTGAAACGAAGTTGACGCAGAATCAATTATTCCACAAACAACGAAATATTTAGGTATGGTTGATAAATTTCAAATGAACGACGATGTACATTCTCTATTCAAATTGTGACGAGTCTTTTAAAGTGTGGCGGAGAAATATGATGCGCTGTCATGAAAAATAATCTTTTATTTACTTTTGGTTTTGTTCACACAGTCTGAGAAACGGGAGTACTTTATTTAAGATAATTGAAACATGTGTTTAAGATTACGAGGATGTAATGTTATATCATCTCTACAATCAAATGTTCTTAAAATATAACTGATGAAGAACCCACTACCTCCTAACTCACCTTCTAAAATTTACACTAACTCACTAATTTTTTGCTAAAAGCTGTCATATAGCAAAACCTTTAACATGACATCTCAGCAAGTAAAATCGTCAAAAAGTCACTGCGAGCACTTTCGTTGAAATAGTGTGTATACATTTCTATAGAAATGCACTCAATGGCAGAGATTTTCAACAAATTTGCCCGCTGGGATTAACACATCTTTCCTATTTCTCTGTTTTAGCACTATGGTTTGATCTAGCTGATACATCCACCCTCGTTTCAGTGTCATAATTTGCTTTTTGCTTTCAATCATACTGCAGTGAGTTTTAAAAAAAATTGACATAATTGCTCAATGCATGTCATTATGCAAAATGCAGCAAGAGGAAGAGATCTTCCTCAATTTTATCCCCAGTGGGCAAAATCGTCCATAAAGTCAATGCGATGGATAGCATTTTTATTGAAATGTTTGTTTAGAACGCACTCCTTGCCGGTGGTTTTTCAACAAGTTTGCTTACTGGATCAGCACAAATTAAATGCATTGCGTACCATCTGTTATTTACTCTTTCACTTCCTGATTAAAGTATAAAACATGATATGAAAACCCAGTTGGCAAAATCATTGACATAGTGTGACATAGTGTGACATAATGTGACATAGTGTGACATAAGTGTGACTATTGGCGCGGCCATCAACAGATATGTACTTTTACAAATCGTTAGGTGAGAATTATTTTGTTCTATTTCCAATTTTTTTTTAAAATGAGAAAATTAACTTTGAAATTTCATAACCACGCTGAATCTCTAAGAAACTAACAAGACAAAACTGCCGTTTGAAGAAGATTTTGCGCTTATTTTTGGAAAAAGTTCAAGGAGAAAGAATAAAATAATCCTGAAAAGCTTGAAGACAATCGGGGCTTATTATTTTTTTTCAATAATGGAGAACAAAACAATTCTCACACAACGGAATTTGACCGGTAGGAACTTCATTAACCACAGCCTTAACAAAGCCCTATCCAAGCTGAAGTAAGTGTTTTTCTAGCTACAGCCGGAGTCAGTGAGAAGCATTGAGGTATTCATTCAGTGACGTAAATAAATTTTATAGATTTTTTGTGATTCCCATCATTCACTTGGAACTTTCGACTGATTGTTATAGCAATTACTACCAAATGATCGTTATTAAATCTTTTCGGCATATCTACCCACAAGGCAAATTTGTTGAAAAATGACTGTGGAGGAGTACTTTTATAAAAAAAAACACCAGAAGGTGGGCACCTAACTTTCAATAAGCATATCTTTTGTTTTTCGTGCTTGTTTTTTTCAATTTTTATATTAACAGAAAGAAAATTTTTTGGTCTTTCTAAATATCTGACCTTTTTTTATAGAAAAACAAATTTTTTGGGAAATATAATCGATTTTGCCATGGAACCATGACATTAAATCAATAATGATCAATTAATGCTTGCTTGAATGGGTGTAAACGACTCGAGTAGCATGAGAAATCATAAAAAGCTAAAATATTGTAATAAAGCTGCGTTTATACAAAGAAAACTTTACGTTTTTACAAGCTTGAAACATGAAAGTTGAAACTCTTTTACAAAGATTTAAAAACTTTGAATCGTGCTTTTTGATGGTGGATTTCTATCCAGAAACTGTTGTCTAAAAGCCTGACTAACAGCTACATAACTTTTTGTCTCCTGAAACTTTCTTCTTATGATCAAATCATAAAAAGTTTGCTTTCTCGCTTATACAGATTTTGGCAATGCGTTGGGAATATGAAATTATTTAATCATAATAAAAAAAAATTAAGGTAAGTTTACACGATGAAAAAAAGTTTGTGCCTTTTTAAAAAATTTCGTGACAACATTAGCACAACACCACCAACAGCGGTTGTTTCAACGAAACAAAAGGTTAATTGCTCGTTAAAAGTCTGTGTTATTGATCATTACAAAATTAACAAACGTATCGAAACAAAAAATACTTAATATTCTTTAAAATAAAAATTTATATTTTTGGAAAGCTCAAAAAATCCTCTTTCCAACGGTATAAAAACCGCATTGTATTGTTGAAAATTCGAAAAGTTATTTGTGTTTTAAACAAGGTGCCCACTTTCTGGTGGACACACTGTACATAGCATTTAAATGAAAATGCACTTCGCCGCATTGACTGTAGATGATTTTGCACACTGAGTCGCAAAGATCACGGGATTTGGAAATCATTAAAAATAATTACAGATAATTATTAAAAACTCCTTTGCAGTGATTTTTCAACAATTTTATCCACTGGGAAGACTATCTTAACATATGGTTGAAGGGCCTAACCCTCTAAATTGGATAATATTTTGGATTGTGTGTATGTGTGTATATTTCTATAGAAATGCACTCCTTCGCAGAGATCTTTTAAAAAATGTGCCCACTGGGTTATTTTTGTTTGAAGGAATTAGGCAATACAATAATTTACTCTTTTAACTATCAGTTTTGACCACAAACTTTAACCATTGAATCTGGATTAATCGAGATTAAGCTGCAGTTTTAACCTCTTTACCCACTGGACAATCGCTTTTTACAAAGATTTTTATTAATGTCCTCAATCTTAGACTAATAAGCACTCTATCAGTGTGATATATTAATTTTAAATGTGATTTTTCGAGTTAACTCAATGCTTTCCTGAAAGAATAAGGTTATGAAGTTTGGATTTGGTTTTCAAGGTCCGTTAAAAAACAACATTCTATCACGTACTGAAGTAGCTGATCCGGTTAACGTGATTGGACCGATTTATATCAGTTCTTATCAAATGAAGCAGGAGTTTTATATTTTCGTATTAGTTTTTCCCTTGTGTGATATTCAATCAGAATTTTAATAGCCCTTTTCGGAAATAGAATTAACGATAGCCAAAAAGATTCGATATAGCAGATCTATTGTATGATACTAAAAATAAAGTGGCTTTTTTGCAGGTATTTCATTTGCCGAGCACATTACTGATTTGATGAATATAAACTTGTTTTGAGCTGAAATTCGAGGATGTTGAATAATGTACAGAAGAGTGATCGAAAGAACAGTGTAGTGATTATCAAGACATTTTTCGTAAGTTGTACTTGGAAGCAGATCACATATTTCAATGGTGTTTTCATCGATTGTAATGAAGATAAGGATGCCAGTAAAATAAAATATCACTTTTCTTCTCAGTTTATTAGTTTTATTGGTTTCGTAGCAATTGACTCATCAGTTCTTCTAATAAAAATGATGTTTGAAATTCTTTTATTGTTCTGTTCTGTTTACTTTTTGGGGAACTTGTCGGTTATTCCCTCCAAGGTTAAGGCTAGGGTTATGGGTTAGGTTTTTTGGGGGGGAAGGGGATAACCGACAAGTACTTTTTTTGGTTATATCTGAGGTTACTGTGACGCTCCAGATGGGGTTTTGGTAGCAAACCGTTGAACTTTATGTAATTACATAACGTTATCCCTTTTTGAGAACGTTTTATTGTTATATTTTTTTTCTTTTTAACGTTATAACGTTATTTATGTAACGTTTTATGGTTTGTTATCGAAATCTCTCAGAGCTCTTTACAAATCTACTTTTACGAAAGTAGCTACTTGGGAAATGACAAACAAATTAAAAGTCTATGATTTTTGGAATCCTTTTGTGATTAGTATCCATGCACCAAATCTCGATAGCTAAATAAAAGCTCGTTCACGCATGAATTCTTGATCCTGTCTATAATTTGACCGTTATCATGGATTGGACAAAACTTAGGGAGGGCAGTCAAACTATTTAGGAAAAAAGAAGTGAAATGTACGGAATGAACGAAGTGAACGTTTGAAATTGAAAAATAATTTTAGAATTATACTCCTTCAATTTCTTTTTACCCAACCTGAAACTCGTTCGGTAAAAAATACATTCAGAACATCTTCAATCTCATCTATGCTAACTTAAAAATAGTCGAATATTTGTGTTAGAAAATTTCAAGTATTAATGCCTTAATGTTGCATACCGATCCTAATATTGAATACCTGTCTTAATGTTACATACCGGTCTTTATCTTACATACCGGTCCTAATATTACGTTAATATTATGGTTAGTTAGTTATTGAAATTTCAAGAATACGTTTTTTTTTATCATGCTTGATATAGGCTTGTGTGAGAAAGGGAGAGAGAGAGAGGGATAATTAAAACAGAAACAGCGCACAAAATGTGAATTATTATCAAAGTTCATTTTTCTAACGCTCCACCAGGAATGGAAATAAGGAAATTCTGAGCTGTCGGACATTTTTACTGAAATACTTAAATATCCTGTCGCCCACCATGGTTGAGCAACTAAGAAGCACAACAGATTATTATTCTGTCTGACATTTTTATATTTTTTTTGAGGATTTTATGCCGGTCGTTTCTGGAAAGCTCTCGGAAATCGCCGATGCCCGGCAGTCTCAAACACTGTCCACTTCGTAGCCTTGTTCGAGTCTACGTGATGCTGTGTCGTAATGCTGTGTCGTATATCGTTTGACGACACTCTGCTGCGCTTTAAAGATTGTGAACACATTAGAAGGAGTGAATCGACTACCGGGCAAATCTGTTGAAAAATCGCTGCGGGAGAGTATTTTTCTTTAGAAATGTACACCCAATTTCAATGAAAATGCACTTCATCGCAGTGACTGATTTTTGCCCACTGGGTTTTGTACCATATTTGTCTTGTTGCGATAGTGAGGGTTTGAGAACCAATCAACCAATCAAAACAGGACTAAAAACTATATTGATTTTTCTTTCCGCCTTTACAGACTAGGAAACAATATACATAATGACTTTGGAAAATGAGGCCAAGGAAATGAAAGATGAAAAAGCATTGCTTGGTGAATTCAACGAATCGCTTACAGATGTCGATAGTATCATCGTCAAAATTGGAGAATTTGGTCGCAGTCAAAAGATTTTGACGGCTATATTTTGTCTGATCATGATACCACCTGTTTACCAGACTCTTAGCATGGCATTTGTTGGATATAACCCTTCTTGGAAATGCACAAAGTATGGAAACGATACTGGTCAATGTGTTCAAGATGGTACCTTCAGTAGTGGTGAAAGTGGGTATTCAAAACGGTGTGGTATCGACAGAGAATCATGGGAGTATACGCAACCGAAGGAACTTTCTATTGTAACAGAGGTAACATGTCTGGGAAACGTTTTTGATAAACATATAACCATCTTAGGTTACAAGGGCACGGTTGTCCCAATACACGACTGTGTTTTTCATACTTTCATCCGACCATGGAGGTGCATTTGCAGTAGGGTTTTAAATAAGATTATGACATATATTATATGTTACTTTACGGGGAGAAAATTGTGCGGGGAGAAAGTTGCGCGTTTTCTGGTCCTTTTTGCGATAGTAAGTCCCCGTGAAAAGGATTGACATGCGATTTCGAGAAAGTTTATCCCACGCGAAATGACCTAGGAAGCCGATTCGCGAAAGTTAAATTGAAGAAAAAACTCCACCAATTTCATATGTTTTTTTCACGTGTTTTTCTTTCGACAACACAAGTATTATATCAGTCTAAATCAATAAATCTCTGTTTTATTACTGCACACTGGCCTTCGGGAAAGTTAGAGCAATGCTATACGTATCTCTGGCGGTAAGTCAACTAATAGTTGCAAGTCGGCGGGCGGAAGAACCAACCATTATGGATGGAAGCCCAAGGACTAAAAACTCCCGTTACTTACTTACTTATTTGTCAAAATTTCAAAATATTTAGAGAAAAAAATTGCACAAAAACGGAAAATTGCGAAAGTTAATCCCACGCGAAATTCACTTTTCCAGATTATTTTACGCGCAATAGATTTTATCACTCATTCGCGATAAAAAAAACCCCCCTAAATTTTCGGAACTTTTTCCTTGCGAAACTTTCTCCCCGTAAAGTATTCCTTTCTACTTGATTGTACAACAAACCAGTTTTGCTTTTAATATTGAGGTTTCATTATTTGGCGGAAATTGTAGTAACATTTTTTTCTTTTACGTTTTGTTTTTATAACCAACGAGTTTATAAGCAACACCAGCAAATTTTCTCAAAAGTTTAGCAGCTGTGCTGGCAAATCCAGAGGGTTTTTGACAAAGTTGAACCGTTATGTTATGCCCAAAAAACTTCTGGATTTGGCACTGAGCTGTACTACAGGATCTAATTTAAATCAGCAACATGATATTTGAAATGATGCAGCACTTGAATAGCCACGGCGCATTTTCTCAAGTTGTAGCACTAGGTTGTTGCGCCAACTTAACCAATTTAATAAATTCAACCATGATAAGTAACAAGATTTTGTTGTTGATAAAGATGACATGTCTTCTTCAACAGCATTTTGATATATATGCTTTCAATTGCCCTTCAATTAAATTTTCCATTGTCCTTCAATTGCTTTAACTTTTAGTTTGATCTAGTATGCGAGAAGAAAGAGATGTCGGTTGCCGCAAATTCCGGTCTTTATCTCGGTTGGGCCATAGGAGCCATTGTCCTTGGTTGGGTGTCGGACAGGTAAAGTTCTTTGCACTTAGGTTTTTGTTACGAAGGGCGTTGATTGTAATGGGTATGGTCGTAGCGTAAACAGTCGAAGAACATAATAGAGAAATGAACCTGTTAAACTCGTTTAATAATGGAGAAAATGCAACTGGGGGTCTCTTGGTTTGGATGAGTAAGTCAGAAAAGGGAGAGAATCTGAAGAAACGTGGGTGTTTACGTTAACGCCAGTTAAATGTTATTCGCAGCAAGCAATACACTTTTCCCGATAAATTTCATAATCTGATTACGAAAGGACGCCATACTTGATGAAAATGTAAACATATGGAAATGAGTTATTTGGGTTGTCATGTTATCCGGATACTATCCCGAGGACATTTACCGAGCGACCAGGAAGAGGGTTAAGGTTCGGGTTAGAGTTAGGGTTAGAGTTAGGGCTTTTGGTTGTCGGGTGAAGGTACGGTCGGAGAAAATACCCGTCGGGCTACTCTCCATCGAGGAAGTGTCTATCCTTTTTGTTGTTTTTTTTGTCCTAAAATTGTTTGTTATCACAGCTTTGCTATCTATCTTCTGAATAGCACTATTGCACGTTACTTTTTTAGATTCGGTCGTAAAAAAGTTCTTTACCCGTCATACGTCGCCGTTTTGGTGGTATCTTTCATTGCCGGATTTTCGCCGAATTTCTGGCTTTTCATGGTTTTACGTGTCGTGATCGGTTTTTTCCTTGGTGGCGTTGTTCTCACTTTGTTTATTGTTTGTGCCGAGTTGGTTGGTCCAAAGAAGCGAGCACTAGCATCAACGTTAGTTTGGTTCGCGGTCACGCTGTCACTGTGTTTACTTGGTTTGCAGGCCTACCTGGTGCCTAACTGGAGATTGATCCTGAAGATCACATCCGCGCCATATCTGATATTTTTAGGATTTTGGAAGTAAGTTATTTATACTCTAGTCAAATCTAATAAACCAAGAAATTAAATGATAACACCGTTGTCCTATAACACAACCCCTTAACTTAATAGTATTTCTTTGAGCAGCCTGTGCAGAATTGTCTTGACTACGGTCTTAATGTTGCATACCGGTCCCGATGTTAAATACCTGTTTCAATGTTACATACCGATCTTTGTGCTAGATACCAGTCCTATTGTTGCATACCGGACCTGCTACTAAATACCAGTTTTAATGTTACATAACAATCTTAATGTTGCATACCGGCCTTAATGTTACGTACCAGTTTTGTCTTACATACCAGTCCTAACATTACGTCTGTGTTTCTATCACTTTAGGTTCACGCCAGAATCCGTTCGTTGGCTTCACGTCAACAACCGGATTGATGAGGCTGACAAGATCTTACGAAAAGTTGCACACACGAATGAAAAAGATTATCCCAATGCCGAACTCTCACCGATACCGAAAGAAAACTCAAATGGGTCCTTCCGACATCTTTTTGCGACGAAAGCAATGGCTACGGTCACACTCATCTCGTGTTTCATATGGTAATTCCAAGTAGGATTTCTTAAACACGTTTAACTCCTGTGGACTGTCATTATCATGAAAATTCATCCGGCGTTTTTTTTTTCTTCTGTTTTTCGAAAGACTGTTACACCGTCAAATGTAGTAACTCCATCAAATGTAGTAACTCCGTTAAATGTAGTAAATTTTCTACGACAAATGTAGTAATTCCGTTAAATGTAGTAAAAATCTCCGTCAAATGTAGTAACGCTAAATGTAGTAAAAATCTACGACAAATGTAGTAACTCCGTCAAATGTAGTAAACCTACAACAAATGTAGTAAACACCTTTAAGTTTGGAATGAGCCATATATAGGCCAAACACGTAAAGGTGGCTGCATAATTAAAATCAAAACTGCGCATGCGCAGTAAAAAAGACGCTAATATGAGCTGAATGAGCCGTAATTAGGAAAGACAGATTAAAGTCTTCCCCAAGTAATTTTTCCAGTGTTATCAGGTGGCTGTGTAGTAAGCTTGGAATTTGCTAATGCGCATTTACAGCATGTTAGTACACGTAAAATCAAACATAATTAGGCAAAACACATGAACGTATTCACCAGGTAACTTTCTAAAGGCTATTAGGTGGCCATATAATGCAACCAAAAATCGAGCATGCGCAGTAGAAATTTATTAGCATGAGGTAATTCAGCCATAATAATTAGGCAAAACACTTCAAGGTTTTCGTTATTATGATATTCCAGGTGTTTTGAAGTGTCCATATAATAGATCCCAATTTCGCGCATGCGCAGTGAAAACATTTTGGTAGAATTATGACAAGAAAAGTAAAGTTCATGTAAATATACATGTATTTTCAGTACTGGTAACATAACATAGTGTTTGTTTGAAGGTATCCTGAATTCAAATGGTGTCACACATACAAGGGTTTACCTCCTTCTCAAAAACTAAGAGTCGGTAAGAAATGAAATATTTAAAGTCTGTTCAAAAAATATGTGGACTAATTTCAGTTACCATGTGGAAACCAGATTTAGCAAATTACATCAATTCCCTTGAGCCTGGTTTTTATATAAAAGCTGAAATCAGTCCACATATTTTTTGAACAGACTTTAATTAAAAAGTGAAAATATGCTAACTGCATGCTTCACTAAAGGTTATAACTCCCTATGTCCCAGTGAAATCAATGAGTTCAGGATACCTTTAACAATAACAGAACAAGTACTTATTCAAAGGATTTTATAAAGAGACCCTATGCAAATACAATTCAATGATTTTCAACAATGATAACCAAAGAAGTAAATAGAGCCAATAGAGTTATAAGCGCACTATTCCACTTCACACGCCTACCAACTTTTATTGGCCTTTGCACACTTTTCAATAACGTCTCTAAATGCAAAAATGCACCACTTACTCTGCCACATACGATGATTTTATTAACAGAGACAACTTGCTCATGCCAAGTGACTTGACAAATATATGTTCATGTCATGTTTATCTGGAACTTGTTTATTTGAAAGTAAATGTTAAGGAGAACTGACATATACTTTTATTTAAGACTTTTTTTCCGCAAAAAAATATTACGCAACATACTAGACAATTTTGCATCCGTAATGGTTGCCCGCCGACTGGCAACTATTAGTTGAATTACCGCCAGAGATACGTATAGCATTGCTCTAACTTGCCCGAATGCCAGTGTGTAGTCAGTCGATGGCTCCTAATGGGCTGACACGCTGCTTTTAAAGCGCATCGGACTCGAACATGGGTCGCAGCGGTCGAACTCAAAGGTACTAACCACTACACCATCGCTGAATTTATAGAGTTTTAAAAGTTACTTGGTTAAGACCTTCGAGCGTTTTAACTTAGTATGACTCAGTAACCTCATACAAGTATATTTGTACTGCGCATGAGCGATTATTGGTTTCATTTTATGGCTACTTAATAGCCCTTACAAAACAAATTGATGGAGACGTTTATGCGCTTCGCCTCTTTATGACACATTTTTCTTGTATTGACAGTCTCTTACTGCGCATGTGCAAATTCCAGGCTTATCACGGAGCCACCTGATAGCACTGAAAAATTACGTAGTGAGGACTTAGACCAGGTTTCCCCAATTATGGTTCACTTAGGCCATGTTATTTGGGTGTTTCACTGCGCATGCGCGATGTTTGGTTGTATTATATGGCCACCTGATAGCCTTTGCAAAGTTACCTGGTGAATACGTTCATGTGTTTTGCCTAATTATGACTGATTTTACGTGTACTAACATGCTGTAAATGCGCATGCGCAAATTCCAGGCTTACTACACAGCCACCTGATAACACTGGAAAAATTACTTGGGGAAGACTTTAACGTGTTTTTCCTAATTACAGCTCATATTAGCGTCTTTTTTGCTGCGCATGCGCAATTTTGGTTTTAATTATGCAGCCACCTGATAGCCCTTGAAAAATTACCTGGTAAAGACCTTTACGTGTTTGGCCTAATTATGGCTCATTCCAAACTTAAAGGTGTTTACTACATTTGTCGTAGGTTTACTACATTTGACGGAGTTACTACATTTGTCGTAGATTTTTACTACATTTAACGGAGTTACTACATTTGACGGAGTTACTACATTTGACGGTGTAACAAAGACTTCCATCTAAATGGACGTACTAAAAAGTAGTCATTAAATACTTAAATTAATTGATAAGTTATTTGAATATCGCAAAAAAAGTATATATGATGTTACAAGACTCTATCAAAATATTTGACTAAATAAATTTACTTTTACAAACAATGAAATGCGAAACTGCCATCGAAATAACAAAGATAAAACTCTGGAAAGGTTGGTTTTACATTAGGCCATTTTGAACGGACAATTCCACCTAATTAAATACGAGCCTTACTGATGATTTTCGAAAGTGAAAATTACTAACTAAAAGTACGGTACCGAACAGCTACGAGTCATATCATATTTTGGAACGTTGTTTGGCATTTTGTGTAGGTTCGTAAACGGCATGGTTTACTATGGTATATCTCTGGCATCAGACGATCTTGGTGGAGACATGTATAGAGATTTTGTGCTCACAAGTTTGATTGAAATTCCTGGCAATGTTCTAGTGATTGTTTTATCAGACAGGTTGGTGTCGTTTCGTGTGTTAAAAGCTCTTAAAGGTCATCATAAGGTCATCATAAGTGTGTCAGCAGTTTTCTTTTCAGATAATCTCAACGAGGGAGGCAATCATTTTTTAACTTTGTTTGAGCGCTTTGTTAATAATAAACAGCTGTTCTTTCCCAGATCATTTCTCAATTGTTCTATTTCTGCTGACATCAACATAGTGCAACCCTCAGCTCTAATTTAACAGTTCATTATCTTTAAAGGATAGTATTTAATTGCACTATGAGCTGTGCTTCACATTTTATGAAGGAAACTTTACAAGAGGGTATTTCCAACTTCTTTTGTCCAAGGTGAAATTGAAAATGAAAAGAGAGGTGGGTGCATCGTCATAACGAATGATTGGTTGGTTGTAAGTGATCTGAAGGGACGATAAAAGTTCTGTGGGTGAATTGCAAATTAAATGAATTAAATCATCAACAACATGGTTTGCAAATCATATCTCACTTTATTTTTTTGTCTTGTAAATACAGGCGAGCTGACATTTGTAGAAACGAAATCAAACACGTGAGAAATCTCCAACGTTTCATTAAGATACTGACTATAATTTTTATTCTTACTATAATTTAGGTACGGACGGAAGAAATCTACAACTGGTTCCATGTTTATCACAGCTTTAGCACTTCTCATAATTGGAGCTATCCCTGGCCGCACGAACAACAAAGGTGCGTAGAAAGCTTGCAGTCAAAGGAACATGGTCAGGCAGTCCACTTGATGATTAGTTCGTTTGATATTAATCATTGAAGTGTAGTTTATACGGTCGAACTTTTGCCTTGTCTAACATAAATCTATTGTCTCTACTTATGAAAACTCTTGCATTCTTAAGTAAAAGTGTTGATGATGTCTCATCGCAGATCAATTGATATACATTAGACAAGGCGAAAGTTCGACCGTATAAACTACACTTCAATGATTGACATCAAACGAACTAATCATCAAGTGGACTGCCTGACCATGTTTCTTTGACTGCAAGCTTTCTACGCACCTGCATTGTTCGTTCAGGCAGGGATAGCTTATGAATTTTTAGCATGTTTAGCAAAGTTTCTTTTTGCATTACCTTTCATGATGCTACCTCCACTATCTGTTTGTTTTTCTATTCTTTACTTCAGTCAACAATTGGTCACGTGTGGTGCTCGGTATGATTGGCAAAATGTTTATAACCACGTCGTTTGACTCCGTATATGTCCTATCAGCTGAGCTGTATCCAACCGTAGTGAGGTAGGCCACGCAATAAATAAATGGCCAACTGAATCATAATTGCAAAAGTCGATGTGAAGCATTTGGCACTCATCCAATCAAATCTGCATGCGCTGGTCACGTGTTTATTTTCATCCTAACAAGCGGAACCCACCATACTTCACCCATAACCCACTCTCATCTCTCTTATCATTATCATTGTCTGAGTAAATCCTTACAAAAATGTATGAGTGATCGAGGCATAATTGAATTCTAACTTCATATTGGCAGACGTTTTTTGAGAAATTTTCACTATGCACTCAGTCTAAAAACATACAGTCTAGTCTCGATAAGTGGAACCTCCACGAGACCGAAAAACAATGGTTCGACTTATTGAATGTTCCACTTATCCGAATTGCTGGATAAGTGGAACCTCTATGGAACCGAAGAAAAAGTTCCACTTATCGAAATTCTCTCTTATCTGAAATCTAAGGAGGCCGAGGATTTTACGAACCATCAAAAACAGGGGGAGAAACAAAAGAAAATGCTTTATAGATAGCAATGAAGTTATGATTCCAATGTATTGTCGATTACTTTTCTTTTGGAAAAGTTGCACTTAATGAATAAATATTGCTCAAGGGAACAAAAAAATGGTTCCACTTATCGAATGTTCCACTTATCGAGGGTTCCACTTATCCGAAGAAAATGGAAGAGGTTTGTTAATGCAAATCCAAGGGACCGGAGAAATTGGTTCCACTAAACGAACGTGCCACTTATCCGGGGTTCCACTTGTCGAAAGTAGACTGTATAAGTAATCGAACAATAGGCCTTTTCCGAAATTACGTCACGACAGATCTTGCCTCCTTTCTAATGTTTTAAATTACTTAAAGTTAAGAACGATAAAAAAACTTCGTGTAACATTTCCGCCTCGGGTATCATTTCTTTTAATAAACGATACAAGTGCCGCTATTATATAGTTTGAAAGCGAGGCAACATCTGCTGTGACGTATATTCCAAGGAGGTCTATTGTCTAACCAAAGCATCATGTTTTGAATCAGAGATTTAATTTTTCGTAATTTCTATGTAAGCGTACCAATGAAAAAAAATCATTTGTCTCATCCTGTGAATATCACATTTTAGATCTCAGGCCATGGCGTTATTATCGGTTGTCAGTCGCGTGGGTGCTGCTTCAGCGCCATGGGTGGCACAAGGTTTACGAACACTTCATCACACTGTGCCATTCTATTTCATGGGCGCGTTGAGTTTGGCTGCAGCATTCTCTTGTTTGACACTGAAAGAAACCAAAGGAAAACCGACGGCAGAGACATTCGACAAGGACGTTACTGTCGGTAAGTCTTTCGACAATATTGGATTTATTTTTAAATGGCGGATGGAAATCTTATGTTTTCTTTGATTTTCCAAGTCCTATTTTATGTTTTTATTTTAAGTTTTGCAGTACTTAGAAATCAGTATCTGTTCAGCGGGTCTCTTCTTGAACATAACATTCTCCTTACCTTACTATACCTAAGTGAGTAAGTCAGTAACGGGAGTTTTTTAGTCCTTGGGCTTCCATCCGTAGTGGTTGGTTATTCTACCCGCGACTTGCAACTAGTAGTTGACTTACCGCCAGAGATACGTATAGCATTGCTCTTACTTGCTCGAAGGTAAGTGTGCAGTCAGTCGATGGCTCCTTATGGGCTCATACTCATACAGAGTGGAGTATTGAGATTCCTGGAATCGAACACGGGTCGCAGAGGTCGCCCTCAAAGGTACTAACCACTACATCATCGCTGCACAAACCTAAGCGACTAAACTAACCACCCCCAGTCCAACCCCAGAGCCTACATATGTAACAGTAGTTCCAGAGTGTGACTATTAGACGTCTCAAGTCTTGCATTCTCATTCATTGTTACAATTCCAATGTCAGACTGTGACTGGAGTGCAGTAATGTTTAAACAAAGTTAGAGTGTGTTCTTTATGAGAAGCAATACAATTCCCTGGTCCTGGTGATCTCCAGGGGAGACATGTTTATTTTGCAGATGTGGCTTTTCCCGTAACTTGCCGTTACTTTTTAATTTGTGCAACTACCGCCCTAACCAACCTCTTCACCAAACTCCGAAGCCAACCTCTTCACCAAACTCCTTAACCAACCTCTTCACCAAGCCTTTGACATATTTAACGAATAGTTTGAGTCAATCTTAAACCCACGCTCTGTTTTTTTCCAAATGAATTCCCGGGTTCAAAGTTGATCTCTGTTGACACAATTTGTATTTTTTTTTTAGTTCTTGAAGATGCAACTGACTTGAAAAAGGAAAAGTAAGAATAACTATTTTCTTCAGAAAGCATGGGAACGAAAGCGTTAGTCATGTCCGTGTTCATTAATTGGTAGTTCCTTTATTCCATTATCTCCATAATATTTAAGTGATGACGAAACGTAAGAAACTTTGAGTTTTTTAGTCCTTGGGCTTCCATCCGTAATGGTTGGCTATTCTGCCCGCCGACTTGCAACTGGTAGTTGACTTACCGCCAGAGATATGTATAGCATTGCTCTAACTTGCCCGAAGGTCAGTGTGCAGTCAGTCGATAATTTGAGCTCTTAGAGGTAGTTTATACGGTCGAACTTTCGCCTTGTCTAACGTAAATCAATTGACCTGCGATTAGACATTGTCAGAATAAACTCGATCTTAAAGAAAGTTGTGAATGAATTGTTATAATAAGATTTTGGAATGGCGCATGCGTATATTATCACCCATTTAGTACTTAGCTTTCCCTATTTCGAATTGGTCAAATTCGTTTTCAAGCCTCCTCATTCTTTTCTCTTTCTTTCTTTAGATCGAACACTGATAACGAAATACTTTTCAAGTGAATAGTTCCTGTAAATATCCTTCCCAATCCACAATTCGAACGTTTAGGTGTCATTTGCACAAATAATACGGCTCCGAGAAGGTCTAAAATTACGTGACCGGAGTAGCGGTTAAACAATCAAAACCTAAAAAACAAAACGATGTTTAATGCTTATCGAAATTATTCGACGAATGGATTCCGACAGACCAAGTACTTTACATCCGAAATCCGATGACACGTGTAAATTTCCGATTTAGCTTTTTTTCCTAGTGTTTTTTTAATGTTTGCGATAAAATGTATAATGATGATAATAAAGAGGATCGGGTAATACAAGAGGTTTATACGGCCCCCTCATCCACCCTTACCCATCCCCTCCCTTGACAGAAAAGTGAAGTCTTTATTCACTAGCTTTTGTTTACTTTGTTTAGTTTGCCAAGGCTAGTGTTTGGTCACCACTATGCATTAAACTCGCTTTTTTAACCAGATCACTTTAAGTTCATCATGTAGTAGGTAGGTAAAGCGAGATAATTCTTTGTAGTGAAAACTTTGTTAATTTGACTTGGGATACGGAAGTAATCATTACGTCATACCATGCGAAAGTAATTGTAAGTTTCAAGAGGCTTACTCCTTAGATGTAAACATTCTTATTATTAAAAAACCAAAAACAAAACCTGCTTTGGCTTAGTTCAACAAATTGTAACTTAGACGCTCTGTTTCATGCAAACCCCTACTTTTATCAAAGGCAAATCACAACTCCCCTCCTGTTGTCCATACAGATTATCATTTTAGTATCATTAAATTCCATTGTCGGAAGTTTTTTGAGACAGAGATTGGTATGTGCAGATAACGACATAACGGAAGATAAAGACTCCACTTTTAATTTAATTAATATGTTTTTATTTTTTTCGTCTCTGTTTAGTTCATGGCAATTCAATTTAATATTTTATGGTGGTTTCGAAGATTGCAGAAGAGAACGTCATCTAAAGCCACATCGGTGCGTCGGACTTCTGTAGACTCGTGGATTCTATATATCGATGTCCGTTTATCCATAGAATAAAAAGCACTGGGCTCGAAGTTGGCTATATTACGTACCAAAATTAGGTAGTAGTGACAATACTACAATACTATCATTTAAAGGAGCATCACCAGTAAGCTTATTCATTGTGACTAACAAACGATCGACCGGTTAATTAAGTTTAGTAACCCATAAATCGTTTGTTGGTTGAAATGTGTAAGCTCACTGTTGATGCTCTTTACAATCAAGATGTATGCCCGTAACAACACATCCAAACAACACTGTCAACAACTTTTCCCCAGTTATGTTCTCAACCCCATTCTTGTCTTAAATAGTACTTCAAGACAGCTAGATAGTTTTTACAAAGTATTATTGTCAGAGGCGTAGTTAGGGTCAGTCAAAAAAACCTGGAGGAGTCCAACATTATGATATTTCTTTTCAATCTTAAGTAGCGATTAGGTTACTTGCACGCTTTCCTTTTTTACCCTAAATGACTTAACTCTCCTCCACAAATTTTGACTGACCTCTGGCTACGCCTCTGATTGTATTTCGAAATTGTTAGGTGAAGGCCTTGTGAGCTTTGTTTGCAACATCTTTTATGTGTTGCTTGTGGTTTCCCCCAAGCCTTTCCTTTTATTCCACGCATGCGCTAAGCAAGTTTTCGAACTGAACTAGAAATGAGCTGCCGAATTTCAAGTAATTTTTGTCATTCTCCATGGAGGCTTTGTTCTTGGTAGTGTGCCAATTTTGAAAAACGTTAATTTCCGTCAAATAAGAAATACTTCGTTGTGCGGTTCGCGTCTCAAAAACTCGAACCGTCAGGGATCCGGAAAAATAGTTCGATTTTTCGAGTTGTTCAAGTTTTCGAGTTGTTCAAGTTTTCGAGTTTCTCAGAGTTGAAATAAATAGAAGTTACACTAATTAAAAAAGTTTTAAAAAGTTTGAGTTATCGAGGAGTTCGAGAATTCGAATGTTCGAGTTACCATCGAGTCGACTGCATTTCCCTTAATTAAACGTTTCTATCGTGACGTCGATCAGAACCTCTCTTTCAATCCAAGCTTTTATTTACTGAATATTCCCTATTGGGCGCCTTTCAACAAAATAGCACCTCTAATTTTCGGGCGCTAGGTGAGCAAAACGATCATCTTGAGGAATATTTGTATTCTTAGTAAATTCAATGGTTTCACTCATTAAAGCTCCATCGTTATCCATCTCTTATCGTTATCATCGTTTTTATATGTTTCTCTATCCTGCTTTAGCGCTTAAGATTATGGTTTGAGAGTGCCTATCCGATACATTTCCATTATTAACACTATCAATAATAGACTTTGGGCTGGAAAGATTTCTTGGGCACATAGGTGACTTATCCTTAAATTTTCTGTTTTGAATTCCTTGCTTTGACCTCGTAATTACATTTAACCACGTTTTCAATGCCGAAAAGTACTTATAATCGTCTACCGGAAATTTGGATAGTGTCTTAATTATTGAGTAAAACCCTTATATTGGTGAGTTAAAGTATTGTAATTGGCTAATGACAGGTCTGTTGAAACAGGCCGAAAATAAACTAACAGTAAGTTGGACGAAGGCGTCACAGAAAATTATTCTAGTTATTTTACAGACCAATAAAATTGACAAAACCACTATAAGGTTGCACCAATGGTAAAAACAACATCTAAGCTAAAACAAATACATTTTGAACCTCAACTTCATTTTCTCAACCTCTTCCGTTGCTTAGAGCGAACACTAGGTCTTGTTTGCAGAGATGAAACACACATAAGTGCGGACAAAAAAGTCGACATACATACTTTTGTGGAAAATTCAGTGAATGATTAATCAGGATATATGCTGATATATTGTCTTATACAAGACCCTTCATTATCAAGTTGAGGTGTTTTCTTGAAAAGTCGTTTGCGTGACCTCTAGTAAAATCCGAGTTCAAGCAATGAGTCCCAGCGGGCAAAATTGTAATAATGTCACTGCGATGAAGAGTATTTTCATTGGAATAGTTTGTATATTTCTATAGAAATACACTTCTTCGTAGTGATTTTGCAACAAATTTGCCAATAAGTCCTTAAGCAACTCGGCGTTTTAGGTCCATTGTTTGGCGTCATATTGCGGTCTCTACGCACAGGTCTTAGGTTTACACATTCATAGCGTAAAAAAAACCCTTCAAATTGAACGGATATTCCTCGATTCTTTTTCATAAAGAAAAATGATTAAAGTTTTTTTACAAGTTTTCTAGAAAGAAAAACATGAAATAAATATTACAATATTAAAATGTCTATAGACAACAATTTAAAACCATAGATGGAACAACATTCGGTAAAATATACATGTACAGATCCGGACAGTATCGATGGCCCGATTGACTTTATAAACGATGGTGTGGTGGATCCAGAAAGAAGTATATCTCCTGGCCTCAGCCAAAAGATAAGACGTGGTCGACATCGATACAATACTACCATTAATTGGAGATTGTTCTAGATACCAGATCTCTCTTTTTCTTTTCCTCTCAATTTTTGTGTTTGGATCAGTGCCACATATCATGTCATTTATGTTTTATACGATGGTGTTTATTTGAAGGATTACAGTAATATGCGGTAATGTTTCATTTGCGTTCTGAAAGAGTTTTTTTATTTTGTTGTCAACTTTATTATACTTTCTCGTAAAATGCGAATTGAAACTCTTATAACAAAACCTCTATGTAGTGGACACCTCTCTAAATTGGACATTATCTTGAGGTCCCGATTGATCTTTCCTCCATAAAGGACCTCCGTATAGTGGACAGGACAAATGCAGATTAGAGACAGCAAGCTCGAAAAGATGCCATGCAGGAGGTTTTGCCCGAAGTTTCTGCCATTCAGTTACTGCGAAGTTACTTCAGACAACGATAACGATGAAGATGACCTCATACAACCTTTGTAAAATCTGAATGTGTTATTACAATTTTCGCTAACACAAAATAATGAAAATTTAACCACACTGATATCAGAGGCTTTTGGAAAAGTAGAAACTATGAAAATATCATCATTGAAACAAAGTAACATAAGAAACGTTTTTGTTAGATTTTGATTAATATTGCAAGTTTATCTGTGTCCAACGAAAAAGAAGTTGTCAGCGTTTTGGAAATAGAAGAGTTAAAAAAGGTGCATATTTATCCTTTACTTTTAGAGGAAAAGAAGTCTGAGATTCTCTAAAGCGCTTCAATATACAAAAGATTGTTATTTGTCATGCTTTTTAATGTTTTGGATACGTGCAGCTTAGCTCAGTTTCCTGCTCAGCTCTCAAAAATAAAAGCAAAAATATCTATCTTCTATCTATCTTTTTGCATCACTTATGTTTGTTGTTTACTAGGTTATTCTGTGCACTTCTGTTATTCTTGGAAATGTAGGATTGATATCAAAATCAAGGAAATATGTACGTCATTATAAGTACTTTTTGTTGATTGATTTTTTGTTGGTGACCAGCTTTGAAGTTGCTCGTGTTTCATAGTTGAAAATGACCTTCCTAATCATGATAAGAAATTGAAACGTGTTCTGTCTGCAGGGGCGGATCCGGGGTTAGGCAACTTAGGCAAATGCCTAACCCAAAAACAGTTAAATAATATTTTTCATAAAATTGTATGAAAAAGTTATTGTATCACAATAATCAGAAAAGAATAGAAAATATCAAGAGATTCCCGCATATCATCCGCCTGATCCTCTCTTGCAAATAGGATTCTCCGGCGCGGCGCGCGCCATGATGTTAAAAATTAATGTTTTTGATAGGTTGAGTTTATAGGTATTCATCTCTGCCGGGAAAATGAATTTTTATAGTCACCTAAGGCGAAGATAAATTTGCTTAAGGAGCCCCTGGTTTATACACTTTAATGAATGAACTGGAAGAGAATTTGCCTAAGGACCCATGGGTTTACACACTTTAAATGAATGAGCCAGAAGAAAATGTGCCTAAGGAGCCGCCATGGATATACACACTTTATTGAATGAATGATCACCAAATCTGTACAAAACGACCGTGGGACCTTCGAAATAGACCCAGTTCAACATGGATTCGCTAGAAAACATCATTGCAGCTTTTGATAGTAATCATGAAGTATTAATTAGGAAAGTACTATGAAATTTTGAACACATCTGTTGAAAACTGATTTCAAGATCTAGGAAAAGCATTTTTCTTACGAGTTATGTCTCTTCTTTTGCTTCTGCAAAATGAAAACATTGTGGCTGCTTTAAAGCAAGTGTTTTATTTTATGTAATATAAATGATTAGCATGGATTATTAGCACCATAATTCGTTGACCATACGTATGACGACAGTTAATTATCAGCTCAGTTATGTACATATAAGTTTGTTTGTGTCAACTGAATCGAAGTTATTGATTATTGATGTATATAAATATTTTTGGTATCTGTTTCTGTTAACCAAAAATGCATCTGTAAATGTTATGAAATTACGTTTGAATGACTGATTTTATAATACACAAAGTCATTGTTATTTTTCTGAGTTGTTTTGCTTAGGCAGCTGCATGGTTATACAGTCTCTGTATAACTTCAAAACACTGCACATACTGTAACACAAATTTGCCCTTTCAGTTATGTACTTTCGTAAGTTTGTGTTTTCATGATCAGAGTTCGAGCAACACAATAAAGAATTTTGTTTTTGAAGTTTTGAGCATTATACTTTTTAACAAAATCTTTGTTTCTTTTTTGTTTGTGACAATACATATCAAATCTCCAAAGCATCAGATTTACGTACGTAATCACTATGATATGATCTGAAAAGATCAATATAAACTTAATGTTATTTTGTGCCTAGGATGTTTTATGTCATTCTGATGTCATCATACAGTGTGTCTCAAAATGTCTTATCCTCCAACTTTCAAGGCGTATATCTCATTAATGTCTGATGATATGTTGTGAATTTTATATCACAAGAAAGAGCTTTTCATGCTCTATCCGTTAATATAAAATGTTTGCCAAAATATTTGTTTTTCGAAAAGATATTGAAGAAAAACTCAACGATTTGGTTCATTAAATTCTTAAAAGTCAATTAAGTCATTTTACAATGAAGGTTATTTGTAAACACAATAAAAAAATTAAAAATCATCACGCAATAAAAAAATTTTATTTGAAATTTTTAGGATTAGTTGTAATGGGAAATTGATACGCAAAGCTATACTTAAAATTTTCTAAAGGTTTCATCAGCACAACAAAAGAAAATTACACCGTTAAAAAGTCATTAGCATGTCAGTTAATTGACTTTTAAGAATTTAATGAACCAAATCGTTGAGTTTTTCTTCAATATCTTTTCGAAGAACAAATAATTTGGCAAACATTTTATATTAACGGATAGAGCATGAAAAGCTCTTTCTTGTGATATAAAATTCACAATATATCATCAGAGATGTAATGAGATATACGCCTTGAAAGTTCGTGGATAAGACATTTTGAGACACACTGTATATGCTTAAGTTGTGTTACAAATATTTTTCTATTATTACATTTGCTGCAAGTACCGATGGAATTCCATGATCAATAGACAGCATGCTTTCTGATATTTCACGATTTAGTTCTTAAAGGCAGTTATCACTTAGCAGCACAGGTGTGGTAAACATGGGTCTATCATCTGCCCTTTCTTCAGTATCCAGTGAAAACTTTCCGTCAATTCCATAGAGTTCAACGTTATCAAGGTCTAAGTCAATACCTTCAGGATTCTGACACTGACCTCCTATCCATAGTTGCAATGGGCTTGCCTTGACAGTTCTTATCCGATGTTGAATCCACGCATTTCTCCAAATCTCAAGTTTGCTGTTTATCTTAGGTAAAAAGACGTAGTGTAGTGCCACAATGTGCGAGGGTAAGGATATGTTCAAAACACCATTATCTCCCATGAATTAAAATAAAGCGTAATAAAAAGCAAGGACGCCATTATATACGTCCCTCCATAACCTCTCAATTCTTTGGTAATGCGTGGATTTGCCAGTTATCATGCTGCCGCGATTAAGGCCTCTTTTTTTAAGCATGTATTGAGCCACTAAAATATTTTCTTTGCCTTTATCTGAACGTACACGACTAGGCAGGCCATAATTCTTAACAGCATCACTAAAACATGATAATATTGTTTCAGCTTTGTTATTGTTTTTGCACACTAAGCAAACTGGCAAACGGCTAAAACCATCTATTTCCCCAAATATCACAAATCTCCAACGTATTAGTTTATGATTAGTGTCGATGTTCCAAAGGTGGTTAGGTCCTTGCATATTGTAAACTCTCCTTTGTAGCTTTCCTTTTCTGCGACTTTTCACTCCCCCACTATCAATATGATGGATACAGTCCCTTAATCGTTGTCGTTGTATATTTATGCCATTCTCAGATAGAAACATTCTTATCATGTTTTCGCCAAAAAGAGGGTACTCTTCTGTTATCTTTCCCACCTCTTCCTCTAACTCAATATCTGTTACGTTCGTGAAACTCCTTTTATTCTTCGATAAATTGTACTTTCTGATACGTTAAGCATCAATCTGATAGTTTTAATTGTAAAATTATCTTGCAGAAGAGCTTCCAAAACAGATTTTAGGATTTCGAATTTGGGTGCACCAACAAAATCATGACATTTTTCGGGAGCTGAGGTGCCATATTTCAAACCATCTATCCTTAAATTCATCATGTCTCCATTATTAATTACTCCAAGCTCACGGAGATCTGATTCTGTCAACTTTCCAACAATGTCTGGTGTAATTTTCTCTTTTAAAAATGATTATGGTAGCCCCTTTAATCCAAGTTTCTCTAAGACATTTTCCATGACCCAACTGGTTTGAGACGCCATATTTTTTTATCTGTGTTTTGCCATGTGACTCTGCTGGATTTGTTAGCTCTAATGCATTATGGGTAAAAAATTGTCTAATGAATTTTGTGTGAGTGTGATACTTTTTTCATATCTCATCAAATTTTGTTTCAATCAAATCAAATATTTTTCTTTCGAAATTCAAAAAAAATAAAAAGTGTTATATCAATTATTACCAATTGTGTTTAATGGTCGATTAACACGTAGTTTAATTACATCGTGCTTATTGTTTCAACACGTTCGTTCACTGTGAATTGCAAGGCGGACATAGGAAAACATTCGAAAATGCGCATGCGTCAGATAAATCTCGCAAAAATACGAAGAGGCAAGCTCTCGAAGTCCTCACACCAACCCCAAATTTTTTGTCTAAATTGGGGAAAATACTGCGTATACTGGAATGTAATGCAATACAATTGAAAGGTAGGTAACCAAGGATTATGGTTAAGGAAACGTTTTGCGATTTTCTGACGAGAACTTTGTTTTTCGCGGGAAAGTATCAGCAAACTTTATTGTCAAATAAAGCTTCAACTTTGATGTTGAAATACACCTTTTCTAAAGTTTTTACAGTAAAACCTATCATTTACACATTTGCTAGAACCCTCCCTCTAAGTATTAGTGTTGGAATCATTGTCCTGTATTTTTTGTTTCGAAGAAAATCAAATATTTTTGAGGAACCCCAAAATCCATCATGGCCGATGCCTCACATGAAGATAACCTACAAAAACATGCAGAATATGTAGGAAAAAGCTGCCAAACGACCCAGTGACTTTCCATGGTAATCCCTCAATAATCTGCAGAATCAATGCTGCCTGTTTTTTTTTAAAGAAAGAGTGGCCTATAATTTTACTGACAGATATGTGTGCAGTCTGTTTGGAGAATGTAAAAAAGTTGGTGAAGCTGTTTTGTTCAAACTGTAACAAATTATACCAATTCTTTGAATAGAAAGAAAAATTTCATCACAAGGAATGAAACTAGGGTGAAAAACCTAAGGCATAATTGTTCCAACTCCTTTCAAATAATGATACGACACACCACAAAACAAGCAGAAGGGGTTTCCTTCCATGCTTTGCAAAAGAAATTCAATAGCAGTTCAGCTTTCTAGCAGATGTTAAAACCACAGAATATTTACATATCTACAGAATATTTACATATATACAAAATTTTGCATAAAATATAACACACTAATACAATATCGTTCTTTTGCATAACAGGGAAAAGGGAAAAAATTGTTTGCGGAAGAAAGTTTTGCGGATAAATGACCCAAAAATGCCATATTTTGCGGAAGAAATTTTTGTGGATGACGACTTCAAAAGAGATTTTGCAACATTAATTTTTGCGAATGCAATAAATTTAATAAAATCGAAAATAGGGGATAACCTAATTCAGTGCCTGAAAGAGCAGATTATGGAATAACATCTATTTTTCACCAGTTATAATATCAGTTTTACATATAGACGAACTGTAATAATAGCTCCTTAGATGTTCCATAACCTCGACTTTTTTCCTTGCGGATGAAAAATTTAGAAAATTTTGCGGAATTTATTTTTGGGAATGACCAATATTTATTCATTTTTGCGGAATTAATTTTTGCGGATTTGAGCGAAATCCGCAAAAATAAATTCCGCAAAAACAAAGTTCCGCACAAATTTCTTACGCAAACAATTTCTTCCCTTAAAGGCGGATTTCCACTAGGCGAACTTTTTCGCGCGACGCGACATTTTTCGATGCGAAATTTTCGTCGACGAACAAAATTTGATTTCCACTTTCGCACATTTTTGGCGCGCGCACTGATACAAATTAGTTTGTAAGTAAACATGAAGGTAAAGAAACTACTGCTTCTCAAAAAAAAAAAATCATTATTTTAAGATTTTGTCAGCAGTTATTAATAACAGAACACCGAAGCAAAAAACGTATGTGGGTCCGAAAGATATACCAAGAAAGACTGCAAAAAGGTGAATTTCATCTTTTAGTGAAGGAGTTAATGCTGCATGACCAGGAACACTTTTTTAAAAATTTTCGAATGACACCATCAATTTATGAAGAATTATTGGCATATATTGCTCCATCCATTGAGAAGGAAAGGAACGCAATAAGAGATCCAATTGGTGCGAGTGAGAGATTGGCAGTAACATTACGATATCTCGTCACTGGAGATGCTCAGTGCACGATTGCCGCAAGTTATCGAATTAGTCCTTCCAGCGTATGCAGAATAATCGATGAAACGTGTTCTGCGATATGGACATCATTAAAAGAACGTCATTATATGGATGTACCATCAGATGAAATAAAATGGAAACATGTCGCAAAAGAATTTGGTGATATATGAAATTTTCCGCATGTTGTGGGAGCAATTGATGGCAAGCACGTTGTCATGCAAGCTCCTCACAACAGTGGGAGCGAATATTTTAACTATAAAAAGACGCATAGTGTTGTTCTACTAGCAGTCTGCAATGCAAGATACGAGTTTTTAATGGTTGATATAGGAGACTCGGGAAGGCAAAGTGATGGCAGTATTTATAATAACAGTAATCTTGGTTATGCTATCGAAAATAATCTTTTAAGAATTCCAGGCCCAGAGAAGCTTCCGCACTCCGAATACGTGTTACCCTATGTGTTTGTAGGCGACGACGCTTTTGGACTGAAAACTCATATGATGAAGCCATTCTCTAACCAACATATTTCAGTTGATCAGAGAATATTCAATTACCGACTGTCAAGATCAAGGAGGACAATTGAAAACACATTCGGAATAGCAACATCAAGATTTCGTATATTTCGAAGACCAATCATTGCTGATGTTAAAAAAGTGATAAAAATAACACAATCAGTAGTAGCACTGCATAACTTCCTGATGAAAAAGCAGGACAAATGTAATAACAGATATTGCCCTGTTAACTATGTTGATTCAGATGGGCCGTTAGGTTTAAGACCTGGTGATTGGAGAAGTGAAAGTCTCGATTGTTCTGGATTGGTCAGGATGTCACAAGTATGTTCCAACAACTATTCAAAGGATGCTAAAGCAGTTCGAGAGACTTTCAAGGAATACTTTTGCTCTGCTGAAGGAGAACTTGAATGGCAAACAAGAACTGTAACCCGAGTGGTTGAAATTCATAGCTAGCAATAAACCGGAAACTAATAAAAATGCTTCCTACTCAAAAACTTTCATTATACTGTATATCATATAACAGTTGTCCCATTTTCACTTTAGCAAGTCGTCTCTTTTGCACTGGTAGGTCCTTCAGAATGGGAATCAAGCTCTTGCAAAACAGCGAATCTTCGTCTTTGTCTTCTTCTGTCATATTTCTTATTGCATTATCACATTCAGCAAGAGATTTCGTTAAAACTGCTTCAACTGAAGAACTCTTTTTCCTTTTTGAGGCAGGAGGTATGTTAGTGAATTCACATGATGACGGCAAGGATAATGGACTATTTAAGGGGGAAATAAGACTAAAATCTTCTGGGGGTGTTGACAAAATGGCAGATGGAATGTTAATAGTAACATTACTCTCTGTGGCTTGGTTGGCACTTTTTTCATGAAGAGAATGCATCTGATCGAAATACTTGCATTTTGGCAGTGATGATGCAGCAGCACCAGAGCGTGATTTACTCTTCCTTCTATCTAGGCACTTCTTTAATGAATCTTTGAGATTTTTTAGCTGTTTTTGGAGAAAATCCACTAAATATGAAATTGAAATTGTTTTTCCTGTTACTCATAAACACCAAATTTAAAACCACTGCAAAGCATTAGAAAGTCTCACCATCCTTTCCAAACATGACAGACAACCGCTTCCATGAATTTGTCTTTATATTGCGATCTTTAAATGTTGGATCGTTAACGTCCCAGAGACTTCGTAGCTCTCTCACAGCTTCTATAAAAGCTTCCTTGTCAAATTCTCTTGGTTCATGCTCCTGCTGTTAAAAGATTAAAATGAAATAGACAAAGCACTAACGGGTTATTCAATGTTTTGAGAGATTAATTCACTTCAAATTTTCATTTGTATTTAACTCTTATTCAGTATACAAAGTCAGATCGAGAAAATAAATAATCAAATCAAAACATTCAACAAGGAAACAATTTTCTTATGGGTTATTTTCAAAAATAAAAATATCCCCCAAAACTGTCTAATTTCCCTGAAATTCTTGTGTAACTCCTAGTTTTAAAAATGTAATAATAAGAGTGTAGAAAAAGATATTTATACGTACGTCTGACAATATCTCGTCCCTTTCTTGACTTGGTGATACTTCTTCTTGCTGAAGACACTGCTGTGACTGTGATAACTGTTGTTGCTCTATTACTTGACGATATAAATCCGAATTGATTAAAGCAGTTAGCGCATCATTATCAGAGGGATTTTCATGTGAATTTAACAACATCCATCAACACTGTTTTTTCGTATAAAAGCAAACCTTTCAAGAGTTGGAAGCACGTGTTGACATTATATTTGGTTGCTCCCCCAAGACTTAAAATATAAAAAAAACAAATGAAAACTAGATGGATGAAGTAGGAAACTTACTGGTGTGCACACTTTTGTCTTGATGGCAGATTCATTTACTCTGTTTTAGAGACTCTGCAAGTTTTTTGTCTGTAGGACATTCCAAAACCTCTCTGGTGTTTGAAGGGAAATAACTTTCAAAAGAAAAAATACAGGTCAATGCGGTTTTTTGTAGTTTCTTCTTCTGTATGTGCTCTGCCCTTTTCCATTTTATTTGACACTGGGAAAACTTTAGATGTCGTTAAAATTCCAATTTTCCTCTAACTCCTTCAGGATTCCATCAATATCACATATTTGATGCATTTTCTACGTTTTTCCAACATTGCGTCCAAATGTAAACAAACATTAAAGAAGTTCCATGACCATGCTTTACTATAAAAGCCTGGAAACGAATATTTCAGTAAAAATACGCATAAATTATGCCACGAAAGTAGAAGAATCCTTTCCACGCGCCCGGTAAAAATTTGCGCCACTTTAACCGCCATATTGGATTTTAACCAAATTTCACGGAAGCACCTTAGCGCGTCCGCAAACTTAAATGTCCGCCGTGAAACGAACGTGTCAAAACACTGAATCAATTCAAATTTTTTATTAATTTTATGTTTGCGCTGAGACCCCAAATTGATATTTAAAAACATAAAAGTTCAATCGATTTTCTAAAATCTCAACATCTTATCTATCTTACTAATTCGCGTTGTGTGTCACACTTTTATTTTAGAGAGTGACATATTTGTTTTTTTTTCACGGTCAAATCCTTCTTATTTTTTCCCTTTTTGTCGTAAAACCACGTAGAGCGAGAACACTTTTTTTGATTTTCCGCGATTAGTATATGCTCCTCCGTTTTGTTATTTTTGGTTTGCGCAGTGGAAATCAGCCGAAAAACGTCTTTGGAGGAGTGCGAGCAATGCAATCTTCTTCGTTCGAAATTTGTCAACGATCATTTTGTGAGCAAGAAACTTTGCGAAGAAGACGTGTTTCTTTTTATATACGAATATTTTAATTTAAATTTGATTGTTTTAGGCAGCAAATCGACGAAAGAACTGACGAAGAGACACAGGTTTGTATGCACGAAGGTAAATATGAAAAATCATATTTAGATATACAGAAGAAGTGCAGTAAAGTTTTTAAAAATTAGCTGCAGAAAGATCGAACGAACCAAAAGGTATTATTATAAAACTTTTATTTTTGATTAATAAAAGAATAAGTTAGGTATATGTATGTGTTTGTTTACGTTTTAGTTATCAAATATCGCTATGCAGAAGAAGAAAGTGTAGTGAAGAAATGCAGAACAAAATGATGTTTATTTACACAGTAAGGAATGGTTTTAATTTAGTTTTGAAAGATTAAATACTATAGCTTTGAATAGATATCTTATTATATGAGTTCTTTCGTTTAGTTTATATGCTGCTGGATGAAAAACGAAGACTGGCTGGGGAAGTAGGGAACGTGTTATGCTGTCAAATTGTTTGATGTTTGATGCTTTGTCTGCATGCCTTTCTGCAAGCCATTTATGCCTTTTGTTTTGGTTTGCTTAAATATGGTTGCAGTAGTAGTAAGTATTGTAGCTGTTCTTTACTGAAATCTTTTTCTTTTAGGTCAGAAAAGAAAAAGTGTAGCTATTTATAAACGAAATTTATAAATGTATAAATGAAACACATGGTATGTTGAGAAGGTTATTTAAGAGAAGAATGGATTATGTATTTCATTGCGATTGTACTACAAAAAAGAAGCATTGCTGGGGTATATTTTTCTTCAGTTTATATTTGTTTACGGCATTCATTATTTTGTGTTATGTTAATTGCTACAAACATACTTGCTAGGTATATAAGTTTAGCATTATGTTTTTATTTGTTGCTTTTAATATCTTCTGGGTATTCAATTATGGTTTTGGTCAAAGTAGGGCATTTTGTTGTTTCAATTATTTTTATTAATTTGATGTTTGGTTGTGTATGCCAGGTAAAAGTCTTTATTCTGTTCAGCTCCAGTGTTGAGTGAACCCGTATTGACTCACAGTATCGGTTGACTTTATAGACCAAATTTTCTTTTTAATTGTTATCTTTAGGATAAATGCGTACTTGAATTTTCTTTTTGTTTTTTCTTTCTTTTTGTTTTATTTTTTATTTCAATATTGTTATAGCATGATTAGGTTTTCGGTATTACAATTCAAGTATTAATTTTTTAGGTAATAATAAAAAAAGCATAAAGAAATGAAACTCATGGTTTTAATCATGACGTTGATGGTTTTGGGAAGAACAGACTACATATCATTTCAAAAATTCATTAATGGTTGCAGTCGAGTAATAACTTTGTCTGGGTAAACAGTTCTGTGTTATATATTGCCATTTTTTTTACATTAAAGTTACTTCTCTTCTGCGTATAAATATATTATTCTGAGCCATGTTGCTATTTGTTTCTGTTTTTAATCTTCTGAATGTAAGAAATGAATTAAAAAATTAATGCCTGTAGAAACTTTTACACCAGTTAAATTTTGAAACACAACGCATACTGAACATGGGTGGCGAGCAACGCCGCCTGGGATGTTTTTGAGTTGCGATTCTATGATTTATTTTTTCGTCACGGGGTACGTACACGGGAATGGTGGATTTGACCTAATGTTTTCGAAGTTAAGTTCGGTAAAAAGGTTTTACCCGGGATACTAGTATATACTAATTCGCGTTGTGTGCAACACATTTAACTTAGAGAGTGTTTTGTTTTTGTTTTTTTAATGGTCAAAATCTTCTTAATCGTGGTCATACAGCGGCAGTTCGGCCACGAAAGACACATTCACGATTAGTATAATAGCACGTGGCATCATTTGACGTCAGTTTTTTATGATCACGGGGAATCATTGCATTGCATCCCCAATCGAACGCGACGTTCTTGGGGAAATATCTCAAGAACCAATAGGGATAACTGACGTTTTTTGGGGTCAGCGATACCGGTGATGGGGTGACGCATCATTTGGGCCTAAATTTTATTTGGTACTGCGGATATGACGTCATCGAAATCTTTGATCAGCGATATCTCCGCAACGGTTGGTCGTAGCGAAACGATCCCATACACTTTTTTGATCAGCTTTTCGAGCTCTACAACATGGTCACATTTTCCGTTTCCAATTGCTAAATTGAAATTTTCATCACGGGGATCGTTCACGGGAAAGGCGATTTTGACCCATCCTTTTCGAAGTTAAGTTCGGTAAAAAGTTTTTACCCGGGATACTAGTATTATACTAATTCGCGATTGTGCATCCCACTTTTATTTTAGAGAGTGATATATTTACTTTTTTTTCAACGGTCAAAACCTTCTTATTTTCTCCCTTTTCGTCGTAAAACCACGCAGAGGCGAGAGGGTTTTTTTTACGATTAGTATATGAGGAAATCCCGCCGCTGATCGATTTCATTGGCTAATAAAGGAAAACTCTTAAAATGCGCAGTTTTGATTGGCTGACAAATTCCAAAAATTTCGGTCGTTAATAACGGCTTTCATATCTTCGTTGTGAATTTCACGAAGAAACACCTAGGTATGATTATAAAGCGTTTATTGTCAAACTGTTATTGTGATTGTATTTTAGATTGATTAGTTGTTTGTTTACAATGTAAAATCATAATGAAATTTAGTTATTTTAGTTGTTATCAAATAATACAGAAGAAGTGCAGTGCAGTTTTGGCTGCAGAACGATCGATCGATGAGCAGGTCTGTACGAAGCTATCATTATTATTATTGCTTAATAAAATAATCACCTGTTCTTTTATTTTATTAAGCATGCATAAGTAAGTTACGTATATGTATTTAAATGTTTGTTTACGTTTTAGTTACCAAGTATCGCTATATAGAAGAAGAAAGTGTAGTGAAGAAATGCAGAACAAAAAGATGTTTATTTACGGTAACGAATGGTTTTAATTTTAATTTTATAATTCAGTGTAAGAGTCAAAGTAATTCAATCGTTTAGTATGTAGAAGCTGGATGAAACCCAAGAGGAGATGGAGGAACGAAAACGAGGGGGAGCGCAGTAAAAATTTGTTTTGGTAACGCGCGCCATTAGTTAGCAAAGAAGATTTATATATTTATTAAAAATGGTTCTCCTGACTGTGAAAATGTGGAACGTGTTATGCAGTCTTATCTCATCTCAACCATGTCTGCTTTTTATTAAATTTTTCTGTAGCTATATTTTATTGACGATGTTTGGTTGTTCGTCTCTCTGCCTGTCTGTCATATGTGTTTTGCTTTTGTTTGCTTCAATATGGTTGTTACCGTTGCAGGCAGTGTGGATTTGTAGCAGCTGTTCTTCACACTGTCACTGAAATCTTTTTATTTTAGGTTAGAAAAGAATATAAACCATAAAGAAATGAAGCACGTGTTTAAATTATGATGTTGCAAGGGTTAGTTAAGGATTGGATTATATTTGGATTTTATGGATTATATTTCAGAAATTCATTAATTATTGCTGTACAATATGTGATATGACTGTGTGCTACAAAACAAAAAGCATTACATTGCTTTATGAATTCTTATATTTTGTCATGATTACACATTATTTTGTGTTTGGTAATTGTTTACGTACTGTGCCTGGGTATACAGGATTAGCATTATGTTGTTATCTGTTACTTTTTATCTTTTCGGTGTTAAATTATGGCTTTCGTAGGCATTTCATTGTTTCAATTATTTTTATTAAATGTTTTGACTCACAGTATTGGTTGCTTTTGTAGACTTTCCAATCTAAAGCTTTACAAATTCTGTCATTGAATTTGTGTATTTAATTAATTATTTTTAAGATAAATGGGTATATACCTACATGAATTTTCTTTTTGCTTTTTGTTTTTTTTTTTATTTCAACCATGTCATAGCATGATTATCTTTCTCTGCATTTTTATACAATTGTAATATTCTGTAGGTAAGATTAATAATAAACAAGAAGCCGCTTGGCTTGAAGACTTCAGGACGTAACACAACGATGCATATTTAGTCTCAAAAATACAACGTTGCCGAATTACCAAATTATGTTCAAATCTAATAAAATGACTGGCAAATTCAAAATCAGCAACTTCTAATTGTGCATTGTAGAAATTTTTATGAATATTGCAGAACTTTCTAAGTTTGATCCAAATTTGGCCCGAATTACCCATTTCTCGTCAAATCTGACAAAATGACTCACAAATTCGTAATCAGCACCTTTTAAATGTGATCGGAGCAAAATTTTTTGAAATTTGAAGAACTTTTTAAATTGGTCCAAATTTGACCTAAATTGCTTAACTTTAGTAAAACCTGGCAAAATCATTGTCAAATTTGAAATCAGCACCTTTCAATTGTGATCCGTGCAAAATTTCATGAAAATTGAAGAACTTTCGAAATTTGGTCCAAATTTGGCCTAAATTGGCCAATTTTAGTCAAACCTGGCAATATCTTTGTTAAATTCGAAATCAGCACCTATCAAATGTGATCCGTGCAAATTTTTGCGAAAATTGAAGAACTTCCGAAATTTGGTCCAAATTTGGCCTAAATTGGCCAATTTTAGTCAAACCTGGCAACATCATTGTCAAATTTGAAATCAGCACCTTCCAAATGTGATCCGTGCAAAATTTCATGAAAATTGAAGAACTTTCGAAATTTGGTCCAAATATGGCCTAAATTGGCCAACTTTAGTCAAACCTGGCAATATCATTGTCAAATTTGAAATCAGCACCTTTCAATTGTGATCCGTGCAAAATTTCATGAAAATTGAAGAACTTTCGAAATTTGGTCCAAATTTGGCCTAAATTGGCCAATTTTAGTCAAACCTGGCAATATCTTTGTTAAATTCGAAATCAGCACCTATCAAATGTGATCCGTGCAAATTTTTGCGAAAATTGAAGAACTTCCGAAATTTGGTCCAAATTTGGCCTAAATTGGCCAATTTTAGTCAAACCTGGCAACATCATTGTCAAATTTGAAATCAGCACCTTCCAAATGTGATCCGTGCAAAATTTCATGAAAATTGAAGAACTTTCGAAATTTGGTCCAAATATGGCCTAAATTGGCCAACTTTAGTCAAACCTGGCAATATCATTGTCAAATTTGAAATCAGCACCTTTCAATTGTGATCCGTGCAAAATTTCATGAAAATTGAAGAACTTTCGAAATTTGGTCCAAATTTGGCCTAAATTGGCCAATTTTAGTCAAACCTGGCAATATCTTTGTTAAATTCGAAATCAGCACCTATCAAATGTGATCCGTGCAAATTTTTGCGAAAATTGAAGAACTTCCGAAATTTGGTCCAAATTTGGCCTAAATTGCCCAATTTTAGTCAAACATGACAAAATCATTGTCAAATTTGAAATCAGCACCTTCCAAATGTGATCCGTGCAAAATTTCATGAAAATTGAAGAACTTTCGAAATTTGGTCCAAATATGGCCTAAATTGGCCAATTTTAGTCAAACCTGGCAATATCATTGTCAAATTTGAAATCAGCACCTTTCAATTGTGATCCGTGCAAAATTTCATGAAAATTGAAGAACTTTCGAAATTTGGTCCAAATATGGCCTAAATTGGCCAATTTTAGTCAAACCTGGCAATATCATTGTCAAATTTGAAATCAGCACCTTTCAATTGTGATACGTGCAAAATTTCATGAAAATTGAAGAACTTTCGAAATTTGGTCCAAATTTGGCCTAAATTGGCCAATTTTAGTCAAACCTGGCAATATCTTTGTTAAATTCGAAATCAGCACCTATCAAATGTGATCCGTGCAAATTTTTGCGAAAATTGAAGAACTTCCGAAATTTGGTCCAAATTTGGTCCAAATTTGGCCAATTTTAGTCAAACCTGACAAAATCATTGTCAAATTTGAAATCAGCACCTTTCAAATGTGATCCGTGCAAAATTTCATGAAAATTGAAGAACTTTCGAAATTTGGTCCAAATTTGGCCTAAATTGGCGAATTTTAGTCAAACCTGGCAATATCTTTGTTAAATTCGAAATCAGCACCTATCAAATGTGATCCGTGCAAATTTTTGCGAAAATTGAAGAACTTCCGAAATTTGGTCCAAATTTGGCCTAAATTGGCCAATTTTAGTCAAACCTGGCAATATCATTGTCAAATTTGAAATCAGCACCTTTCAATTGTGATCCGTGCAAAATTTCATGAAAATTGAAGAACTTTCGAAATTTGGTCCAAATTTGGCCTAAATTGGCCAATTTTAGTCAAACCTGGCAAAATCATTGTCAAATTTGAAATCAGCACCTTTCAATTGTGCTCTGTGCAAATTTTCATGAAAATTGGTCAACTGGAAGTCCTAATTTGACCAAATTTGCGAATTCGGCAACGATGTCATGGAAACGCTGCACGAAAACGTTCATAACTTGGAGGAGTAGTAGTAGTAGTAGGAGGAGGAGGAGAAACCACGGGTATTTTAAATACTTTACTCCACCACGGGTGTCCTAAAGTCAAAAAGCACGTAAACCGTTAAAGAAATAAAGCTCATGGTTTTAATCATGGTTGTTTTGGGAAGAACAGACTATACTATCATTTCAAAAATTCATTAACGATTGCAGACCAGTAACAAGCACAAGCGAAACAGTTGGAAGGTATCAATTTGTTTTTATTTAATATTTTGTAATTTTATTCAATGTTTGCTTTTGTATGTCTGGATAAACGGTTCTGTGTTAAATATTGCCATATTTATATATTTCCCCATAGGGCGAAATATATATGTTAAAACCGGCATTTTCCTTCTCCTTCTTCTCCTCCTTCTTCTCCGTTCACTTTTATAGCCGCGGTTCAGTATTGAATTTTCGGCTACCCATAGTAGATAAGACTAGAGGCTAGTGTACCGTGAAGTAGTACGCCATTTTTTTCAGTCAGTGCAGATGGGCTTTGGAAGACTTCGCTTTTTTCTGCAAAACTTTTATAATGATTCAATAGATAAAACGTTAAATGATGGAAATAAATCGTTTTATTTCTTTAAATGTTTTGTAAAAACTTTTGAATGAACGTTTAAAAAACAGAAAAGCATCTGATACTGATGATGTTTTGTTTTTGTTGAAAACAATAATGTGTTTATGATGATTGGCAATTAAATGCTTGGAACAACAAACCATTGAAGCTGTAATTTCAGTGCAAAGGTGAAAATTCATTATCAATAGCCAGGGTGAAGATTTATTTAGTATGATCCTGATATAATGTAGCCCAACTGAACTGAAAGTACGATGATAATACAGCCATAAAAAGGAAACCCTTTTCATGTGGAGAACAACCAGTTCAACCAGTTAATTCAAAGAGTACATACAAAAACAGCAAGTAAATATATGATGTCGTATATGCAAGAAGAAGTTCAGAAAACCAATCACGTGTAATGTTTTAATACACAGAGGAGGATTGAGACAAATCTTGAAATTGAAAGAATGCTGGCCGAGTGTGCTTCTCTGGACAGTTGTTTAATTCAACAACAGAAACATAGTTTACTATGAATGAAGTATATGGTCATGCATCAGTATACATTTGATGCTGTATATATATATATATATATATATATATATATATATCATATTTTATTTTGCAAAATTAAATATATATGACTGTCAATTTTCCTTTTAGAAACAACAAACATAAATCAAAACACAATCCAACATGACAGTCTGTAAATTTAATCAGGCCAGTCATTTTTATCATATAACACAATGACGGTGAACATAATTTTTTTGAACAGAGATGTTTATTCTGATACCTTAAGGAAAGAAATTGTTTACAGAAGAAATTTGTATGGAACTTTTTTTTGCGAAATTTATTTTTGCGGATTTCGCTCAAATCCACAAAAATAAATTCTGCAAAATTTTTGAAATGTTTCATCTATAAGGAATTGATCTTTCACTTTGGTTTGCATATAACTGAACCCTAAACAGCATCTCGTCTTTACAAAACCATTGGAAAATGAAAAAGGAAATAAGTCGATGTTTTTGAACATCTAAGGACTCATTATTATTCTTACAACCAGCATCTGCACTTGTGACAGGTTTCGTGCTTCATACTGTTGCTTTTACTTTGAGAAATAATGTCTGCAGTGGTATCACAGTTTTTATTGTTATTTTCACTTTTCGTTTATGGGAAGTAGACCCAGACTGAGTCATATTCTCAGTTGCTGGCGTTACATTGACCTCATCTGAAAAAAGATAAGACCCAGCCACATAATCTGTTTGTTATAGTTTAATATTCTTTTTGATATTTTAACTGCTGAAAAATATTCCATAGATCTGCTCTTTCCATTCAACTAAAGTTTGTATATACACCCAGGCACTAAATTGGGTGTTTCCTTACTTTCGATTTTATCAAATTTCTTGCATCCGCAAAAATTTAATTTTACAAAATCTCTTTTGAAGTTGTCAACCGCAAAAATTTATTCCACAAAATACAGCGTTTTGGGGTCATTTATCCGTAAAAATTTCTTTCGCAAATAATATCTTCCCTTAAGGCATATACTTGAATTTGGTTTTATAAGTTGTCATTTCAAGCCCATCTCTTTTTTAAAAATAACTCTTTTGTCCTAATTTGATACACATAATATTTCGTTAGTAGAGGTTGTGATTGCTTATGAATTATATTGTAGCTATCAAAATTAGTTTTAACAATTTTCTTTTCTTCTTTTGTACAGTAAACTTGTATACAAATTGATTGTATGATATTGTAAGATAGTTTTATCCGAGTTACAAAAAGCAAGTGTTCTGTTGAATTTCATTGTTTATCATGATTTTATGGTATAAAGAATGTCAAGCTTCTGCAACAATAAAGATCATACATTTTGTTATGATGAAATTCTTTTACACAATGATGATATGCAGGGGAAATGTTAGTCACATTTAGGTCTTATAACTTTTAGCTAAGTGTCCATATAGTAACTTCTCACTGAAATTATAAGTTTTTTGTGGTATTAAATTCAGTTCCACCATGATTAGTAAGGACAGCATTTTTATCTGAGTATCAGGTTGATGGTAGTTATACTGTAATTATTTTATCACACATTTTTCTCATGATTATCAATGAATCATTACGGCATCAGAGGTATTGTGAATCAATGGTTCTCCTCCTACTTGTCTTTTCGCAGCCAGTTTGTATCTGTTGCAAGTTCTAAGTCTATTTGTCGTCTTATCCGTCACGGTGTTCCTCATGGTTCGGTCTTGGGACCCCTGTTATTCTTGATATATATAAGCGACCTGCATTCCTGCCTTAGATTCTCGGAAGTCACACATTTTGCCGATGATACAAACCTAATTCAATTTGGAAGATCATTGGAGTCTCTTAGCACAACTATCACTTTTGATCTTACTTGTTTAAATACCTGGCTTAATGCCAACAAAATTGCCCTTAATGATGCGAAAACAGAATACATTGTTTTCAGAAGCAAATTCAAGACCTCTGTGAATTTGAATATTCTCTTGAATGGACGTAAACTTCAACAAACCTTCTGTTTAAAATATTTGGGTGTACTGATTGATGAGCATCTAAATTGGAACCAGCACATTTCAAATCTTTGTGGCAAACTTAGGAAAGCCAATGGTGCATTATCAAAACCAAGCATTATTCTCGGTGTATATCATGCTATTTTGGGCTCTCATTTGAGTTATGGGTGTCAACTCTGGGCTCAAACCAATAATCTTAACTCACGTCGTGCCTTCCTTCTTCAAAAGTGTGCCATTAGGCTTATCTCTTTTTCTCCTCCTCGTTCTCCTTCAGCCCCATTTTCAACAAACTTCAAATTCTAACCATCTTTGATCTCGTTAAATTACTCAATGTTCTCTTCATTCATCAACATGTAAATTCCAGGCTACCTTCTGGCATTTGTGATTCTTTAAGTTTTGACGAGATTGATCATGGATATCCTACTCGTAAGCGGAGTTTGGGTCTCCTTAAGAAACCGAGGGTGAGTACTGTAGCATAATATGGTTTGCATTCCCTTTGTTACCAGTCGATCACTCAGTGGAATTATATTAAATGTTTGCATCCTCACAGAAACCTCACTGAAATGACAGCTAAAAACTTAAAGTTACTCGTTAAATCTCACCTATTATGTCAATATATTGCTTCCTGAAATTTATCTCTCGTCACTTAGGCATTTGTCAAATTGATTCGTAGGATTTGATGTTTTATTTTCTGTAATAAGAATTTCTTTTGTTTATCTATCATTCTGCTTTTCCATTCTTTTTGTTGTAAAGGTGGCCACCACCTCTGATTAGTTTTTACTATTGTGGTGGTCTCCTGGCCTTTAAATTTGCATGTAATTTTCTTACTTTGTGTTAATGCCAAATAAATTATTACTTACTTATTATTTACTTATATTTAGTTTTGTTTTACGGCCATCGTCCTTTTATGTGCACGTAAAACCACGTAGATGCGAGAGACACTTTTTCACGATCATTCCAAAAGCACGTGCCATCATTTGACGTCAGTTTTTTTGGGATCACGGGGAATCATTGCATTGCATCCCCAATCGAACGCGACGTTTCTGGGGAAATATCTCGGGAACCAATAGGGATAACTGACGTTTTTTGGGGTCCGCGATACGGGTGATGAGGTGACACAACATTTGGGCCTAAATTTTTTTTTGGTACTACGGCTATGACGTCATCAAAATCTTTGATTCGCGATATCTCTGCAACGGTTGGTCGTAGTGAAACGATCCCATACATTTTTTTGATCAGTTTTTTGAGCTCCACAACATCAGTACACTTTACAGTCCCGATTGTGTGATTTTATTTTTAGTCACGGGAGACACACATGGAAACGCGGGATTTTCACAAATCCTTTTTGAAAATAAATCCGTAAAAAACTTTTACGCGAGTTGCTAGTCTATATTCTAATACGCGCTGTGCATCCGCTTTTTTCACGCGTTCACTCTCTAAAATTTCGGATCGTTTTTGCGACCATTTATTCATAAAAGTGTGCCAGACCACGGTTAATATTTTTGTACGATTAGTATAAGGAAAGATACCTTTACATTGCATTTTGATCGTTTCAAATGTTTTGATTATTCGCGAGATCAAGAAACAATAGACAACAACGAAAGTATTGCGCGAAGATTTATTAATGTTTTTAGGGTAAGTACGCTTTAGAACTTTTTTGTTTGTTTGTTTTGTTTTTCTTATAATATTAATAGGGTTTGTGCGTCATTACTTTTCAACTAAAGAAATGAATATCATGGTTTTTAATCATGACGCTCTGGGTTCGTACAGAAAATCGCAATTGTTTTTAATTCACATTTTGACACTTTTACGACTTTCGCGTTTGGCTTTTATTTACATTGGGGTGTGGATTCCATGAACAGTTACAGCGATTTTGATCTTTCTGTTGTTTACCTGTACGCACTCTTTGTTTTTACTACTGCATATATACTGCATATAAGATTTATTATGAATATTTTGATGTGTTTCAGATCTTCTGATTAAGAAGTTTTTCTGTTCATAACTCCAGTGTTGAACTAAATATGCTTTAGCCGGAATACCTAGAGATTTTTAATTAAAAGTGTGAAGAGTGTTTTTTTCCGACGTTAGATATTTTTAATCATGGGGAACCATTGCATTGCATCTTCAATTTATTTTACAGATTGAAAAATGTAAAAAGTGAAAAAAGTGGATGCACAGTGCGTATTTTCATTTTTGATGAATTAAAACCCGTGTTCTACACGCTGTTCTACACGGGATACTACATTCTAAACATTTTACATTCCAAACAATTCAGGAACTTTATCATACTAAAATTCATTATGCTAAGTATTCTGTCTGTTCAGCTCACATCGATTAAAACCTGTAAAAATTTTTTCACGAGTTACCAGTTTGATGTAAACAGGCACTCTAACCCCCGGTTTATAGCAAAATATCAGATACTGTTAGGAGTCTACCGGGTCCCATATTTGGGCTAAGAACTTCCGATAGAATAAAGATTTTGTTATAAAATTTTGTACACTTCTTTGTGAAAGATTGATCTCGATCCTGTTTAAGTTTTAACGCTATAAAAAAGTACTAGAAAAAAGTTGCTTTTTCTAACGCAAATTTTAATGCTAAAATTTTAATATTTTTTTTCACAAAAAGTCGTTTATAATATTGTGCTTTTGTGCTCTTGACGATGCAAAAAAAATTATTTTAAAATCATTTATTTTGACTTAGTAATCATAAAAAAGGTTTGAACTGCCAAATCGGTTGACATAGACTTTAAATTGGCAGCTCGTCAAAACGCAATTATTACCAATTAACCAATAGATAACGATAAATACGTTATGCGCTCTGCCATCCTCTTGTTACACATATCCTTTCAAAAAACAAACAAACTCACATTCCCACTGGTTATAATTTGATTAGAACAAGATTCGCAAAAATGCGACTATATATTTCCCCAAAGTTGCAAACATTTTACCAATTATTGTGTGTACATTAATAACCATGAGAAAAATATATCGTTAAATAATTACAGTATAACTACCATCGACCTGATACTCAGATTGAATTTAATGCCACAAAAAAAACTTACTTTGAAGTTATTATGAAATGAAATTGTTCACGGTCAAATGATAAGGTTTCTCTTAAAATTTTTTGCTGAGGAGTTAAAAAGTGACTGAGAAGTTACTATGGACACGTACCTAAAAATTAGAAGACCTAGATGCGACTAATATTTTCCCTTAAACAACTGCATATCAACAAACTCATCAATATGTAAGACAATTTCATCTTAATATAAGATGTATGATCTTTATTGTTGCAGACAAGTTTCCTATTTGTAACTGAAATAAAACTATCTTACAACATCATACAATCAAATATGTATACAGGTTTTCTGTACAAAAGAAGAAAAGAAAATTGCTAAACCTAATTTTGATACCACAGTATACTTTCGGGTAGACATATAAGCAAATACTATCAAAAGTAAACTGTGCATGCAATCACAGAAATTACTGAAATATCCCATTTGCTCAAAGACATTCTCGTTACTTATGACACGTCTCAATTTATTTCAGCAGCCATGAAATACAGACAATAAGAAAGGAGCGTATTGACAGTGTGGTGTGAGTGCGTGCATTGACTCTTATATGTCAAGACTGTGTTATGTGTTTATTTAATTTCTTCAAAGTTTTCTTCATCTTCCCCGTCAAATGAATTGGATCTGTCGTTCACAAATAAAGCATCTTTGCTATCAGAACGTTCATCACCTTGAGGGCTTTTCATATAACAATACCATTGTCCATGACATGTCCCTCCTGGTTGACAGCAACTAAGAAAATATTTGCTGAGTAATTTCGCCTGCTCCCACTTATTTTGGCCATATTTGGTAATGAATTTTCCAGATTGACGCGCCGCACTCTGATACCAAGGATAGACTGGAGGCGGTGGACTTCTTCTTCGTCTTCTTCTTCTACGAAAAAACCATGGGTCATCAACATTGATGTTAGCCATCTCATCAAGCTCCTCTAAAATGATAATGACACAAAACATTGAATTAACACGCCTTTCTGTTAATTGCGCCCATCCCTCTCTCGTTCTTCTAATTGGCACCGTTGATTGAGGCGATTTCAAGAGTACTGGGTAAGAAAAGTACTGTAATTATCCGATTCAGCGCACAACTTTGTACATGCATCGAATAAGTATAAGTATAAATTTGAAATTCGTGCATGCGCTCGAAGGGCTACTTTGGCCGCCACCCACACTATCGAAAAAGTCAAGTATCTCCCGGGATAAGGATGGTTCCTCATCTTTAATTTTCACTATTGGATTAATGGACGCCTCGAATTTATCGCAACATGGATTAGATAATTAAAGTAATTAACCTTATTGCAAAAAGACAACCGACACTTGTTAACGTTAAAAACATCATGCTATAATCCTTAGCACAATATGCAACATATTGTATGGTTAGAGTTCCCCTACAGAAATAATTGCAAACGAACCTTCTGAAATACCGTTAAGAGCTACATCATCCAGGATTTCGTCAGAAATGTCTTCGAATGATTCGTTTTGAATGCTTTCAATTTCTTCTTGTTCTGGGATCTCTTTGTATGCATCTATTAACAGCAAAAGATAGAGTGAATATTGCAACATAAAATAGAGTGAGTTTTCTAGGTTGGCAAAATGATCCTAAAATCTCTACGACATAGAACAATTTTATTGAAATTGTATGAAATATATTTTTATGGAAATGTACTCCTTCTCATTGATTTTTTCAATAAATTTGCCCACTGGGTCTAACACTACCTTCGCTCAAGGATTTTGTTTAACTAGTGGCCAAGGCGGCGTCGCTCGCCGCCCATGTTCAGCCTGCGTAGGATCACCACCTGCTCCAAATTATTGCACTTAAAACCAGCGATAAGACTTCATTTGCTGCTGCTTTCATCGCTTAATAAAGCTCGTTTGCACGTGAAGAGAAATACGTTCCTGGTGTTTCAAATCTTGCATGTTCTTAACTCAGCCGTTCATTGTCGCGGTCGCATTTAAAATGTCAGCAGACTTTCTTGCTTTACACAATGCATTCCGAACGTAAACTTCACGTGGTTTTTCTTTACGATTTTAAACCAATCAAATATCAGTTTAACAATACACTCAAAACGCAGAGAGAAAAAACTTTTCAACTTATTATTAGCTTTTGTTTTACGCGTTATAACATGGGTGCTGTCAGAAGTAGGTGAAAAAATGGTTTCTCTTAAAAAGATCACACGGGAGGAGAAAAAAATGCACGTGCTAAATGAATGAAGTGAATAAAAAACGTTCGATCAGATTAAAATAGATTAAAAGAAATCGATTAAAAGAAATTAAGACAACTATTAAGACAAAAGCAAAAAACTATTTTGTTCCATGATACTCTTTTTTTACCTATCGGTTTTTAAACATTTTGATTGCTCGAAAAAAACGTTGACCCGACTCAGGCAGTCAGGCAAGCGTTAGGATACACTGGCAAACCGAACATGCTGCCACGTTCTACCACGGCTGCTTTTTGTCCAAAATGTTTAATCAGTTAGTTTCTTTGTATTTAGTTGATGTATTGTTTTCAAAGCCAAGTCAACGTGGAATATAAAACTAACAATAATAATAAAAACAAAACGTTATTCCTATTAGTTCATCAGCCAAAAAAAGTCATGTTCGATTGGGGTGGCAATGTATTTGCTTCGAACTCAGGTCGCACACAGAAAAAAATAATTTCTCTCACAACTCAATGTACCATTTTGCGTGACTTACAAACAAACAAACACACAAACGGAGAATCGGCTATTAATATATAGACTAGCCGCCAAGGCGGCGTCGCTCGCCGCCCATGTTCAGCATGCGTTGACTTCACGAAAAATAAAATTAAGGAATTGGCAACCGAAAGTGTTACCATGTTGTAGAGCTCGAAAACCTGATCAAAAAAATGTATGGGATCGTTCCGCTACGATTAACCGTTACAGAGATATCATTTTTCAAAATTTTTTTGACGTCACAGACCCCTCCCAAAAAAATTAGACCCAAATTTTTCGTCACCCCATCGCCTGTATCGCGGACCCCAGATAACGTCAGTTAGCCCTAGAGGCAGATTCGAAATCAAATATCAAATATCAGATTAAATAATGGTTCCAAAAAAACCCAAATTTCATGATGTGTTATTTATTTTTTAAAACAATCGTTGATCAGTACAACAATACACTCAAAACGTAGAGAGAAAAAAACTTTTTTCAAATCGCGGATACGCGAGGTGTTTGGAATGCAAACCGATCGTCGTCGTCGTGAAGCCAAAAAATAGCCTTCAAGCTAAGGATGTGCAAATCACAGTCTAAAATAGCTAAAAAACCGCCGTCTCAATCTTCATTGGTGCATAAAGCGCCACTATTACGAAAGGGTGCTAATAAACTTTAATAGCGCTAGTTTATTGGCTTGAGTTTCCGCCATGTGATCATCCGGGTATTTTTCGACTTTACATTTGCACGCCGTTCGCATAATGGTGGAAGAAACCGAAGAAGCCCACATAGACTTCCACATTGATTGATTAATACTGAATAGCTTTAAAAGAAGATTTACACTTTCAAAAATAAAAGTAAAGGGTAGAAATTTATAATTATCTTACAATGAATCTACTGCGTTCATTCTTTTCTAAAAACAAGTTCTCAATGTTTTGTAAAAACAGTGTGTGTCTGGGATTCTTTTAGCCTTTCTAAATACAAAATATCGTTTGTTTCATGTGTGGGCTGTAGTGCTTTTTAAGCTCTGGATACATACAGCTCAGCTCAGTTTCCTCTTCAGCTCCAACCACATACAAGGAATATGATGCACAGGCAGAGGGTAGACAAGATATTCTATCTATCACTAAATACATAGATAGATAGAATATCTTGTCTACCCTCTGCCTGTGCATCATTTTATGTTTGATGTTTCTCTAGCTATTTTAGATTATTTACTTGTATAGTTTTTGGCTGTATTATCAATGTCCTGAATTAGGAATGGGGACTTACTATTTACGATAGCAATAGATGAGTTTCTAAGTGACGTGATGTTGATAAACATTAGTGTTTTTTGCTCGATAATTGCTGTGAGTTTCAATATAAATGTTTAATAGATCAAGACAATTTCCTACCAATATGCGCACGCATCTTGGTTGGCAATTAGATGCTCTCTGCACACTGTCGGTTAAACCGGTTCTCAGGAGGCGTTTTTAAGACAAAAAAAAATTATTAAAAATAATACTCATTAGCACTCGAAATCTATTTTTGTAAAGTTTATTAAACTTTTAGTTTAAACAGATCTTTAACTGGTAATTAACATCAGAAACTCATCTATTTGAAAGTTACCTTGATTGTTTGTAAATTCTAAATACTGGACATCTTTTAACGCAAATTTCTGCTTTCAGTTATGTTTGCTAATTTTGGTAAAGTTTGAGTAATACTTTTCATAATCCTAATCGTTATTTACTTTTTGTGTTTGGGAAGTCTTAGTAATTAGGAAGATTGACCGTACATACGTAATCACTGTGATATCCTGAAAGCATATAAATTTGATGTTATTTTGTTCATTAAGTTTATTGGGAGTTAATGTAAGTTTCGTATTGTGTCAGGTATCCTTTCATAATGCCCTGGCGTGTATAAGTAATTAAAAATTTAATGTTTTTTAAGTTTCTGAATAAATTTTTATAATCTTTTCATGAAATTTAGTTCAGGTAATGGCGTATATTGGTACTCAAATTAAAGCACGAATTTCTGTTTTCAGTTATGTATGTTGATTTTGTATGTATATAGATGTATTTCGTATCATTAAAATCTTGGCTTTCCTTTTTGTCCTTGTGAATTAGGAATTCTTAGGAAGATTGACAAGACATATTGAATTCATAAATTCATAACATTTACATGGAGTTACATGCATACTCATTGTCTTATCTGAATTGATCACTGAATCTTTAATATCATTTCGTACCAACAAACTAAAGAACATTATGTCATTCAGATATAATCAAGTTTATTGGTGTTTATTGGTATAAGGTTTTGCATAGTGACAATTATGTTTTTTCCAGATTTTTGGGGAGTACATGATCAGAAATTTAATATATATTGAAGATTAAACTTTTCTTAAATTTCAAGAATGTCATAGTCTTTCTTTCTTCATACTTCAGCTGATTTTGCAGAAATCCTTATGCCTGCAAGGGCATCTTTTTTTTCAAATCGCGTATACGCAAGCTGTTTGAAATACCAATCAATGGTCGTGTAGCCAAAAAATGTATACTTCGTGCATGCGTTTTCATGAAATCAACACATGAAGCGAAAAATTCGTACCGTGCACGTCTTCGAGGTGCCAGCGCAGTAACCCACTTAGAGTTAAAAGATTCTTGGATTTGAAAGAAATTAAAGATGAAAAAGATCGTAAAGAAGTTCTCAATATTTTGTGAACAGAGTGAAAGAGATAAGCTTTTGTTACATTGTTATTCTTGTTTTTGTTTTCTTTTATAAATTTCTGAGTGTTCGTTTGTACACGTGTGGATTGTATTGCTTTTTAAGTCCTGGATTAACACAGCTCAGTTCAATGTCCTTCTCAGCTCCAACATACTGCATCACTTATATTTGATGTTTCTCTAGCTATTTAAATGAATTTGTATGCCATCATTTGATTTGGTTAGCCCGCAGTATAATTTATACTTTTTGTTCTAATTAACCTTTTATCGATTATATCAGTTTTTAACTTTTACTAATTACTACGAACAGCCTTCCTTCTCACCATGCACCATGGCAACTACAAATTCAAAACATTGCACAATCTGCATTTAACACATATTTCTGCTTTCAGTTATATATTCATGGTGCAGATTTGTGTAAGTTTGGATCATGTATTGTTCGTAATCGTTAACTTTTTATGTTTACAATGTAGGAATTAGGGAGATCTAGATAGATAGATAGATATATGCCCTCCGATGTCCCGGAATGGGTCCTACCCACGAAGGAGTAGAAATCACAGCCCCTGACAGACAATGTAACCCTGCAGCTCCCCCTGCTGCGGAGTCATGACATATACAATGACACTCGTACTACACGGGAGAACTTGAGTTCTCGCAGGTGTAGAACCTCGTGAGAGCCACAGCACGCCGCAATGTCTGAAATATCTACCCACACTCTTGTATCAGAGCTGTGGTATCCAGTTTCCCTCACATGGCATGGGTCGACCCGGGCGAAGGAACATTCACTTGCCAAGTGAATCGTAGTGACGCACTGGGTATCGAACCTGGACCTCCCAGTCGGATGGCAAGTACGATGACCACTATACCACTATGTTTTAGATCTTTCAGATGAATTTTACGTCATTATATACATTACACCATTAGCTCATATGTATACAAAGTTTCACAATGCCCTGGAGTGTATATGATATTAGATTAATGTCATAAATAATTCAATCATTTTTCGAATTTTGTATAAAGAGTTGTGATATTATACTGGTCTTGAATATATCAATTCAGGTCAGGAATGTTTGTAAATACAAAACATAGTACATGCCATATTGTCAAATAACTCGTAACTTATACCTTAATATCTTATAATCAAACTAAAGCACAAATGTCTGATTTCAGTTATGTCGATTTTAGTATGAGTGCATTTTGCATCATCAAATCTATGTTTTCCTTTTTGCGGTTGTGATTTTGGAAGTTTGTCAGAAGGATTGGCTGCATATATCGAATTCAGAAATTCAGAATGTTCAGAGTAACATTAGAATAAGTTACATGCATACGCATCATCCTTTAATATTATTTTTTATGTTGATCTTAAAGTCTTCCTTAACGCGATTTGTAAATATGCAAAGCATTTCTTGTATTAGCTTTTGTTTTAAAAAAGTTACGCGCTCTAACATGGGTGCAATCAAACAGGGGGAAAATGGTTTCTCTTCTTAAAAAGTTCACACGGGAGGAGAGAAAAAAGACACGTGCTAAATGAATAAAGAGAATAAAAAAACGTTCGATCAGAAGCGCTTTATAAAAAGAAATTAAATAATTAAAAGAAAAGCAAAAAAACATTTTGTTTCATGATATTCTTTTTTTACCTATCGGTTTTTAAACATTTTGATTGCTCGAAAAAATGTTCACCCGTCTCAGGCAGTCAGGCAAGGATACGTTAGGATACACTGGTAAAGCGCACATACTGCCACGTTCTGCCACTGCTGCTTTATGTCCAAAACGTTTAATCAGTTAGTTTCTTTGTATTTAGTTGATGTATTGTTTTCAAAGTCAAGTCAACGTGGAATATAAAACTAACAATAATAATAAAAACAAAACGTTATTCCTATTAGTTCATCAACCAAAAAAAGTCACGTTCGATTGGGATTGCAATGTATTTGCTCTGAACTCACGTCGCACACAAAAAAAAGAAATAATTTCTCTCACAACTCAATCTACCATTTTGCGTGACTTGCAAACAAACGAACAAACAAACAAACAAACAGACGGAGAATCGACTATTAATATATAGAAGCCAATTTCCAGCTGATGCAAAAGTTTGAATGCCATTCTGATATTCTGAAAATGTCTTTCAAATATGGAGAAAATACCGGACAATGAAATGGTTATATGTAAAATTGAACTCAATTCAATATTTTCAATTTTTCCACTACACGAAATGAAAGATACAATAATGAAATCGTGCGGTCAAAACGTTGCTATTTCTGTTTGGGTTAATCGAGCAAATTTCCCGTAAAAGCCTCGTTTATTCAAACATAAAAAAAGAGATACTTAACCATAAAGATAACAGAGATATTACTTACGCAGTAACACAACGAACAATATGATTAAAAGCAACTTCTTCATCATTATGATTTCTTCGCAACTGAACACGAAAATTGATGATGTATGTCTCTACACGTTACTAGCTAAGTTTTTATAACGTTTCCTAATCTATATAATCAGATGGAACAAAACAAGCTTTTATATGTTATTCAATATGTAAATCAGAACTAGAAAGCGTTAAATTAATTGCGAGGCGAAGTAGGAAGGTTATTTTCTGAAACTTTCACTTTCGTCTGCAGTATATCGACATTTCAAGAAGGACTGGAGAAAAGGTTGACTAACTTTCACATTCTGTTGATTGAACTATGAATTTAACTAAAATAATAGTAATGATTAAATATCAAACGACATGGTTTGATCTTTTGTTTTTTTTACATGAGGGCAAATTTCCAGAGTGATCCTGTTTGGGTGGTGCAAGCAAATATAAAGGGCAAACTAAGATTTTCTAGGACTCGTTTGTTATTAATTTGCGCTCTGGGTACGACGTCTGGGTAGTAGCTAGCACTACGAACTCCTTGATTTGAATCAAACAAAACTTTGAAACGATCCTTGAATGCTAACCCAGGGTTTATGATATACAAGAGGCCTTGGTTCAAGGTTGGTTAATACCTTAATTTGCTTCCGAATTCAAGAATAAGATCAAAGGAGATATCAACAAGAATATAGAATGTCGAACTTGATAAATCCATAGAAATACGAAAAGAGATAGAATAACATCGATGAAATTTCCTTTGTACCATCCGTGTTGTAATTACTGGTGGCCGTATACAAAGTTGAATTTTAAAAATTTAAAATTTCGCGCTATATATGGAAGTCTATTGTTCCCCGTAATAAAAGTCGTATTTCAGATCTCGAGATCTATTGTTAATTTTTCAAAATGTGGGACTTCAGGTAATGTCTTTTTATCAATTCTGCATAATTATCAAAATTATTAGAATTATTCAGATGATAGCAAAACGAAAAATAAGTTTGCGTTTTATGATTTGACGAGAATAATATTCGTATTCATTGCTTTCTCGTGATCAGCTAATCAAATATGCAAAATCAGAAATTTTTACCTATCTCTGGTAAAATCATATTAAAGATTTTGAGATTGATGTTGATACTAATGAAGACAAAATAACTTTGACGAAAGTACACTTGATTCTCGTAATGAACATGTATGTTTTGAAGTGGAAATTCCTTATGATATTTCTGTTTGAACGAACACGAACAATTTTACAAGTTGTTATAAATTGTTTTTACTATAAACAATGTTCTCCGGACAAGCTGCCAGCTTTCTGATGAAACAGAGATCATCACTGCATTGAATAATATCACCACTTCACTGCTTTGTCGTAAATATCAAAAGATTCTTTAAAGAGTTGCCTTGACATATATAAATGGCATTAAAAATATATTTATGTATAAAATGTATATTCTGACTGCCTAAAATTGGAGAAAATACTTCAACTTTTTTTTCTGGAAGGTTTCTGTAAAAGTATGAATGATCAAAAAAACATAACTTTCTTCTCACTCAACCTTTGCACAATAGGAGATTGTTTTTACAAACTTAAAATAATACAGCTGTGCACGTGCGCTATTGTTCAATACCAGAGATTTTGATTGGTAGATTTATTTTTTCGGCGTGATAATTATTCGCCGACAATTAAGAAAGTTTAAACAATGTTTGTGACCATAATTAAGAGGACGCCAATTAGTTTCGGTCCCGATACTTACACCACAACATTCTATATTCCTTAGGAGGTCGTAATAGTGAAAACAACTTGAAAACGCTTTTAGTTCGTAAAATAATGAAACAAATGTCCGAGTATGTGAAATGAAAACCCGAAAATATGTTTTTCATTGTAACATAAAAACGAAAAAACGAATTCAGTTCCGATTTTCCGAAAAAATTAGCTTTTAGAAGCCCTAATAAGGATAGCATGTTTGTTTTTACGAATGAACTTGTTAAGTATACTCGTTTTTGATTTAAAATTTTCGGTTTTTACTTCAAATTTTACCGAGTAGTTAAAAAATAATAAACATTGCATAAAAGAGAATGAGGCGAGGCAACACGCATGGATTCTCATTGTTTGAAAATTGAATAGAAATTTGAATAGAGCTAAGGTGAGCTAAAGTTTGATGTTATTCTATCTCTTTTCGTATTTCTATGATAAATCAAAAAACAAGGCAATGCTTCTCTTATTGAAAAAATTTTATGTTTCCCGAAATCGATTTCCAGCAATCAGTAATAATGGGTTTAGAATCCTTATACGTTACTGAAAGTAAAAGTGCTATTACTGAGACCTAATCCTCTTAGCTGTGACAAAAACCTTACGAAACCAAATCACGAGGAAGTAATTTTTTTCACTCAAAAGTACCTCGTGATATATAATACCCGGAATACATTTCTATTAAAGAAGACTGCAATTAATTAATTTAAGAATTTGTTCAATTAGATTATGCAGTCTATAAAGATCATCACATTAAATTGATCGTTGCTCAGAAGACACAGTCTATCAAAGACAAGTCATTAGAATGAAGTAAGTAGTCAAATTTGGGCAGCATTTTAGAACTTGCTACTCCTTCTGTAGGTGAGGATAAGGTTTAATAGACGAGGATAATGTTTAATAGACGATTATAATGTTGTAATACTTCCCTAAATCATGTTTGTATGCCACGTTTGTTCATACGTCATCAAGTCTACATGAATTTCATATGAATTCCTTTATACATTGACAAATTTGTTACAAAACGGCGTTTCATTAAAACAAAAATTCAAATAGCAGACATTCTGTCAGAATCCCATGAATGCATGTAACTTACAGCTCAAGAAATGTGATCAGAATCACTACAGTTGGCCAGCTAACTGCTATACAATTCACACTGAACTTCATCAGCAAGAATTAACTGAGTTTCGGTTTTATATTATAGATGGTTACAAATCTTCGTTGTTGTTATCGCTTGCACCACATGTTGGTCTATCAACGTGGAAAATGTAAAGTTGCGACTGAAGGAGCTATTCAAGTTGAAAGAAATTCCTAAAGGTATGACTGACTGGGTAGCTATCCTTGAAAGTAGTTTAGGCTTGGATAGAAGTTGTTTCCCGACAATAAAAGAGGAGAAATGCTACAGGACTGGATCATGTTTGCTTCCGAAATTGAAACTACCTGCTTATGTCATGGTAAAGTTTTGTGCCAACCCCTGGAAGATTGAAATTCACATTCTGAAAGTTCGTTTACCTTGGTATGCTCGACTATTTGTGAAACTCAAGTTTGCTCCAATCGTCATCAACATCGATAGCAATGAACGGAATGGTTTGATAACTGTTAAATCAACCAGCAATCATCGTGCTAGGATTTTTGGTTTTATCGGCTTAGCGAAAGCATCTTTAACCGTAGATGGCTTGCTACGATATGATTGTACTAAACCAAGTGGTCCATCAAACTGGTGGCGAAGAGTGCAATACAACCTGCAAGCTCCCAATAAGCAATACACAAGCGCATTTTATAAGCTGAAAATACGACTGGAACTCAAGACTAAGCGGTTTAACTGGTTTAAATTCAACTACAAATGTAAAGTATGCAAAGATTTGGTTAACAAATCTGGTTACTTCGGAAAAGGACCAGCATCTTGTAATGCAGACATGAACGTATTCAACGAACTGGCAGCAATAAAGTATGGAAAATGACAGTCACGATATAATAAATCACTCTCATTTTCATATTTGTAATTTTTCAATCTTTTGCACCTTTGTATGTTTATCACGGAATACTTTTCAATGTTTGCATCCGTAAATTAGGTATTTCTCTCTTTATGTAATTATTCCATATGAAACAGAACATAGAACGAAAGTTCTCAAAACACTATAGATGAGCGCAGAATGTAGTTTTCTTGTTTTTGTTGGTCTTGATAAGACAGATTTTCAACAATGACTTTATCTGCTTGCCGCAACAGGAAAATGATGCAGTTTGTCTTGACATATAACATGTCCTTTGGAGGTGAGTTTATTTTAGACGTAGTGCTCTGCAATCATGTCAGCATTTGCAAATCATTATCAACTTCAATACATTTATAGATAATATCTATAAATAATTAGCTTAATTACATAGCACTGATGATGGAAGTTTATCAGAAAGCTTCTGCTAAAAGGAGAATAAAGCCTCTGGATAAAGGTTTTTCAAATAGTTAATGTAAAGATGTTTTACAAATTTCATACCAAAAATGAAATTAAACCATTTCTAATGGTATTTTTTATGGAAAAATAACCTAAGCAAAATGACCGGAAATAATGGCCATTTAATTCATGTTAAATCTCAATGAATTGATGTCAAAATCTACACGTTCCATGTCATTAACCCTTCTCAAGCAACGCAACTTTTCATCATCACTGTTCTTGACACCTTTGTTAAAGTTATTTTGCACAGAGAACTTTTCCAATTCTAACATAGAACTTCTTCAAGTAAAAAACTTACATCATGTACAGACTCGTTAAAAACAAGAACGTAAAAAAACAAAGATCTATAGAAAAAACTAAACAATGCAACACGCTACATACATAAAAAGAAACCAACGCATTGTCGAAATAGAAATAGACATACGTCATACGAGTCACATATTCAGTATAGAAACAATCTTTTGTCTATTATCAACACTCCCACTTGACGAGTATGGCGAGTCTGACAGTCATTTCACACCTAACATGATTCGAAGTTTATCAAATTTCGCTTTGGGTAAGCTTTTCGTTAAGATATCAGCAACCATTTCATCTGTGGGGCAATATTCGACTTTAATCACTTTCTCTCCAACAGCTTGTCTAACGTAATGAAATTTAATGTCGATGTGCTTTGTTCTTGAATTCGATCTTGGATTTTTGCTAAGTCCAATAGCACCTTGATTGTCTTCATACAATGTCGTTGGCGTTGTTTGTTTGAACCCAATGTCGTTCAATAATTGTCGAAGCCAAGTTGCTTCTTGTGCAGCATGACTGAGAGAAATGTACTCAGCTTCTGTAGAAGACAGTGCAATAACAGATTGACGCTGTGATCGCCATGTGATTGGAGACCCTCCAATCTGAAAGACGTACCCAGATGTCGACTTTCTGGATATCTTATCACCTGCCCAATCAGCGTCAGTGTAAGCAGACAAATTGACTTTATTTGTTTTCGATGCGACAAACTCTAAACAATAGTTCAATGTCCCTTTTATGTAACGAAACACACGTTTGATTCCTTTCCAGTGTTCTTGGCTAGGGTTAGACATAAACTGGCTTAATACTCCAACTGCATAAGATAGATCAGGTCTTGTACCGATGGAAGCATAGATGAGTGATCCAATAGCAGCTTGGTAATCCTTGAGATTGACAGGGTGATCTTCTGTGGGCATTTTTTCGAAAAGCTTCCCAGTCTCCATTGGTGTTGATACTGGCTTACACTCATCCATTCCAAAACGCTTTAGCACATTTTGTAAATAAGCTGTTTGACTGATTCGAAGAATACCTTCTTTACGATCTCGCTTAATTGACATACCAAGGATGTAATTAATTTCACCTTGATCAACCATATCAAATTCATTCTCGAGATTCTTCTTTTCCTGGTCGAGAAGTTCAAGATCATCAGATGCTAAAATGACATCATCAACATAAATAGCAATAATCATCAAAGAGATTCTGTTATTCTCTTTGACACATTTGTAATACATACATGGATCAGCATCACTAGCGTTATACCCATTTTCTTTCAAATAGCGATCGATTTTTAAGTTCCACAAACGAGCAGCTTGTTTCAGACCATAGATACTTTTATGAAGCTTGCAAACTTTGCTCGGATCATCGACAAAACCTTTAGGTTGTTTCATGTAGATTTCTGCATCTAGATCTCCATTTAAAAATGCAGTTTTGACATCCATTTGATGAACATCAAGATTGAGCTCATTAGCAATAGCTAAGACAGTCCTTATAGAATTATATTTGGCAACAGGAGCGAAAGTATCATCAAAATCAATGCCTTGCTTTTGGGAATATCCTTGAGCAACAAGACGAGCTTTGTGTCTGTTGATTTGACCATCTGCACCACGTTTCTCTTTGAAAACCCAGCGACTACCAACTACGTTTTTTCCTTCAGGAAGATCGACTAGATCCCAGGTGCGATTTTTGATGAGTGAATCCATCTCATCTTGAACAGCTTTACGCCATTGATCAGCTTTGCTGCAACTCATTGCTTCTTCATAGCTGGAAGGCTCATTATTACTAACAGCAATGCTAGCATTTTCAACGAAATCCCACCAATTTCCAGTAAGAACACCGAGACGATCAGGTGCTCTTCTCTCGCGTTGAATACGTTGATTGATTACGTTAGGGACTTCTCGTGGAATAGCTTGGTCAGGAGCAGCTTGGTGATCAGGTACAGGTTGATCTTCAGGTGCATGGTCAGCAATCTCATCAACATTTGAATCAAAGTAAAACTCACAAAGTTCCTCGATAATGTCTCGTTTGGTGGAGTCTCCCACTTTCGGAAATTCCTCTTCAAAAAACAGAACATCATTACTTCGAATCATTTTTCTTGATTCAGGATTAAATAACTTGTACCCTTTGCTATCACTAGGGTAACCAACGAAGATGCATGAAATAAAACGTTTATCTAATTTGTTCTTTTGGTTTTCAGAAGGCACGTGAACCATAGCTTTGCAACCGAAAACTCGTAAGTGGTGTACGGTAGGCTTCCTTTTAAACCAGCATTCGAATGGTGTTTGATCTTTCAATTTCGACGTTGGACTGCGATTTCGAACGTAAACCGCTGTTGCAACCGCTTCAGCCCAAAACTCCAAGCCTAGGTTAGTTTGATGAAGCATTGATCTCGCTAAATCGAGGATGGTACGATTCATTCTCTCGGAAACACCATTTTGCTGTGGCGAATAAGGAATCGTAAACTCTCGTTGGATCCCTTTATCTTTACAAAACTGATTAAACTCATTTGAAGTGTATTCGCCACCATTGTCGGAGCGGAGTCTCTTAATTTTACGACCTGCAGCATTTTCCATCAAAGCAACATACTCTTTGAATTTCGACAGTGTTTCACTTTTAGCCTTCATGGTGTATAGTACGGTATATCTGGAAAAGTCATCGATGAAGGTAACAAAATATTTCGATCCTCCCACTGAATCAATACTCATAGGTTCACAGACGTCACTGTGGATCAACTCCAAAGGTTGCTCAGTTTCAGATTCTGACCTTTTTGGAAATGAATTTCGGTGTTGTTTTCCAACTGCACAGCCTTCACACTTTAGGTCACTCATCTCTTTAGGATCGATCTGCAAACCAGTAACTAATTCTTTGTCATTTAAGGATTTTAAACTTTCATAACCTAAATGACCATATCGTTGGTGCCATAAATGTAAGGATTGCGGTTTGGTTGCCTTTCCAATGCAACAAGTTTCATTAAAATCCACAGTATTGAGTTTATACAATTTGCCATGTTTATGGCCAATAACGTAATCCTTCCCATCGATATTAATACCACATGATTGTCCCTGGAACTCAACAACAGCACCCTTCTCCGTAACAGACGGCAGTGAGAAAAGTTTGTTTTGCAATTTCGGCACGTAAAGAACGTCCTTCAAAACAATATCGACTTTTTCATCTTTATTCAGCACGGTTAAATGCACTTCCCCTTTTCCATACGAATACAGACAACTATTATCTGCTAATTGAATGCACAATGGTTGATTGAACTTATGAAAGTTTTTAATGCTTTTCCTCTCATAAGTCATATGTTGAGATGCTCCAGAATCTATCCACCATTCTTCTCCATTATTCGGATTAGAGGACACGAGAGCGATTTCTGGCGACTGATCAGTCTGGTTAGACAAATTTGCTTTTTGTTTGGCATTTTCATCACGCTTTTTCTTGGTACAATCTCGGGCATAATGGTTTTTTCCTTTACAATAATGACATATAAACTCTTTCGGTTTTTTCGGATCTTTCGGATTTTTAGTGAAAAGAGCATCCTTAACTCTGTCCTTTGACGCAGGAAATTTCATCTTTTCAGCTTCATGAATTAAACGGTCACGGACATACTCCCATGTCAAATTATCTTCAGCAATGGTTTCCAATGCAGTTATTAGAAAATTAAATTCTTCAGTAAGACTACTTATCAAAATGATGACTAAATCGTGTTCAGCTATAGGATCGCCTATTGCTTCTAAATGTTCCGCAATCGTCTTGACAGAATTGATATGTTCAACCATATCACCACCTTTCTGTAACTTTGCTGAATACAACTTTCTTCGCAGCTGTATTTTTCTCGAAAGCGTCTTCTGCTGGAAATGTTTTGCTAAGCTATCCCAAGCTTCCTTTCCAGTTTCAGCAGAACGTACATAGATTTGGAGATTAGTCGAGATTGATAAACAAACACTAGCAAGAGCAAGATTCTCTCTCTTTTTAAATTTACGTTTCTCTTCTTCATCACCAGCTTCGTTTAAAACTTCGGAACCATTCACAATCTCCCAGAGATCTCTTCCGATTAAAAACATTTTCATATTAAACTTCCACGTATGGTAGTTCTCAGCTGTAAGTTTCTCAAATTTAAAGTCAAATCCCTTATCAGCAGCCATAGCCATAGTCAGCGAAAGTAATACTATACTGGATCAAGATATAACATAAACTTCGTGTTTTAAAACATGCGGTTGTCTGGGCCCATAACCTGTTAAAGTTATTTTGCACAGAGAACTTTTCCAATTCTAACATAGAACTTCTTCAAGTAAAAAACTTACATCATGTACAGACTCGTTAAAAACAAGAACGTAAAAAAACAAAGATCTATAGAAAAAACTAAACAATGCAACACGCTACATACATAAAAAGAAACCAACGCATTGTCGAAATAGAAATAGACATACGTCATACGAGTCACATATTCAGTATAGAAACAATCTTTTGTCTATTATCAACAACCTTCACCTGTACTGTTTTTACATCCTGATGCCTTACAGGTTGGGATCGTTAGTAAGTCACTTCTTTAATGATTTTCTAGATATTTTCAAAACGAAAAGTTCGAAAACTTACTCGAGTATGCTTTTTACTATGTATTATCCGCACGGAACACGTTTTCATGTGTTTTATTATTGAATAGTGGTTATATTATACTAGTATACCGGGTGAGTCAAAACAAGTACCGTTGTTTCACAAAACATATCTTTCGATTAAATAATCATAAAGCTAGTGCATTTTATTTCTGAATAGAGGAATCCTCTACCTACATTTTGGTGTATGATTTGTCTAATTTCGTTGAGTAGAAAAAAACTTATGGACAAAAAACTGGAGGTGGTCCTTGTAAAAATCTTCGAAAAAATAACGAAAAAAGCTGAACAAAAGTTAATGCGTGATTCTTTGATTGAATTTGATAATGTTAATAAAAGGGCCGTGGGAATTGAGAGAAAAGACACAATGTTAAGGACAAAACTATTTTTTATTCATTTGGAAAGGCGTTTCCGTTATCTTGGATATATTTATTAATACGATGAACCATACCATCAAACACTTTCATTATCATTACGGGATCTAAGTTATTACTTGCATCAATGATTGCTTTTTGCATTTGTCTGAGATTCTGTGGTAAGTTTTGTTGCGGCTGAGTCCAGATCTTCTGTTTTAAGTGACCCCAATGAAAGAAATGACATATCGCTAGATCTGGAGAGCGTGGGGGCCAAGGCTGATCTCCTCTTTTACTGACAACCTTACCAGGAAACTGTCGATAGAAGTAACTTAATGACTGGTTGCTTATGTGAGCAGGTGCTCTGTCTTGTTGAAACCACGTGATCGCTCTATTGATGTTTAGCCGACGAAGATCACCTTGAATAACGTAATAGCGAATAATACGCAAATATTCTGTGGTATCTAAGTGACCCCTTACAAAATGAGGGCCCATGACGACCTTTGCCCGTTAAGCCCATCCACACCATGATTTGATTATCTCCTTGTTCGAATTTTACGTAGTGATCTTGTGGATGACCATTACCAAAGGGACAATACTAGATAACATTTTTTGTGTTCACTTCTGAGTTCAGAGAAAAGATTGCTTCATTTGATACAATCCGGTTTTGAAGGAAACCATTGTCGATGTTTAAACGATGCAAAAAGCAGTTGCAAAACGCTAATCTTTGACCAGGATCATTAGCTCTCAACTTTTGCCTTCTAATCAGAACATTTGGGTGAAATTTCAATTCACGAGTGATTCTTATAAAGGTGCTTTGTGATAATCCAATACCATTTCGTCTTGCTGATCGATTCCCATTCTGTTGTAAGGATTGAGGAACCATGTTTACGTTGTGCTGTGACCTTACTGTGTGGGGTATTCCACTGCTTCCTTTATTTAGGTTCTTACAAGTACCTTCTCTTTCAAATTTTTGAAACGTTTTGACAACAGTTCTACGAGTAGAAGAAGGCACGTTAGGCCAACGGTTATACCATTGTCCAACTACCTCTGCAGCATTATTCAACCTAGCAAACTGGATACATACCCAAATTCTTTGTTGTAACGTGAGTTGTGGCATTCTTTACACAAGTCTTTATAAAAAACTTCATGAAATAAAGTTTTAATAAAATGTTGAAAAAAGTTTGAACTTTTTACTTTATTTAAGCATTGGGAATAAAAAGATAAGTTTTAGCACATTGAAGCGTGTATGAGTTTCAATCCCATACGGTTTGCAATAAGAACAGAAAATCTTGTTTCGAGAAGTTTTTTTTTAGCTTTTTTTGTCATTTTTCGAAGATTTTTACAAGGGCCACCACCAGTTTTGTGTCCATGACTTTTTTTTCTATTCAACCAAATTAGACAAATCATACACCTAAATGTAGGTAGAGGATTCCTCTATTCAGAAATAAAAAACACTATAATAATTATTTATAATTAGTAATTATAATTACTTATAATTATAATTATCCAATCGAAAGATATGTTTTGTGAAACAACGGTACTTCTTTTTGACTCACCCGGTAGTATAGTATAGTATATTATAGCATAGTATAGTATATAATATAACATAATATAGCCAGAGTTAATAGAAAAAAACATTAACTGTGATATAATATAGTTAGGTTGTATGGTAGTTCTCATGTTGTACCGTTATTGAGTTACATATTAAGTCATGACTTGACAACAAGAATCTATATGTTAATAGCCGATTCCCTGTCTGCCTGTCTGTTTGTTTGTTTGTTTGTTTGTTTGTTTGTTTGTAAATCACGCAAAATGGTAGATGTGAACTGCAAAAGAAATCGGGGAGTCAGCAATGTAAGATCACACATATATTATTTCTATTCTTGTGCGCGACGTCAGTGTGAAACCATTGTATTGAGACCCTAATCGGATGCGACGTTTAGGGAAAATTATCTCTGAAACTAATAGGGATAACTGACGTTTTTTGTGGTCCGCGATACAGGCGATGGGTTTACAAAAAATTTGGGTCTAATTTTTTTGGGGGACGAGTCTGTGACGTCATCAAAACTTTTGATCAACAATATCTCCGTAACGGTTGGTCGTAGCAAAACGATCCCATACATTTTTTTGATCGGTTTTTCGAGCTCTACAACATGGGTACACTCATCATTGCCAATACTTTAATTTTATTTTTCGTGAACTCAACTCAGGCTAGTCTATATATTAATAGCCGATTCTCCGTTTATCTGTAAGTCACGCAAAATGGTACATTGAGTTGTGGGAGTAATTATTTTATTTTATTTTGTGCGACGTCAGTGTGAAACCATTGTATTGAGACCCTAATCCAATGCGATGTTTAGGGAAAATTATCTCGGAAACTAATAGGGATAACTGACGTTTTTTGGGTCCGCGATGCAGGCGATAGGGTGACGAAAAATTTGGATCTAATTTTTTGGGGGAACGGGTCTATGACGTCATCAAAATGTTTGATCAACAATATCTCCGTAACGGTTGGTTGTAGCAAAACGATCCCATACATTTTTTTGATCAGTTTTTCGAGCTCTACAGCATGAGCACACTTACGATTGCCAATTACTTAATTTTATTTTTCGTGAACTCAAGGCAGGCTAAACATGGGCATTTTCTTGCTCAGAATTTTGAGCTCTACAAGATGGTAACACTTTCCATTGTCAATTCGTTAATTCTATTTTTCGTGAACTCTTTGGGAGGTGACATGACGCAGGCTGAACATGGTCAGCGAGCGACGCCGCCTTGGCGGCTAGTCTATATGTTAATAGCCGATTCTCTGTCTGCCTGTTTGTCTGTCATGCAAAATGGTAGATTGAACAGTGGGAGAAATCATTTCTTATGTTTTTCTTGCTCAGAATTCCGATTCCGAGCTCTACAAGATGGTAACACTTTCCATTGCCAATTCCTTAATTAATGGGAGGTGACACAACGCAGGCTGAACATGGGCGGCGAGCGACGCCGCCTTGGTGGCCAGTAACATAATAATAACAGTGGGTAAAATGTTGAGATATTACTCAGAAACTTTTTAACGAATTTTGTTTGAAATTCTCCCCATGCTAAGAATACCGAATTTTTCTCAATTCAATGAGCATTAATACCTCAAACGCCTTAGGTTATACAGCTTAATCTACGACTATATCCGATTCATTCAATTCCATTTTTTCTGACCTTTTGATTTTTCCAGAAGTACCACAATAACATTTCGGGCGGAAAGGTACTTAATGTGTGTATTCTCGAGTAAACGAAGTATCACTAATATCATTTCTCTACATTCCACTAGTTCATATGTTTTTGCATGTCTTTTTCCTCTTTTTCTGTAACTATTGTTTTGATGCTTGAGTTGCTGAAAAAATATCCAATATTCTATACACTAACATTTAACTTAATTCATCTTCCTGGTATAAAAACGATGGTTTTTTTATTTTGATGTTTGGTTTCTCCATGGTAACCTTATTTTGTTAAGTCTTTATGTGCTTCAGCTCTTGGGGATACCAAAAAAATTAGCTCATTATTTGACACGTTTATGCATTTTCGGTTTGACACGCATGTGTATTCGTGTATTGTTTTTTTTTCAAAAACGTCACAAATGTCAACATGAGAAACGAGGCTAGATCTGCCGTGATGTTATTTCCGAAATAGTCTATTACCCCTGTTTTCACATTTAGAAGTAGTTTACACAATACGTATAAAAATATAAGTTTTTTTTTAAAAAAAAGAGAAACCTGTGAAATGCTGCAGTACTGTTAGTAGTTTCTTAATGACAATTTTAGTACTGCATTAGCAAAACATTGAATCAAATCGCTTTTCAGGCCTTAATTACGCCTATTCCTCTAGTACTTACCTTATGAGTATCGATTGATTGACGCTATTTCAAGAGTATAGGGTAGGAAAAGCACTGTAATGCTTCGATTTGGCACATACCTTATTTGTGCATGGCTCGAAAAAGCGCAAATCTTTTAAACTTTGAAGTTTGCCCATACGCTCCTACGGTTATGTTGGCCGACACGCACACATCGAAAAAAAGCATCCCTGGGATGAGGTTCCTGAGGGTTTCTCAACTTTAATCTTCGCTTTGGGACGCCTCCAATTTATCCCACGATGGATCGCATAATTATTATAATGAAACTTATTACAAATAGTTCAATTCATTTCAATAAACTTAAAGCCATGCCTGCTAACAAGATACACTAATTAAATCGTGTGGTAAAAACTGTTATTTCCGTTTGGGTTAAATAAGCAAATTTCTTCTAATAAGGACCTAACGAAACTACGACGGCAACGAAGACCACGACGTGAGGCAAACAAAAGATTTACTTTACTCCATAGATTTGCTTTAGAATTGAAGTCATTTCATACTACAGTGTGTTTCGTAATGTTGGGAGTGAAAATTTTAAAGTTGTTCTTTAAATGAATATACCGAATTTCAAAATAATTTTTATATCAATGGAAAGCCATTCTCAAGCTCTTTCGGCTACCATATTTTTGTGAAAAATGAAAAAGTGGGTTTTGAAAAAATAAGGAAAATGTCATCGAAAAATGTAATTAAATTTTTAATGGTCGATTAACACGTAGGTTAATTACATCGTGTTTATTGTTGTATATTCATCGTGTATATTTATTTAAAGGGAAATTAAGCCTTAAAATTTCTTTTCTGATTTTGAGCATGAAATACTTCATTTATCCTAGAGGAACACTTTATTATGTATAAAAGGTATTCCAAATGAAAAAAACTGCTAAGAAAACAACTTAGTTAAATCGCCATTACAGCTTTCGTTATAAATATCATGACGTCACAGAGCGAATTTCATTTGCAGAAACATCAGACGTAGGCAGCACATGATGGCATGTTTTTTACACCTATGTTCTAAAGATACGACAAATGGTAGAAAAACAACAAAAACAACACGAAGATATTTATCATTCACCAACATAACAATCTTAAACATCAAGAAACAACAAAATGTAAAATAAGTTTATCGTTAGCGATTCAAGAAAAACAAAAACAGTCATACTGAAGATTTCATTTTTTATACATCTAAAATATACACATTTGTTAAAAAACTCACTTACGCACATATACTTGCTATAAATCTAAAACAAATACTTTTTAATAAAGGTTTTATTAACAAAATTTCATCAACAAAAACAACAAAATCTTCACGTTCACGCTATCACTACAAAAAGATCGATCGCGCTGTGACGTCAAAAATTCGCATGATCTCCATCGGAGTGCTCTTTTGTAAGCAGCAATGGCGTCTGTTGTTAGTTATTAAATAACGAAAAATTGAGTATAATTATTGTTTTTGACAATTTTTAATGATCACAGAGGATTAATGAGACCTTTCTGCAGCTAATATAAAAACTTTTTCATGAAGGCTTAATTTCCCTTTAAAAAAACAAGTTTAAAATTTCCATTTCCAACATTAAGAAACACACTGTATACTACTGGGAAATGTCTCTAATTTTACTAATATCATTATTAGATTTGCACGTTCTACACACAACGTGAAAAGTAATATTTTGAAGTCGTACTGAAGACGAAGACGTGAGAATAGCAGTACTTCCGATAAATTTTACTTGGTTCCTTTATGATTCTGTCTCTCAAGGTTTAAAAAACAAACTTCAAGTTATAGTTTCTGCTCTTTTGTGATTCATTGAAGATGAATATCTTGTACGCCGTCGTCCACGTTGCCATCGTACTTTCGTAAGTTCCCTATTGCCTCGTTCATTCAAAGGAAAAAAAATAGTACAACTATTAAGATAGCAGAGATATTAGTAATTAGCAATTTACTTTCACAGTAACACAACGATTGACTGCATCAAAAGCATCATTATGGTTTCTTCGTAACTGAACACGAAAATTGATTATATCTACGTTACTCATCAAGCTTTTGCAATGTTTCCTAATCTATATAATTAGATGGAATAAAACAGGTTTACAATAACATGTGCTATTACTGCGACAAACATTGTACAAAACTAAACTAGAAAGAAGTAATTTTTTCTCTGGAAAGTACTATGTACGTCTCGTGCGTGATATGTACTATCCGGAATTAATTTTTAGTAAGGACGACTGAAATTTACTAAACTAATTAAGAATTTGTTTATTTAAGCCTGGTTTAGACCTGACGATTACAACGATTAAAATTTAGTGTACTCGTCTGAAAACAAAAATAAAAATATTTTTCAAATCGCGATACGCGAGTTGTTTGAAATGCAAAGCGTTCATCGTCGTGTGTCCAAAAAATAGCCTGCAAGCTAAGGAAGTGCAAATGACAGTCGAAAATAGGTAGTCTTTTTTTTAAGTGTGATAGCAGAACTAGTAAACATGGCCTTCGGTAAAGAGTTAAGACTGTAGACTATGTACTCATTTTTTATTCAGCAGGAGATGATTTCTGCTACAGCGCTCCCATTCTCAGAAGCAATCGTAAAGTTCTAGCGTGCACTACAGTTGTTTATGTTATGTTGCTTCGCCTATGCTTTTTCTCCTATAAACTCCCAGCAACATTATTCAGCATAATTGTTATACTAGTATGTAGCTTTAGCTAAAAATGCCCCCGCGCTCAAGCAATCCAATTTGTACACACAACAAGCTATACATTGCAAGCTTATACAACGGAAACAAAAACAAATAAAACTTTGTTATTTTTTGTTATCTGTTAGACCTATGTCACACTGATGCTAATATACCTTTCAAAAAGTGTAAATAAGGCTTAACAAGTAATATCAGAAGGTATTTGCTACAAATAAAAGAAATGTGTGAACTGAAACATGGATACGAATTTCATAATCAGCTTGAAATCTGAAATTTTGCCAACCATACATTTTATGTTTGTATATGTTTTAGCTCTAAATCTTTCATTCAATAAATTTTATTCAATGCACTGATTTTTGGTGGATCTGGCCATTTTAATTCGATTTCCGTATATGCAAGAAAACCATATTACAAATTCTTATTTTTCTTTTTTAACTGTCCTCCACTAGTGTTCATGATCAATGAAACCTTTTTACATTTTTTTTCTTGCTATTTTATGTAAACGTTGGCTATTTTTTGTTTTGAATTAAAGTTTGAAACGTAAATTTCTAATGGATTTTTCGCTTTAATTTTTTTTTGAAAAAATTCTTTTTTCTTTTAATTTCTTTAACAAATCTTACTTTGGTTATAAAATACGTAGACATGTTTCAGTTCACACATTTCTTTTGTTTGTAGCAAATACTTTCTGATATTACTTGTTAAGCCTTATTTACAATTTTTGAAAGGTATATTAGCATCAGTGTGACATAGGCCTAAGAGATAACAAAATATAACATAGTTTTGTTTATTTTTGTTTCCATTGTATAGGCTTGTAATGTATAGCTTGCTGTGTGTACAAATTGGATTGCTTGAGCGCGGGGGGCATTTTTAGCTAAAGCTACATACTAGTAATAAATTAGGAAAGAGATACGAAAAAACATTCTGTCTCCCACTTACAGTACCATGCTTTATTTTACTTTTTATAGCTCACTTTTGTTATCAAGTCAGTTGCTTATAAGACTTTAAGACAGTTGTTCTCTGACACTTAGTAAAGTTTTTTTTTTTTCATCAGGCACCTCAGAGTTATGTATTTGGATTAACATTTGACTTTTTATTACACATCATATGTACATGTATGTTTGTGGCGGCATTAAACCTGATATATGCTCGAATTTAGACTATGTTCTGAGCCATGGTGATACACTCTTTTAATTGTTGCAAATATGGACCCCTCGTAACATATTTATTGAAACACAGTCAGTTCAATTTGCTTTCATGAATATATACGATATATCATATTTTTTAGGAGTAAATCGTCCTTTTTGAAACTCACGGCTCCCTCTACATTAGTGCAGTGACACAAAGTCACTATTCAATTCTTCAAATTGCACTTATTGCTTGAATTTATTTCGTTGAGAAAATTAAAATGAAGAATGAAGACCGAATAAATTTGTATTTTGCGATACTTATTTTCGCGAATCGTGTTCATTTGAAAAAATTGTATATATATGACGTATTTGTCGTCCTAACATCTACCAATTATATACTGTGTTTCGCCTTCAGTTCAAGGTGGTTTAGAAATATCCTGTTGTGTAGAAATGCGTTTGCCATATACGGTTAAAAAATCGGCAACTTATAGGAATTTACAAAACATTTGTTGACAACCTTCACTAAATACAGGAGAAAGAGAACAATGCTGCAGGATCTTTTGTTGAAAATACCACCGACAAAGAAATGGAGGAGACAACAGGAAAGAAAGAATCTATGAAAAGGAAAAGCAACGAAAAAACAGCTAGTCCTACAAAGGACATTTAGAGCTTTCTTTCAAAAACGCAGAACAGTTTCCAGTAAAAAAAGAATTGGCGTTCCTAACAATATTGTAGAAATAGATAATATATAATGATGAATGAACGCAATTTGTTTCTTCATCAAACGTTTTGTTTTTGTTGCTGTGTTTGTTAATTTGATATATTTTTATTTTATTGCATGTATGCATCTATGATAAAAGTATCAAATCAAGAAAAGCCTAATTTCTTCAAAAATTTTATGCACGGGTAAGTTTTTGGATTACTCAAAATTATGGTTACTAGAAAAAGTCTTAGGGGCTGTTTATATGAGAGGCGGGACGGGACGTTTGCCGGGACGGGATGAAAAACGGGATCCCGCCTCCACTGAAGTTTTCATAAAAAATCTATTTCGTGTTTATATGAAAAAAATTATCCCGGGACAAAAAACGTCCCGTCCCGGTTAGGCGAGATCTCGCTTTCTCAAACCGAGATCCCGCTTGAAGCGGGACGTTTTTCATCATATAAACACACTGTCCCGGGACGTTTTATAATGTTTTAAATGCAATTGCTGTCTCGTCCCGGCAAAGCTGCTGCTTAATGTTTTCTCATGTAAAGGCGGGATAAAATCATCCCGTTTTTCGTCCTGTCCCGGCAAACGTCCCGTCCCGCCTCTCATATAAACAGCCCCTTATAAATAATAATAACTTCCAAACTTAAAAGGTTTTGGAGAACAAAATGTATATTTTTAAAATCTATGAATAAAATCCTATCAAATGGTGTAAAAAGTGCTGAAATCTGATATATATGTGAAAAGTTATGAGCTGTTAAAATCTCAGACCAAAATTCTCTGGAACACACTGTACACCGCATCAAGACAATGAATGTAATAACATACAAAGTTAAATGCTCACGTAGTCATTATATCTAACGTATTCTCAATGTTAATTACCTTCGAAGTTGCAAAATCTATCACCCCCGGTTTTCATCAAATACTTACAAGTTTGTAAACACGAGAAACATGCGACCTAAGTGACTTTAAAGGATCATATCTTGCAATCTATTTTACTTTTTTGAAAAATTATTCCGCCTTTTGAACAATCAAAGATTGAAGTTTTCTCACAAAAAATTGAGCTGTTTTGATCTTTTCTATAAAAAGCTCGCCTTTTCATCTTCGTTTTTCCTCTTCCATTTTCGTTATTCTTCCAAATTTTCTATCTCATGACAAAGTGCTTTTTAAACTTGACACATCGCAAAAAGAATTTTTGAAATATAAATCTTCAAATTTGCCAAGAATTTATAAAAACTGTGCAAGTTCATTTGAAACGTACTTTAGGAACCAAAACATGTTCACTCAAAACACTCCCAAGACTGTGCGCTACGGGTTAGAAAGTGTTCGTGGCCGCGCAGGACAAATTTGGAAACTCGTCCATTTAAATCTAAAGTGCACAATGTCAACTTTTTCTTTTAATACCGCAATGAAGTCTTGGAAATGCACATCATGTGCATGTAAACTTTGCAAAGACTTTGTCCCAGGTCTAGGATATTTACAACAAAGTGTTTAGATCTTTTATTTGTTTATTTTATTTATTTATTTTAATTAGTTTTTAAATGTAAACTAGGTAAAATCGACGTTAAATGAAGCAAAATGAATGAATGAAAAAAGGAAACCTCAAGTAGGGCCTTGGTTGAAGATCTGACAGCTTTTGACAATGCAGCAACTTAAACAGTCAAATTCACTCGTATTACATACACGTTGGATTTTTCCAGGAACGATAATGTCAACAACAATCAGGCTTTTAACAAGTATCCAGTGAGCAAGTTCGTTCAAAAATCACTGCGAAGAAGTACATTTCTATATACATGATATTTCAATTAAAATGCTCTTCATCACGGCGGCTTTTGGAATCAAGTTGTTTATTAGGGTCACGGGTCTCATCTTTGATTTTAGGGTCACGGGTCGCAGGTTCTACTTTTCAGTATGCCCATATACTTCTAAAGAAATGTACACCTTCGCAGTGATTTTTCAACAAATTTTTCCACTGATAGTCTTATAGCATGCTCCCTTTTTATTCATTCATTTTGTTCACTCTCCTCCGTGTTTCACTATCCTGACATTCACTATCCTGACATTATTCGCCTCCGTAAAAAGGAACGAGCCACTTAATTTAAGGAGGGAAATTTAACTTATGAAGTTGCCCAGTGGGCAAAATCGTAAAAAAATCACTGCGACGGAGTGTATTTTTGTAAACATTGTATGTATATTTATATAGAAATGCACTCCTTCGCATAGATTTTTTAACACATGTGCCGGCTGGGTGATGATTCAAGTACATATCTAGCAATTTCAAGCCAGGAAACGTCTTCATTCAAAACTTTGGTAAAAGCATAAAAAAGTACGACTATGACCAAGCAGTTCGTCATCACTACGCTCGTTTTACTGTTTCAAAGAGTAACACAGTGGGCAAATTTGTTGAAAGTCACTGCGAAGGAGTACATTTCTATAGAATTACACACACTTCAGTGACATTTTGAAGATTTTGCCCACACTGCGAAGCTAAACTATATGAAGTGTCCAAGAAAAAGGCCTCCTTTATAGAATCTTGTAGACTCTTTTTTTAGAAACAAAAGCACAAACCGTAATATCATTACAAGGTGACTAGATAAAAAAATCGAAAATGACACGTGACTAAGGAAGGTAGGAATACACTTTTACTGAAGTTCTATTCAAACGCCGTATCTCAACCTAGCTGTACATCCAGAATCGGGTTAATGTTGTTTCATGATTTCGTCAATTGTGTGACTTTAGTGATTAGGAATTAGTCTCATTTTTGAAAACTTCCTCAATGATGATTATAAGAAATTGTAACATTTGAAACGAGACTGGATGTACTAACTCGGTCGAAACACGGTGTTTAAACAAAGATTCGTGAATGGTGTATGCAGTATCACAATCTTATGCTATAATGTCTACCTTGTCATTCTATTGGTAGAAGATCTTGTCCGTTTTGTTTGTGAAACATTATGAGATAGTATTTAAAGACATTTCTGTGGTCATGTGGTTTTTGATGCAACATGGAAACTCAATCACAAATGAACAAAAGTGCTGCATAAAGATTAGGAGTTTCAGATGTGTTCAGTTTTTATGAAACCGCCCTAGTTCATAAATTACATATTGTCAAAAAATTTAGTTATGTCTACATAAAAAAAGGTGTAAAACTAGAAAATTTTCACGAAATGTCATTATCTCCATAATGTTATTATGTCCATAATACGACTGTAATTCGAATGGTTTAGGATTACCTTTAAAGCACTGTTCAAGACAACTGCGAGAATATCAGTTTTGTTCGTGAAGGCATGTTATTATTCTGTGGAGGCATTTTTAATGATTAGTCTTACCTCCTTGTGTTAGTTCTATATGAAATAAGAATTTCGGAGATAATACCATTTTGTCAACGCAGTATTTTGAAGGCTCCAAATGTTTCAGAAACACGAACTATTTATGTTATAGGCAGATGAGAGTGATAAATTACAACAGCGATAGGAAATACTTCTACTAATGCAATAGAAATAAATAAAAACAACATGGTAACTGAACAGTGGGAAAGGCTCCTGCAATGTGATTGGCTCAAGAACTCCTTGAACCAATCAAATTACGCCATCTGTGCCTACTCAAAACCTCATGAAGGTGCTATTAAGTTTCGTTGAGATATAGCAATGAGGAAAAAGAAATTGGCATATCCCTTGAGAATTAGAAAGGATTTATCAAAACGTCAAAAAATCACTGCGATGAAGATCATTTTTATTGAAATAGTTCCTATATTTCTATAGAAATGCACTTCTTCGCAGGGAGTTTCCAACAAATCGTCACCTGCTGTCGTCGTTCGAATACAAAAAGTGGCTTACAAACTAATAAGATAATTGCCTAAACCAATTACTTAATCAAAGCTGCTTTTCTATTCAATAAATTGTACAACGCTTACTTGTATTGATACAACGTTCTAAATTTTTCATAGAAAGCCTTGGGGGAAAAACAGATTTTCAGTGACGCACAAGGTTTGACCATATTAATTGAGAAATTCACTGACCAATCAGGATAAGGCCAATAAGGATTTTGATAGGTAATAAAATAAGAACCTTCCATTTACTTGCAGGGTATTTACGTCCTTGGAGAAATAAAATTCTTTTGTCTTAGAACGAGTACGGTTACCACGACAGCACAAACAGTGGATACAATAGGTGACACATATTCCAACACTACAAACAGAGTCACACCAGTTAGCAGGCCAATAAGGGAACCAAAGCGTTGGAACGACAATCTTATACCATTTGCAATTGTAACATTCGCAGGTGTCAACATGTTGGTGAGAAAATTGGCTAGACAAACGTTTTGTAAAACAGTAGTGGTTGCGATAACACATCCATAAAAAATACAGAACAGCAAAGAAATCTCGTAGGAAAATTGCCCAAATTTTAAAAGGACTAGTATATATTCCATGCATGCCATGGCAACGATAGCATTGAGAGTTAATGCAAAATATATCCGATTTGATAAACGTTGAGATGAGAGCCAAATGAACAGCCCTAAACCAAGTGAGCAGGCACACAAATGAATGATGTTTACTTCGATAATACTCCACTTCAAAACCTCGATTACAATCAGTGGAAACCACAGTTCTGATTTTGTTATCACGAACATCTGGAAGGCTGACAGAAACATGATCAATATAATATCTATGTGGCGATCAAAAAAAGTCTCTTTTAGTTGCTCGAGTCCTTTCCGACAACCAGTTCCTTTATCGTTCTTCTTCGATTGGACATCATATAGATCAGAATAGGCATAAGTCGGCCAATCATACAGAAATACAAAAACCAGAATATCAGCAATGAGGAATAAAACTGCCATAGCTAAGGCTGGTGTGTTAACGTAGGTTAAATGCCAATTATTAACGCGTGTATCAACATGTCCGAAGAGAAAATTCAAAACAGGTGCAAGTAACGAGCCGACTGCAAATGAACCTGCCACAAGAGAAACTTTCTTCGAAATTTCATCGCCGTCATAGTATGCCATTACTTCAGAAAAAGCAATGGGCACAATCGCACCATTTGAGCCTGCAAGTAACCTGCCCACCACCAAGCACCAAGGAGAAAAGTTAAGACAGTATACGAGATTTCCAATCGACGTAAAGGTATTGGCAAATATGAACAATTGTCTTAAGTTGACGTGTTTTCGGTATATTGTTTGCATGCAGGTGGTGAATAAAATACACGCACCAAAATAAGAAAATGGAACTAGAGTATAAAAAAGACGCCTTAGGAAGTAGTCCTTTTCAATACTTTTAATATATAACCACATGTTTAGAAATGCCATACTGTAGTCCAGCCCACACAAACATTCTTGTAATACAAGAACCATCATGTTCAAGCGACGACGAGATTTCCAATACTTTGTATTTTTGAATGCATTTGTTATGTACTTTTGCCCAGTCATCTTCAAGTAATCGGGATATACTTATACAAGTTTAGTGTTTTCATAAAATAGCCTTCTGCATATCATTCTTCCCTCATTTTGTTCTGAAACTATTCTTTCAACTAGAACTGCCCTTTTCTATAAAGATATATATAAAAAACATTGTTATACATCAGATAATAGTGATTCCCATGAGACATGTTTAAAGATTATGAAACTGTTATATAAAGGAAACTTTCTACGGGGGAATCTGCACTCAACTCATTTGCTTGCCTCTTCTGTTAGCCAGCTTTGGCAACAAATAAAAGATAACTCTTCAAAGCATAAGTGAATGGATTTTATAAAAATAAAAACCATTCTAAAAATTCTCCATCAACATGGCATGAAGTGCTGATGTCATCCAACAGCAAGAACCCCTAATTAGAACAAATACGAAACGGCACAGAACAACGATTACAGCACAAAGAGCACAGCTGAATGATAACAAAACGGTGAACAAGATTGAATTGGTTTTCTTTAGGAGATACGCCCGACGAAAACTGTTTCTACTTTGTAACATTTTCACTTTATCAAGTATACAGTAGAGAATTTAAAAAAATATGTTGGTATAGTAATTAATAATCAAAGCGATTAATGAGCAAAATATTCAGAAATCTTTATCCATGAAAACCCAGTTCATGCGGTAACGTTTTATCTCACAAAAATCTCTCAAGCAAAATCTGGGCTTTTCTTTTCCTTACAAAGTTTGTTATGATTTTCTAAGCATATGTTTATAACCTTTCAAATTGCATCTGTTAATTGAAATAAGAAAGGAGAACAAAAATTTCCAGACTCCTGAGCATATTTTCCCGGTAAGCAAAATCGTCAAATAAACACCGTGATGAAGAGATTCTTTAAGTAAATAGTGTGTATAAATCTATAGAAATGCACTCCATCGCAGTGATTTTCAACAACTTTTCTCACTGGGTTAAATCAAACAGATCATTTATTAGAACGTTTATCAATTTTTAACAGTCTTTGCTATCATTCAACGCATATATAATTTCTAACACACCTGCAAATGATTTTCTAATGTTTTGTTTTTTGTTTGTATCTGGCACATACTAATAGCCAGTACAAACTGAAAAATAATAAAAATTTATGTCAAAGTAAATGAATGAGCTAATGTCTATTAATTGAAACATCTTACTTTTTTTTATCAAAATGACCTCTAAAGCCAACGTTTTAAAGTGTAAATACCCAGCAGGATGTGTGTGTGTGCAAGTCGGTAGTCGATGACTTCGTCACTAATGTTTCATATTGAAATTTAAAAAAAATTATCAAGAAAAAAACACATGCATTTACAAACAATACGCCATTAAGGCAGCCATATTCAGACGAAACAAAACTGATGTATCGAATTATCTAATTGAATGCAGAAAAGTGAAGAATTTACCTCATTGAATCAAACAAAATAAACACAAACTTGCTGATCAGAAAGCAGTGAGGAGCTATGCATAAATAAAATCTTACCGTTGCTTCAAAATAAAATATTACCTAAACATTACATGCTTAATCTTACACATACTCTGTTATGAAATGATTTTCATGTCTCCTGTGGTTCTGATAATGGCGTTTAACTAAGATGTATTTGTCACGGTTCATTGGTTTTTCTTGTATTCGCTATTATCTCCGTAGTGTGCCAAGTTAAGATATTTAACAATACAAACATTAATTGTTAGATCGAGATTTCTGATCCTTCAAAGTTATCCTTGTGGATAAGATGTAAGCTGTCCTTTGTCATTATGCGATCTGTCTTACTATGTTAAAGGCAGGGATAGTCGCGTCATAGATGTGAACGTGGAAGCGGCTGAAGATTTCGATTTTGCGAGTGACGAAGCTAGGCTCCGATCCTAGTGAAATAACATATTCACTTAGTGTAAATATTGTATTTATTTATTTATTTATTTACTTATTTTAAAATCTTTTTAATGATTATTAATGATTTGAAATAAATTTTTATTTATCTAAGTGATCCTTGCATATGTGAGAACAGAAATTTTTCCACAAACAGAAATTAGAAGATCATCTTGTTATTCCAATTTCCACTATGTTCGTAATTTACAATTTTTAAACGCGGTCATTAAAAACAACAAAGAAAAAGAACATAGTTTTCCGCTTGAGCTATAATTAATTAAATGAAACATTTTCTTTAGAAACCGTGCAAAAAGTGGAAAATCTGTTTGGTTAATTTTTTTTATTTATCGTGTTTCCTCGCGGTTCAACTTATTACTGAAAAGAATACAGTGGGACATTTTTTTTGCATTCGAGGGACTGGAACAGAACATATCTTCCTGAGCATGCGTATATCTTATGTTTACATCACGTACTCAAAAAGTTTTCTTCAACAAAGTTGATAGTCAATTTTGAAAATGGAATAGATTTTACCTTCTCTTTTGCGTGTGCACGAGAAATAAGGCACGAAACCCTCAGATTTATTTTTGTGATATCTTACACGAGTAAAGAAAAGTTTTTTGTTCAATCATCGTCGGCACTGTTATTACTTAATGTTGTTTGTCTGTCTGTTAAGTACGTAATTAACCATAAACATAGATATGAGGCGATGTTTGTAATGGCGTGATTTATGAAAAGGTCTATGCCACAATTCCTCCAATAGACACCTAGGCGTTTATTGCAAATTTATAATTTTATCATAATCAGAGAGGGCGCTTATGTCATGCATCATGTTTGTTTTTTGTTTGTCTGTTTTTTCTTTATAAGTATATTCCACAAAAACAAAAATATATACAAGCATACAAGGACAGGCAACCCCTATCCTTGCAAGGCACAAAGTGATATAGTCAAGGATAGCGACCGAAAAACAAAGATCTATAACGGTGGTCCGCTGAAACATTTGGAGTCCGAAAAAAATAATGATTACAATATCTAAAATTTTTCGATTTTTTTTTGTATCGAGTCTAAGATCACCAAATAGAAGTATCTTACAAAGGAAAGCAGGATTAAGCGGAAATAAATGTATGTTGAGATTCCGATGGCCGTCTAGCATTGCGAGCCTATCATTTGAGTAATTCGAGCAATGCAACAAGAAATGTTCTGTAGTTTCAGTGGAATTTGTCCTACAATTACAAAAGGGATCAACTGTGTCACAAAAATTGTGACGAGATTTATGCTCCCTCAGGTTACTGAACCCAACCCTTAGACGAGTCAGCAAGATCACTCCTCGGATGTTTGTTGCCTTGAAAGTGGATTCTCCGTTAGGTCGTAAGAGTTTGAAAATAGCACATTTGAATTTTGGAAGGGAGCTCACCTATTCGACTATCCAGTTTATTCCACTCAGATACACACAACGGAAAGAAGGAAGCGCGATATCGATCAGTTCTTGAATACAACAAGTAAAAGGGAAGTCTTGCTCTAAGGTTTGCTGAAGCTCTGCTATGAGATGGAAGGTATTCAGATAAATACTGTGGCCATCCCCTTCATAATTTTGTAGAAAAAAATAAGTCTTTTAGTATAACATAGACCTTCAAGACCTAGTTCAGATTACAGCTTCTCCCCAAAAGTTCCATGAAACAGCCTGTTATTGCAAGACATGCGTCATACTGAACAGCTTCAATCCTTTGAGAAAAAGTGAAGTTTCCTGGATAGTCGTATACGATATCCCCATAGTCTAAATAAGGTCTTACGAAGGCTTTGTATATAGCCAAAAGGAACTTGCAAAGTCTGCTTATGAGACCAATACCTTTGTTGGCCTTTAAATCTTCTCATGGAGATGATGATCGAACGCTAGCTTTCTGTCCAGAATGATACCTTAGGTCACTGCTCAACTCATTTGACGAACGTAATGGATCTAGTACTTAAGAAAATGAGGAAGTGTCTTCAGCAAAAACTTCAGCCGTAGATACCAGAGTGTCAGGTAGGTCGTTTATGAATATAAGAAAGAACAATGGACCCAAAATAGAATCCTGCAGGACTCCAACGGAAATATTCTTTCATTCCGAGGCTTGATCATTTAGAAAAACTGTTTGGAATCTTCCCCTCAGAAACTCTTTCAGGAGAAGAAGAAGTGAACCAGGAATGCCATGAGATTTGAATTTAAACATAAGACCTTCGTGCCAAAATCTATTGAAGGTTTTAGATATGTCCAAGAATATGCCACGAGTTTCTAAAAGGGGGTCAACATCAAGGCCCTTAAAGATGCCTTGCGTTATAGAAAACAGCTGAAATATACATGAATCACCCTTTTGAAAGCCAGACTGACAAGCTGAAAATAAACCATTATCTTCCATATAGCTGTAAATGGCATTAAAAATACATTTTTCAGATTTTACGTTTATAGGCAGGTGGAATAGAGGTCTTAAAACCAACTTTTGCAAAAGTTACCTGGTGGTGACGCCGTAGAGATAATGAGAGTAAGACACCTGAATCCAGAACCAATTTCTTTGCGGAAGAAAAAATTTGGTAGAATGTGTTTGGGGCCATAAATGACCTTACAAAGGCTATGTTGTGCTGCTAGATCTCCAATTTCCGTGCCTTCAGGATCATTAATGCCACTCGAGCACCATTCAGAATTCCTAGCCTTAAAATCCCCAATAAAAATAGACAATGTGGGGGAACAAATTTTATCACAGTCTAACTAGTCAGCATTCTGACTCGAGGAACGATAACAAAGGATTTAATTCCAGATTTTAGTTCGCACACGAGACATTCATCTAGTGACCTTAACTAAGACCTAACAACTAGTGACAAGTTATCTTTATAATAAATACATACCCCACCCTGACTCGTATCAGGAGAATGGTCACACCGAAAAATCTCATACCCTTCAACTGCCAGCCTAGGATCATTATCCTCAATTTGAGAAGTTCAAACAGTTTCGCCCAGACAAAAGATGTCAAAGTCGAGGACGTTTAAGAATGATGATATTTGGGCAATTTTAGAAACATCATACACCCATACACTGTTAAGCTTCCAATGACAAATAGAAAGAGTTGTCTAAACATCACGTGGACCAGGCTTAATTTCGATTTGACAGAAATAAAACCTATTGATGCTCGATACTGTTCTAAACTTACCCCCATGACAAACCATACTGCCCGACAGTCTTCAAGATCTCAATAAAACACTCACTGTTACGTAACTTTGTTATTGTACGATAAATCTCATATCTGAAAGAGGTCTGGAAATAATCTGAAATGTCCGCTTTTAAGACGCATTATTCAAGACGTCTATTAGACGTATATTATATACGATTATAGACGTCTGTTTTAAACATCTAAATGACGTCTTCTCAAAAGATGCAGTCTTAAAAATAGACAAATCAGATTATTTCCAGACCTCTTTTAGACATATATCAAAACAATCAGAAAAAAATGACAGTAATTAAAAAATAAAGTAAAAGTAATCGTGTAATGTGAACACTTTTGTAATTGCAAAATTAATTCCATCGCAAAAAAATCTTGATATCAGCCGATATAAACAACTGAAAAAATTGAATAGATCTATTGTTTCAAAGATCAAATCACATCTGCATTTTAAAAATCTATGCCAGAGAAAAGCAGTGTAATAGAAAAGTGACTGTGTGTGTGTTGTAAAATATAAAAATAAGCAACAAGTAATGGTAATGATAGCTAGGAGAAAGCAACTGAGTTTGTTGGAGGAAGAATCTCTTGCTGAGGAAATATCCCTGCCGTACGTTCACGATAAGTTTTTTGAATCCAATACATGCGTTTTCTTTTTCCTTTTTTTCTTTTTGTTTAAAAGCAAAGTCGCACCGAGAACACACAGCAGTTTGTCTTCACAATCCATGGTTTAGAATTAAAAAGAAATTATGTTTAAAACTTTATTCTTTTCAGTGGACACACACGTGTAACAACAGGTGTTTGCGATAGATTATTTGCGACAGAAAATTTGTCCATCGTAAAAAAAATTTGCGATAATTTCTATCGCTTTCAGTGGACACTTAGCTTTAAGAGTGTTCAGACCTGGCGATTGGCGATTCGGCGATGATAATCGTCAGGTCTGAACTAGGCTTAAATAAGATATCATCAACATAAATTGCGAAAGTGATTAACAGTTCACTAATTTAATATGGATCATCCCATTTTTTGTCACGATATTTGTAATCTTGCCTTTCTTTTTTAAGACACAACATCTCCCACGAATTCGTGGGCACAGAGTTTCGTTAATGCAAACGTTCTCAAGTAACTGGGACTTACAGTATAAAATCTTCTGGACAACACGCTTTTTTTTTTATAAGAATGGTGTAAATCCATTTCATCATGGATATTCTTAACTTTTTGGTCGAAATCATCATATAATATTCTTAACATATTCTTAAGGTTAATTTTTAGATTTTACCAGTCATAGTCTCAAAATCATCGAAAAGTAATGTAAAAACAGAAGACTTTCTTATGTGTATGCATAAAAAACAAAAGCTAAATCAGCTAAATCAGCTCGAGAAGGCTTTAGATGCATTTGAAAATATATTCATAAAAAAAAAAAAAAAATGAAAATTTTCATGATGGCAATATTCTTACGATATTCTTAATTTTTTGGCCATTTTCATCATGGACATTCTTATAAAGTGTATTCTTATAAAAAAAAAAGCGTGAATTTTCTATTTGAAAACAATTACTGTGCCTTTTTTCCATACTTGTGACATGCTTGCTCGTCAATCTAAGGAGTCGATTTTTACACCAACATTTGCTAATATTTTACAAACCTCATCTTCAAGTTGATCGTCAGTGACTGACTTGTCGATTCCATTGATGTCAAGACACTCTCTTCTACTATACTGCTCTGCTTTTAACATATCAGTCTCCAAAGTTTGGATTTTCTTAACCAAAAGATCGGATGTACTTTTTCTGATTAAGTTTATTGATTGTATCCCACTGATCGTTTCTTCTAGCTGTTGCATTCTTGAATTGAGCTCTTTGAGTTGTTCACTTTCAGCTTGTTGCTCTGGTACAATTTTTATAAGATCAGCTTTCTTTAAGTTACTTAGATCAATCTCAGTATAAACCATTTCCACTGCAAAGTTGGCACCCAAATATTATATTATAACACGATATCAGCACGCTAGGCACGATAATGTCATGATGTTATATAGTATAGAGGATAGGGAGACGTATAAGAAGACGATGCTGGACCTTTCCGGAGTTACTGTTTAAACGATGCATTGTGGCCGAGTCAAACGGATTGTAATTATTCAAATTATCTAATTATTGGAATGGGAATTGAGAATTATAGAGACTAAATCGCAACATAAATTGTTCTTATTTTACAAGAAAATAAAGGTTCATGTTATTTTTAATCTGTGAATCAATGAATTGAGCTTCAGGTTGTTCTTATTTTGGTCTTACTTTTTGGCCAAATCTGAAAAGGGTGTACCATGTTTAATAGGCTATAACTTAATTGAACATTCAGTACCTCGTGTTGTTCAATACAGAAATACTTTTTCTTATAAAGCCTTGTTCAGACCTGGCGATTACAACGATTTTGACGATTAAAATCCAGTGTTATCTGGGTGTAGTGGCGTGCATCTATAATCTATCTACTTTGAGGAGTGAACACTTTTGTAATCGTCAAAATCATCGTAAACGCCTGGCGATTACGATAAAATATCAAAAATTACTGATTGAATATTAATTACTAGTTGTTAATTACTAATTTTCTTTTCATCGTGGTAATCCTTGTTATCACCAGGTCTGAACCAGGCTTTACAAAATTGCTGCTTATAAAAAAACCGTTGACATAGAAATAGTCTAGTCAAACATACACAACTAGCAAAAGTTTTCAGATTAGGTCAACCTCGAACCAAGGATTTCTTGACGGCGGCAAATTTTGTACATCAAAAAGGCAAGAGACCCTGCCTATGTTTCTGTTCATGTCAACAGAAAAAGTTTTCATTTGCTTTGTTCGGTAAACTACACCATCATGGAGAAGTTACATGACGTCAAACATTAAATTTGCTGTAAAATGTTGTATTTCGCGAAATATTATTTTGTACATTCGCATATATTTTTCTGACCTCTTTTCTTAACAAATGATTCGTCGTGACGTCAGTAATGACGCAATGAAAGATGACAGTGAAGGCTCTGAGGTAACCATATTTTTAATTGCCATTTTTACAATGCAGGATTTTCAATTACTTATTTCTTTTCTATGTTAGTGATTTTTTGTATTCCTGCGTAAGCAAGGAATACTTTGAAACCGTTCGTGTTTTTTTTGTTTTTTTTTTTTTTTTTTTTCACTGTCCAAACCTAGACCAATTTTTGTCGATGGGAAATAGCCACTCAAATCATTAATGTTACCAACTTACAATCTTTTTATGATTTAACAGTCTAAACTCACACTATATTCATTGTATACAAGTACTTTGCTTGAAAAGACTCTAAAAGTGTAAAATATAAGCTCTAGTGAAAGGAATAACTAACATATGGCTAAATCGCAGATGCCAGGTAGAAATGTTGTTTCATGTGAGTCTTATGCAACGTTCTTAAGTTTTCCGTAGTTGTTTTAAAAATGGAAGCGAAGAAGCATGCGTAGATCTGTGAAAGTTTCTTTATTGAATATATGGATACAGAAGAGGTTGTAGTACAGCTGTAAAACTTAAAAGAAACAAGAACATTTATGATCCAAGCTGATAATCTACGTGAAACTAATATTCTTAGTAGTCATTCTTGATAAATAAGCAGTTCTTGATGCTTCAAAACAGATATGAACGACTACCCAATAGGGTATGTTTATATCGATTTAATGCGTAAGGTTTCTATTAGTCTTTCTAAATGTAATACAATTTTTTAATTCATGTTCCTAGATAAGCTACCCTGTTTTTATAAAGCTCTGCAATCTTGAAGCACAGCTTATCTTCCTCATCAGCTTATACCCATTTTATTAATCAATAGATGACCACTTTTTTAATTGACTAGTCGAATTTAAAATATTGTATGATTTTAAAATTTGTATACTATCAAGCTGACGATAAAAAGGAAACACAGATATTTTTATTATTTCGCAAGGCCAAGTAAAAGTTTTTATTATGAAGTTCAGGTACAAACAACATAAAGATTTTCATACTGTATAGTTTTAAAAGGAGTATTTTGAAACGTCCACGGAAGAGTGTTCTCTAATGGATTTTTAAACTGACGGTGTTCCTTTTTAAGCTTGATCTCCGGCAAAATTTTTCAAAGTCTCTTAACGTTTATGATGCTCTCGGGAATGTAATTAAATGAATTAGAAGTTATTACTATTTACGCCACAGATTTTCCCTTCAAAACTTAATGTGACAAAGTTTTCATTACTTAATTACCTTTTGAAGATGCTTTAGGGAATATAACTATGAATAAAAAAGTTTTTGAAAAAATCTCTAAATGATGAAAACAGTGCAGTTTCTAGAAATAACAAATATTACTTCTTTCACATTCACCTTTTAAAGCACAGATTATTCTTAACACGATAATCTTTTAATTAGTTAATTGCTTCTTGAAGATACTTTAGGGAGTACAACTTCGAATGGAAATCTTTTTAAAAAAATCTCTTAGCTAATTGATGCAAGACTGAAATTTTATATGAAACAACAGAGTTTAATAGTTATCGTAGCTAAAAGGTAAAATGTAAAATACTGCAAACATCATTCCGCATTATGCATATGGTTTTAAAGCGTGAACTAACACTCATTTCTTTCTGAAAAGGCTCCAGAAAGTCTTACAGTCATCCGCAGGAATACTTCTGCCCAGTAGGGCATCTTGTTATTTTTATTTTTAGCCATGGCTGCCATCTTTCTAAATTTTTTTAAAACGTTTTTTACGTATACTTGGATTTTTATGTTTTGTTTTTGTTTGGGGAGAAGATTCAATGAACAAGGAGATTTACGTATTGGACGTAATGTATTTTTTGCGCCCATGGGTGGATTTTGTGCGAAGATGATTCAATCGATTGGAAGTGGCAACAGTCGGTGTCATGTGTGTTAAGAGAAAATGGAATTCCATCACGCAAGGAGACACGATGCAGATACAACATAACATTGCGGTTATTATGGTTGTTGCAGTTTTTTTTTATTCATTTGACTGATTTCTTGTTTCGATGGAACATTAATTTGTTTTCAGACTTCTTCTGTTGAACCAAACACACATTGGTACCACGGTGAAGCGTTTTGACGATCTTGAAACACGAATCATCGATTCATTGGATCTTCTCTCCTTTAATTTGTAATGTGTTTTGTAAGTAGATTGGTGAATAACACAACATGTAGTAATGACTTGACCCTTTTAGTTTTTATTCAACTTAAATTTCTTCACACGAATTTCTTAAATGACAGTTGAGTTACCATGATGTTGTACCAGAACAGTTGTAGACCTTTTGGTTGCTACTGGTTACGAAAAAACAGAGCCTTGGTAATACACGCTTGTTTTTATAAGAACCTCGTTTGTAAGAATATTAAAGCTAGCATTTTTTCTAAAGCTAAGAAAGTTTCGTAACCAGCTCAAATTTTTGGAAACTCCTGACATATTTCAAAGTTGTTTATAGAAATAGCATTACTAACAACCTGTAGGCGGTGGGAATCGCCACTTATTAGAATAATAAGAAATTAGGGAATCCCCTTTATTAGAATAATAGGAGCCTAGATTTAATCGAAGGATGTAGCCAATAAAGAAGAGAACTATATTCAATGGATAAATTTTAAAAAAATCTGTTGAGAAATACCTATACAGACAAAAAGAAAACAGACAACCAAAAAGAATAGTTTAGCATAAGCAGCAATATAAGATAAAAACTAAACAGAAATGCCACCTGAGAAATCAAAACAAACACAAGTTACATCAGGGACAATAGCTATAGCAGTAGAGAAATGATGTAAAATGGTGTACAGTGATGAACTGTGCTGAATAATGTTGCTGGGAAATTCTGAGTCTATAAAAACCGTCCTTTTTGTAACTCACAGCTCTCACCACAGCGCAGTGACACAAAGTCACTGTCTCGAAGGTTATATTATCATAAGAATGATTCTGCCTGTCCAAGATGTTTCAAATAAATTGCAAGTTTCTTAAAATACCTGATGATTGCACAGACTGGAAGGTGTTCTTAATTCTCACAGGATTTTATTTAGAAATATTACAATTATGTCCAAAGGACAATTTCTGAAATTAAAAGGTTCCCTTTGATATTTCTGGATGTAAGTAATGTATTTTTATGTGGAGCTGATAGTCATTGTTCAGTTATTGTAAACCTGAAAAGACAGTTAGTTACCTTTCCATGGTAATGTTTACTTAGAGGTTGTTTCTCCTGAATTCATTTAATTAACTTTGCACTACCTAAAAGAAATGTTGAGGGATTTGAACAGGTCTTTGAATTTAAAAATGTTATGCTATCCAAAAATTGAACATACATATAGAAACACAATGCCTAATTATGGCTCATTTAAGGCGTTTACTACATTCGATGTAGATTTACCATATTTAGCGAAATTACTACATTTGTTGTTGAAAATCTACTACATTTGTCGGAGTTTATTCATTTGTCGTTGAAAATTTTCTACATTTGCCGGACTTACTAAGTCGGCGTAACGGCTGGAACATGGCTGGAACACCCAACATAAAAGAAATAAATACAAACTCAATTTACATACTGGATATATATGTATGTATATGTCTTAAAAGTATAACAAGTGTATACTTTAGTCTGCCATACAATTGCAGGGGGCCAGTAATAACATTGCCATTCTTGCTTGAGGAAACCAATATCTATGAGAACCTTCTGTTTCACTAAAAAGATTGTTAGTAGTCTTTGAAAATGTGAAAAAATATGGCGACCAAAGTAGAATGTCACAAAATCCACTAATTCGTAATAACTGTTCTGTCCACGCATAATAGCAGGTGTTTAAGCAGAAGAAAAAATTGACGGTACTCGAAAGAGCTGGAGAGAATAGAGAGAATATGTTGAGGAAACACTTACAGACTATGCGTAATATAAAGCCATAATATTGCTTTAGTAAGTTTTCATCTAGTCATAATAACTTTCGTTCAAGTAAGCACTTTCAGAAAATTTATGAATTTTTTGATCAGAAGTATTCTCGACATCACAGGTATTCCTGATATTGAAGGTTTTTCTACAGAACAGCTTTTATTACTTATTACTAAACCACTATTTTCTTCTTTCTCAAGCGTGGTATTCAAAAATGTCATCATTCCTTCTCTAAGAATTGTTTTTAAGGGTAAGTGTGAACAAAGCCATAAAATATATTGTTATCTATGGTGTAAATAGGACCTACTTTTATAGCTGAAATCGGTTCGCAAAACGTTCACATGCTGTACATACATATTTTAAGGCTAACAAAACTTTTAAACAGTGAATACGAAAAACTTCAATAAAAAAGCCTTTAAAAGACTTTTGAAAAGTATTCAAGGAAAATGAAGAAAGCTAAAAATTTTATTACGTCAATCTCAGTTGATTTAATACTGAGTTCTTTCAACAAAGAGCCAACTGAGCCAACTGGATCGTGGTACCTTTTTCGTAAAATCAGTTGGATCGCGGTTAGTCCTCCTCTTTCGATTTAATTCGTCGGACAGCAAGGAGCTGGATTTTTATCGTAATCTTGCTATATCAAATTAATCAGTCATTATGAGTGACGATGAAAACATTACAGTCGTTCCACACGATCAACAAGATACTAACATGGTTGATAACATTGTAGAGGACCGGAGTGGTCTTACAGTGGAATAGATGATCCAGAAACACCTGATCAGGGTTTCTTGGATGGTGATAGACGAAATGCTTCGCCAAGTGATAACGGGCGGAGGAAAAAGAGAAAAATAAAACGCCATGTCAAGAGGAAGAGATGAGTAAGTTCTTCTTCTTCAAGCTCAGAATCAGATTCCTCATCGTCGGAGGAAGAGGAATCTACATTAAAAACAAAGAAAAGGGAACTGGATCAAGACATGTTCCACGTTAGAACTAAGGAGGAAGTTTACAAATATGAACTTCCTAAAAAGTTATCGGAGTATGTCAACCATTACATGAACACATACATTCCTGATAAGGAATTGAATGCAAGAATTCTGATGGAAAATCCAGTACCTACTAACGTTAAAGCTACCCCTACAATGGATGAATTCCTTCGGGATCTCATGAAGGATGAAAAGAAGTCACAGGAACTGTTGATGGATTCCATAATGGAGAGAGTACAAACTAAAACGCGGGATGTAATGGGTCCACTATCCCGAATTGGGTCTTATTTACCAAGAGATCACTAAAGATCCTTCAGATGATAATGAAACAGTCTCAATCGATAGATGAACTGTTATTATATACCCAACAGACGGTTTTGTTACTGGGACAGGCGTTCAATACAACGTCATATCACAGACAATTTAATGCGTTGTCTGTATTAATGTCTAAAGGAAAAGCCAAGACTACCATCAAAAACAAGTCTGAAATTTTGGGGGAAAAGGGGGTGCTGCTTGGCAAAGAATTTCGCGACCAAGTGATGAAAGAGAAAGAAGCACGGAAGAAGATGGATACGATCCGATCTAAGTCGAAACAGCTACCCAACAACAACAGAAGCTACCAACCCTTTCGATCAGGCCCCTCACAAAGACAAAATTTCAAGAGCAGTGGGAGGCACAGCTCAAAATTTGTCTACCAACAAAGGAGACAACAAGATGGCTTCAAAAATAAAGGTCAGTGTACAAAAGAACATACCTGTCCTCAAAAAATTGGAATTATCTAGTACCATGCACGGAGCTGAAAGATGTGCTTCCAATAATAAAAAATATATTTTATGGAGTAAAAATTCCAGAAATTCCCCTAGCAGGAAGATCGAAACACTTCCTAAAATCATAGGAAAAACTAACAAAGGATCAAAACATTCAAGATATTATAAAAGGTTATCAAATACCATTCAACAGAACACCTTTACAAATCAAATAACCAAGAAAAATTCAAATAGCAAAGTCTCAAGAGGTACTAGTGGAGAAGGAAATTTCAGAAATGTTGAGGATTGAGGTTATAACTGTTTGTCAAAACCAACCAGAACAGTTTGTGGACACTCTATTCTTAGTTCCAAAAACAGATTCGCCCTGTCATAAATCTGAAACAGTTGAACAAGTATATTCCTTACTTACGGGGGATTACATGTGCAAGCTAGACATGAAGGACGCATACTTCTCAATTCCCTTACACAGTCTTTTCCCGCAAAGAAGTACGCTTTTAATCAGGAAAATTGTACGAATTTCTTTACCTTTGCTTTGGCTTAGGTCCTGCCCTAATGATCTTTACGAAAATCCTAAAGATCCCGATATCATTATTGAGAAGACTAAACATTTTAATCATCATTTATCTGGACGACATGTTGATATTGGGAAGAGCATTAGAAGAGATATTTGTAGCCAGGGACACAGTAATCTTCCTGTTGCAACATCACGCCACCACAGATGATAAATTTTTATGTTTTTTCTTCTTCAGGTTATAACGAATTCAACAGAGGAGGATTTTAACAACATTGGCGTTAGAATTGTTTGTTAGAAATACACACGAAACATTAGTTACTACAATTTGTGTGTTATTTTGTGTTTCCTTTCCCCCTTTTTTTTTCCTCATTAATCTCACCTAAAACTTTTTACACAAATGAAGGTGAAAGTTTCCGAGCTCCAGCTGGTTTAGTTGGTTATGTTGAAAGAACTCAGTATTGGAGCAACTGAGATTTTACTTGTAACGCACCCTAACGTAATTCTTCAATTTCATCAAGTACTTAAAATAATCTTATTCTCAGTCGACAAAATCATCCAAAAGTACACATCCGAAAACGTCAAAATCTGTTAGAAAGTCAGATGAGTAAACCCATAACTATCCTTCGCTATTGTGCACGAAAATTCAATAAAACATAAATACAGATAAAATTATGCTCCCACGCTAAAACATGTTTACGAATTTGATGGCAATACAGCCCTACTATTGAGGTTTATATAGTTTTCATACATCTTCATAAAATCAGAACATAAAAGTTTCAGCAAGGATAATGTGACCAAACTTGTCAATATCGGCGTTACCTGAACATTATTCTTATGAATCTATCTGTGTAAGTCCCCATAAAATGCCTTGAGTTTGCAACAAGAAAAGAAACAGAAAAAAAAAGTTAATCCGATGCAAGACAAAGCACAAAAAATCCTTTTCCATGATAATAACTACATTTTTGAAATTTTTCTATCTTGTTCATTTGTATGGATTCGATTTCCCTAACAAATCGTTATCATTATATTAATCGGTGAAAACACTTATAAAAGTATTTCAACCCGGAGCTTTACCTTCAGTAACCCAAACATATTTCCACCGTAAGGTCTGATGGTAACGAAGACGAGCATATTGTTACTATTCTATCAATGAATATATGGGAAATAAATTTAGAATGTTATGAAGTAGAAGCTTTAGCATTTTTATCGGAATGGTGTTTGGAAGAAGTTTTAGATGTCATAAGAGGTCACAGATTCTTTACTTCTGGTCAGTACTTAAACGACTGGCCATGACAATAGAACAAATAAAAACTATGTTTCTTTTGGAGAAAAAACTCATTCTTCATACAACAACCCTTACTGCAAAAAAGATGTTGTATTATATGAAATTCAGCAGAAGTTTCTTCTAACCGTATGACCAGATAACTCATATAATCTTAATGACCTGTATAACGGCGACCTAGTATTATGCTTAATTGTGCCATAACCATTTAGTACCGGCTGCCAATCAAACACCCCAAACAAGCTAAGCCAATCAGGTTGAAAAAGCTGTGACGTCATTTTCCTTCTAACTGAGATTCTGTTTTATATAATACGGTATCGTTAGTTTATTCGAACTTGCAAAGTTTTTCTTAAAATGTCAATAGTGTAGATTAAACAAATCTTAATAAGCTGTGTTACGTCCTTTATAGTTATAACGTTTGCTTTCACAGTTTGTGCAACGAATTTACATAACCAGAAAATCAAAAATACATTTTTAGAACATACGTTCGAAAATATTGTTTTGTTTATTTTTAAAAGTCTGCAAAAAAAAAAAGGTTTTGAATTATCTATTTACAAAACATTCGGTGTTCGTTTGGCTAAAAGATTATTGGTACCAATTATATAAGTCAATACAAGCCAGGTTATTTCAGGCAGATGACCTAGACGCTTTTTTTCGAGGGGAAAGTTTCGTTAGTGCTATGAATTTTGGCGATTGGCTTGATGGGTCATTCATCCAATATGGGATTAGTAGGTGTATAATTCATGTTTTGTTTACACGAGACTATTATTCGTGATGAATGTATATAGAGTGTTTATACGAGACCATCAAACTCATTGGTGAAAATTCTTATAAAAACGTTTGAAAAACTGAGGCATAGCCTGAATCTAACCTCACTGACCCAAACAAATTTAGCAAGGTTTACACTGTGAAGTTTTGATAACCTCAAATTGGCAGTTGAACTACATGTATAGAAAAATAGTTTTTTCCCTGCAGAGTCTTTAGAAACTTCAACACATCAACACTTGAAATAGGACTGCAAACAACTGATGCTTCTCTTGATACAAAAAAAGATTTTAAATTTTCTTAAGATTTAAATCGAGGTAATTGTTGAATTGAACAGTTCAAAAAAGTCTCATAAGCAACTAAAGTTTTACGTGTATCATAAGCAACTGAAGTTTTTCGTCTATCATATGCAACTAAAGTTTTTCGTGTATCAGGCTCGTTGATTTTACAAATCTGCCTAACGATTCACTTTATGGTTCAAATTAGAAGTGGCGAAAGAGATTTCCGTTTTAATGAATCGTTTTTAATGGAGTTTCTGATCTTCCAAGCAAGATTTTAAAGCTCTTGATTCTTGCTTTAGTCTTAATGAACATAAAGAATATCTCTTTTCAGAAGGTTTAAATTTTCAAGAAGACGGTAATAAGAAATCTGTGAACTTTCATTGTTCGCCATTTTTCGGGGGTGGAGGTCTTCTCTCATCAATTTTTTAAATTTTTCCCGATATATTTCGTGGAGGGTTGTAAATTGGACCTTTAAAGGGGCTAAGTACAATTGACATGTATTTTAATGAGAAGAGAATGTTTTCAGTTCGACACCTAGTGTTAAGTTTTGAAGGTTACACTGTGACGTTTTCAAATGTGTACAGTGTTGCTGTCTTTAAGGAGCGGTAGAAAAAGTTCAAGATAAAGAAAAAACTTTTCCAATTTTGTGTTGCACCTAATATTTGTGTAAAGAAAACATTTTAGAGTGTGTGCATAGCAATTTAGATAAAACTGCAGCGGAATCCCGTTACGTTATGCCCTGGATAAGTCGTACTTGGCTAACCTGGAGTGATTTTAAGCGTCACACACCACCGGAGTTATTTTAAGCGTCGCACACCGTTTAACTTTGTCACCCAACTCGAATGTATGAAAATTTGAAAGTTTTGTCAGAACCAGATGTTTCTGTCTGAGAAATTTTGGCCTATTTATATCTCACTGAAAACGCTATAGTTCATCCTTCTTCAAAAATTCAAATCTTATCCATCTGGAATATATATTGTTCTATTAAGTCCCTCCCTTAGCAAGTGGAGCTCGCCCTATATTAACATAGCATCCAACACTGTAGTGTATATAGTGTACTGTTCATTACAGTTTTATAGACCCTGTTTATTTTCAGGTTCTAATTTATTATTGCTCGTTCTGTAAAGAAAGTTACTTCGTTGAATTCAGGATTTACGATTAAGATTTACGATAAAAGTTCAAAGACGTGCTTGGTTTTGTGAGCTAAGAAGATGTGGCTAATTTCGTTATTAAAAGTGTTTTCATTATGATTTGAAATAAAATAGTAAATAAAAACATTGAATACATTGAATACCGACATTTGAATACAAACATTGATCTTCACGGTCATCCTTCTTCACTAGTTTACAGACCTTATATTCTAACCTATTGCTTCTATATCTTAAAAAAAGTGTTAAGTCTTTAAAATCTGTAAGCAAGAAAACACGGAACAAAATGTTACCATTCGTGCAGGGGAATTTAGGCACAAATTCCAGACATTATAACATGTTCTCTGGCATGGGAAAAAGATAAATATAAAGAGATATTTCTGATAGCGTTTTTTTACAACAGGAATTGGTAAAGCGACCATGAAAGACAATAAAGGACTGTAAACCTACAATACAGCCAGGGTAGCAGGGGGTGTCTATGGAGATTCCAGCAGATATTTCCCAGACCAGCGCTTTATCCGACGACCAGTAACCGCCAATCCTAACCCTAACCCTCTATATTATTGGTGTCCGGGTAAATATCAGAATGTTTCCAATAATATCGTAATAGTGTAATCCATGTATGTTTTACTATTATTAGTAAAAAATAAAGTACTTCGGAGCCTCCAACCTAATCTGTGGCCCCTACTTTAAAACAGATGCAATAGCAAATGAGTGTGGCCAGCCACGTAAAACAATACCAAATAAATAAAGGCGAGAAACACTTGATTCGAGGTTGAATGATAAAATGTTGGCGGTTAGTTTTGACATAATGTTTTGGTTGTGGTTAGGATTTTGATTTTGGAAAACGTCAAAGTCTCTTCTCAAGGGGGTCAAAGGATTTTGATTTTTAAAACCTCGAAAACGTCTAAATTGGCTATTTCAGTATTTCTGGGGAAACAAATTGCGAAAAGAAACTCAAATAATAATTGACTAGTAAACATAAGGAAATCGAGGAAATACGCATAATTTGAAAAGGAATGTATCTGTTTCATCAAAATAAAACTGCAATCTACTGACTGGGAAAGTAAGTTATTAGATTTCCGTAGGTGTATTGAGGAAGACTGCGCGGTAAAGATAGAAAAAAATATCGCATAAGTGAGGACACAACAAGTGACTTTCACCAACGATTGAAAGTTCTGTATCCAAAACATGGATTCAACATTGCGTCTACAATGCAAGTACACCTGGAGAAACCTAACCTTCCATAAGAGTTAAGCGTTCTCACTTGGCATACATGGGTAGGGTACTACTCAAGGTCCCCATCCCCAGTGCAACATCATTACTCGACCCAGTCTCTTGCACACTCGTGTCCAGGCCCCTATCAATAGAGTAACTTCCCACAGGTATGAAGATTAGCAGTTTCCTCTTAGACCCAAACATGGCTTAACAGAATTCACTCGTTGGATGAATTGCAGGATCCGTTGTATTGCCCTTTTGACAATTATGTCATTAAATAATCGAGTCTATTTCACTAATTCATCAAGTTTATTTCGGTGGTTAGCTCATTAATAATCTATTATCATAATCGATCATTTAAAATCTTTGATGTCACTTCAACTTGGTTTGACGTGACAACATTATTTCAAGAACGCGCAGATGGACCTTATTTCAATTTATTCGATAGTTCACTCAGAGCAATTCAGATTTTGTTGATGAACTTTTTAAACAATGTTAAAAAAATTGTTATTCTTCGCAACTGAAAGAAATTAAATACACTCGTTGACAAATAACTGTCCGTTACGATTGCATCACTTGTTAAAAATGTTCATTGTCAACAACAGTGAATTATCGTCTCAATTGCTATCGTCAATAATTTCAATGTAGATGAGAAAACTGCAACGTAATATCAAACGATGATAAAATGCTAACTTGTAAATGATACGTATGTTTTACATTTCCTCAAGAAACTAAACGAAGTGAGTAATTTTCTTTCGGAATGGAAACTTTATTGACTTATAGTACAATAGCTTATAAAGTTTTCTTATAACTTTTATCAGGAAGTTATTACTTGAATATTCTAGGAAATCTTTTATCATTATCAATGAGAACACTAAGTATATCCCAACTTAAATTTCATGTTTAGACATTTGACTTCTTAAAAACAAATTATTCAATTAAGAGGACTGGCTAAATAAAATAGAATCGAAAGCAATGTTTTGTAAATACCCAGGAGTATCTTTCCCTTACTACTTAGTAAGTTTTTTTTTTATGAAAAACTGTTTAAGAAGCTTGACAAATTATAGGTTTCAATCAAAACATCTTCTGACTTTCATTTCAAAGTAGATTAAGTAGATAACATCAGATAACAGTCAATCTGAGCATTCCACCATCATTTTTGTCTTTTTTAAGTTTCCTGACAGGGCATGAAGAAAACAGTGTCAATTGAAAGAATTCTTTTTACTACCATATTTACGGCAATAGCAGTTAGATCGACAGACATCAAAAGTAAGTACTATCATGCAATATGCATATTATTATTATTTTTGAAATGAATGTTAGATCTCGTGTGTTTGAGTTCAAAAGTTTGACATCCGTAACTTAGATTTCTGATAATAACTGCATCATACTTGAAATTTAATATCAGTTCTTAAATACCATTCACACATTAAAAATCTGTTGGAAATCACTGTGAAGGAGTACACATTTCTGTAGAAATATACACAAATTTACACTGCATTTCAATGACTTTGTTGTCCATTTTGCCCACTGGGGGTTTAAAACGTATAAGTGACCAGATAGCAATATTCTCAGAGTGTATACTCTTGTGTAAGCGGTGTTTGGATATTGCATCATGTTAGAAAACAACAAAAGAAGATTGACTCTTCAGCAAACTACAGTTACAAAAATAAACACTCTCAAAAACGTATCAGGTATAAGAAGTGCAAACATAAAGGTTTGCACAACAATGTAAATAGATCAAACGAAATAATACACCGGTTCCATTGTTCCCTCCTCTTCAGTCTACTAAAACTCTCACTTTACATTTTAGAATGTCTATTTTATGAGAATACCCAATGCACTGGTGATGTCCTTACAAACACTACAACATCTTCAGTTGGTCAGTGTATTGCAGAATGTGCCAGGAACAAAAACTGCTATGGCCTTACCTTCCATGATACCATCCTGGAAAGTAACTGTGTGCTTTGTGGAAGTTCTATGAGCTTACAAAAAAAATTGACAACACCTGAAGTTTCAAGCGCCGTATGTAGAGGATCTGAAATCGAAAACGTGAAAGGTAATAACCAACTTTTTCTTTCTTACGTTCTTTCATTCACTTTTGGCTTCTTGAGATGTAGCAAGATTTCGTCATAACAGTTTCTTAAGGCCTAGTTCTCACTGTGTGATTAACTTTTATGTCATTCTACTTGAGAATTCAGTTTAAACACCGCATTGTGTCCGAGTTACTCGTCTAACCTTTCTTTTATTATCAAAATGCGTAACGAAAATGTCCTCAAGTAAAGAACTCTAAGAGATGACCTTTGGTCAAAAAGAAGCTCGATGGGTTTCATACGCACAGTCACATCAAAGCACAGTTGCCTAAGCCTAAGCTTTGGCATTGCAGTTACGTGTTTTATAGGTTACTTGAGATAAGAAAAATATCTTATGTTCTACCATCGGTGGTGACTAGTGTTCCTTCTAATTAATTTCACGTTTAGTGTATGGTTTGTTGTCATAACAACAAGTAATCTGTATATAGGTTACATAGGTTAGTTTGCTTTTGTTTCAGAAGTCATCGCATGGTTTTGTTAGATTTGAGATTGTCGTAAATTGTCGAGTTATTTCAGAATTCGTTTCAGAATTCTTCGGTTTAACAAGTCTTTGTATAGTTTCACAAGTTTATCTCTATGCTTTTAAAATGTTTTCATTGAATAGATAATCTTCAACAGCATTTTTTAAGCACTATAATACCACATTATGTTCATGGGGGTTTTTTTTGGATCCAAATATTAATGAGCAAAAACTCACCGTCAGCTCAGTTACAACTCGCTTGACAGAGCATATAACTGATTTTTTTTGTATTCAAGATTGTCCACCACGGCTATTTTGGGGAATTTTGGAATCTTGAGTTCAAATTCTGTCATCATCAAAATCTTTGATCAGCAACATCTCAGCAACATCCCCGATACATTTTCATGATAGACGTTTCTGGTTCTATATCATATTTTCATTCGTGGTTTTGTTGTTTTCCTTTCTTTCTTTATTTTTATTTTTTTATTTTGTTATTTGATTATGTTAAATCGGGTTCTATACAATGCAAAATGGTTCTTTTCCCAATAAATGAAATATTTAATGGAAATATGTAAAAATATCAATGCACATAGAAATAAACTAAAACCTACTAGGTGTGGTCACACGATTAGAGAACTATAGGAAATGTGGAGAAAATAGTGAAAGGACTAAAATCGAAACGCAATGGTGAAAATGCCAGTCTTCGTCGCTGCTATAAACAGATTTCACACAGACATCATTCGTTAAGACACTGGATTCCCTTTCAGATTCAGTATTATTCAAATCTCCTAAATACGGAACTGCTTCCTTCAACAATTGGCTATACAGTTTTTCATCTTTTATCTTGTGAGTCGACTTTAAGTGATTGTGTATCCTTTTAACTACTTTGGAGCAAGTGGATACAGGACAATAAAATTCTTTGTACTTTCTTTTTTTTGAAAGTGTTGAGGAAAAACAAAAACGAATTATACACATTCACACATAACCGAAGTGAATGGATGGATTTTAAATTTTAAGGGGAGTGAACAGAAAGCTGCCTTATTATTTTTTGGTGCTTTCCAATTAGGCAACAATGCGCAACTAAGCGTAAGGTTTGTTTGAACAAAATAAATGGTTGTGAAGTGGTTAAAGGCCGTTTTCCACTTCCAGAAAATTTTCCGCGGACAGGAACGGAACGGACAAGAAAAGTTACTGAGCATGCGTACAAACAATGTTTACAACACGTGCTCAGAAAATTTTCCGTTCCGTTCCGTTCCGTAGAAAGTTGAATCGAGTTCAACTTTTTCCGTGTTGTCTGTGCGGAAAACGCGGAAAAAATCTAGATTAACCAATCAGATTTTTTAATTTCGTGCTATCTCTTGCATGAGTGAAAAAGTAGCGAAGTCACCTTCAGTTGAAAAAGTGAAGGCGAGCAGTAAACATTGAAAAATAAAAGATGGAGAATAATAGTTATTTAACCGAAGTTTCACAGGAAGATTTATTGATAATGCAAAATCAACAAATTGCAGATGGTTTGAGAGATGGTTTTCAGTTGTTTCAAAATCAGCTTCTCCAAAGGTTACCACAACTACAAACAACAACCCCCCAGCATCAACAAATGATTATACAACATGAAGGAGAAGAAGGGGGTGAAGAGACATCTATGTCTTCTGTAAACGTTGCTACTGGAGAGAAAGACGGAGAAGCAAAGGATTTTCTTGGGAATTTAATTGAAGAAGTCAGGACATATAGATGTTTGTGGGATGTTTCATGTAGAGGCTTTAAAGAACTTCCTAAGAAGCAACAAGCTTGGGCTCAAATTGCTCAATAACTTAATACAAATGGTAAGAATGTAATTTTACTGGTGATGTGTTTATTTATTTCTGATCTATTAGTTTCATTTATTTTACAAAACCCAACACCATCACTTGGTGATCGAACAAATTTATATCTGGAAATAATGCTTATAATTAATTATAATATAAATAATTTTTACATATTTTTTTCAGCCAAAGAGGCTCAAACGCAATGGCAGAAATTGAAAGATAATTTTCGGAAATGCTTAAAACGGAGAGAGCGAGCAACAAGATCTGGTGCTGGAAAAACAACATTGCCCACGTGTCAATATTTTAAAGAGCTGCTTTTTATAACTGACACTGTCACAAACAAGCCAACAGTCAGCAACATTCCTCAGAAACCTGACATTTTCACTCCACCAGACTCTCCTGTTTTTGCTGTTGCTCAGTCTCCTACTCACATGGTTAATGAGAGCTATGATGCAGCAAACAGTGATGCATTCGAGACACCATCATCTGCATCAAAAACAAATATGATGCGAGTAAACAAGAAAAGGAAAAATGAAATGTGTGACGTGGATAAGTTGTTAATGGCATCAATTCAGCGTGATTTGAACACACCTACTTCAGCACCTCAGCCAGACAATAACGATCCTGATACGATGTTTTGTTTGAGTTTAGTTGAGGATTTTAAAAGCCTGCCTGCCAACAAGAAACGACTAGCACGTTTGAAAGTGATGCAAGTCCTTAGTGAAATGCATGAAGATACTAATGAGTGACATTTTGTTCATACATTTTTAACATATAGATGTACATATGTTTTATATAACTACATATAAAAACTTAAGCTATCAATGTCTTTTATCGAAATTGTTTTGTACACTTGTCACTAATTCTGCTTGCCAGGGAACCTGTCCATCACCAACAGAGAAAAATTCTTTGTAATTTTCTCGAACAACTTTTGCGTTTTTGGAATAGTTATTTGAGCCTAGTTGGCCCTGCAAAGACATTAATCCACCTTGCATCTCTGTATTTCGCCATGTGCCAGGTTTAAATCCTGTTGGTGTTTCTCTATCAACCATTTCTGGTGGACAGTATTGATATGCAGTGTCAAATTCTTTTCCATTCATTAAATAATTATGTAAGACTACTGAAGCCTTTGTAATTGCAACAACAAGCTCCACCCTTCCTATAATTGATCTTCTGAAAATCCGAAATCGAGACGCAAGGATACCAAATGTATTCTCTATAATTCGTCTGCATCGTGAAAGTCTATAGTTGAAAATGCGTTCTTTCAAGCTTAAAACGTCTCTCGGGTAAGGCTTCATAAGATTTGTTCTTAGGGGGAATGCTTCGTCACCAACAAAAACATATGGATAATTAGTTTCACTGTTCCATATTGGTTCTGGATCAGGTAAATTCAATTTTTCTTCAGTTATAGCAATGCCAAGATTACTACTTGAAAACACTCCCCCATCACTGTTTCTGCCTGAATCGCCAATGTCTACCATAGTAAATTTGTAATTAGCATCACATACGGCCATCAAAACGATAGAGTGAGTCTTTTTGTAGTTAAAAAACATTGATCCAGACAAAGCTGGGGCTTGCATTATGACATGCTTACCATCAATTGCACCTAAGCAATGGTTAAATTGCCACTTTTTTTCGAACTCCAGGGCAATTTTTTTCCATTCACTTTGTGTTGTAGGACATGGTAAAAAGTCGAGTGTTAAAACATCCCAAATCACATTTGAAGTTTCATGGATGATTCGCCCAACTGTAGTAGGACTAATACGAAAACTGGAAGCTATAGTTGTCTGCGAGTCGCCTGTGAATAGATATCGAAGAGTAACGCTTAGCCGCTCACTTGGACTAATGGCATCACGTTTTTCCGAAGATTTTACTATTACAGGAGCAACTTTTTGTAGAAGTTCTTCATATCGTGTTGGATCCATTCGAAAGTATCGAAAAAATAGAGCATGATCGTGTATCATCATGTCTTTAATTAACAAATGAAATTCGCCTTTCTTCTTTCTCTCTTCGTATAATTTTCGAACCCACATCTTTTTATTGCGTTTATGTTTATTTCTCATAATACGATTTCTCAGTAATAAAATTTTTTTCGTTGCTGTACTTAGTTTCGCCATTTTCACTTTTCTGAACTTACAAAAAAAAGTGGAAATGGCTAACAGAAAATTTTCTGCGGAAAATTTTCCGTTCCGTTCTTGTCCGCGGAAAATTTTCTGGAAGTGGAAAACGGCCTTAAGACGCATTAATAAAAAACTCGTAAATTTCTGGTGCAATATGAGAAAGGTATTCAGAATAGAGGAAGAGAATATATTTCATTGAAAAGATACATATTACTATGTGTAACAAGATGGTCAAAAGTTTCTTTATGGTTGGGTTCATCGAACAAAATGTCTCTTAAAACCACATTTCTTTCAGACAGAAATAAGAGACATGATCGCACCAACAAACACATGTACTGCCTATAAATGTCGCAATATCGCCCGTATGTGTCATAATTCAACTATAAGCGTCGCAAAATCTGGCATTTGCGACATTTACTGGCGATTTTGCAACACTTACTGGTAGAACAACATTCTTATTTTCAATAACTTTATTACTGATACTTTAGGTTGTATTAAACTGAAGACTGGAAAATTAATCGGACGATATACTGACATATACATTGACAAAAACAGTTGTACACAAGCTTGCATGGAGCAGAGTTCATGTTTTGCTTTTACCTGGACTGCTAAAAACAATTCCCAAAAGAATTGTTTCTTATACAAAGATGGGTACCGCTTAGATGTGTCAGCCAATGAAACATCAGACACCTATATTTGTAAAGGTAATGCGAAACTTTACAAGCAGCCTTGTTATTGTTGTTTCGTACTTTTTGAATTGAGATTCAAAATTGTAAAACTTGAAAAATTATGTACATAGATAGATAGTAGGTGTTAGTATCGGTTGGCTAAAGGTTCGGATTTCAGGTTTTTATTTGCAAAAACAGACGACGTTGAAAAAAATGCTTGATTTACAAATATTTCTTTTTATTTATTTAAGCCATCTGAAATGCTGAAACAGTCGAAACTTGTTAACCTCTTGAGGTTTCGAATGAGATTTGTGTTGTGTTTTTTTGTTGTTTTTTTGTTTGTTTGTTTTTTTCTTTTGTTTTTTGTTGTTGTTGGGTTTTTTTCGAAAAAAATGACGTACTGACTGACTGCAAAACCTCTTGAAAAATATTTCCGCTTATCTGTTCAGTCATTATAATTAAATAAGTCAGAGTTTATCATGTTATGAACAAGCGAGTTTATTTTGGCTACGTTTCGACAGCTACAGCTGTCGTCGACGGGCAAAATAATTTTTGACCATATGTATGTTCGAGGTGATAACTATAGGATCGAAATACATAAAAATGGACTGATCAGCTATCACCAATTAATTAACAATTATAGTAATTAATTTATCTAAGTTTTGCGACTGCAACGGCCGAAACTTGTTCCCTTCTTGAGGTTTTAAGAGGATACAAACTATAAAGCCTAGTTCAGACCAGGTGATTAGAACGACTACAAAATAAATTAACCGTCGTAATCGCCAATCGCCAGATATGCAAACACTCTCAAGTATTTCATTAGTAATTAGTAAGCAATCAGTAATTTTGGATATTTTATCGTCGTAATCGTCAGGCGTTTGCAAAAGTGTTCACATTAGGCGATTACGACGTTTAGGACGATTACACCGAATTTCAATCGTCGCAATCGTCATAATCGCCAAGTCTGAACCAGGCTTTACTGATTTGATATCAAACTTCTTGACGCTAACTTCGATTATAGGGAAAATCTTTTTCTCATTGGAAAAAGGATGACTTTTTTTATGGAATGAATCTTGAAGGACTCGACATTTTGACATGTTGTTATTTATAGATACGAATCATTGTCACGTCAATTTGCATAGTTGTGATAGAAACGCTAAATGCATTGACCTGATTGGAGGAAACATGACAGTTAGCCACGCATGCGTGTGCGACACTGATTACATAGGCGATGGATCAGTATGCAGAAGTACTTTTAAAATTTTTTTTCTACGAGTTTCTTATTTTCCCTTTTGATGAACTTGGCAACAAACTGGAACCCAAGGTTTCTTGACATTTCGATCGCATTCCACATACCGAAAGGCAAGAAACACTGGCTTCGAGGCTGTTTCAATAAAGATATTCTTGTGATTTCATCTAGGAATAGTAACTTCTTAATTAACCACTTGCCACTTTAGAGTGCATATTCAAAGATGGAGATGGGTTATCTAAATTTGGTGGGATTTCTGAGCATAACATAGGTTTGACAGCAACCGCTGCCGATTGTGTGGCGTCCTGCTATAGGTTAAGATCTGTCGACTCATTCATAAATGGAGCAACGTATCCAAAATCCGGCGTAAACAAAAACTGTTTCTGTGAACTAGGCATGGTCAAACGAAACGTTGATGGACATTGGAAAAGCTGCATAATGGAAGGTAAAAAAGTGAAATCAGTCATATAGTAAGACATAGTAAGACGGGGCAAGACGGGGCAAGACGAGTCACATCAGGAAAGAAATGCTACTTCCAAAAATTTTGAAGTTTCCCTCACCAAAAACGTTTCTGCAAGCCAAGTTGTTTTTGTAAACATAACAACCGTCACTACACACCTACCATCTTGTTCCGATAAAAATATCGGTTTCTAAGGCTCAATCTACATTTCAAGTTATAATGACCCGACTTACCCCGCCGACTCATCTTACCCCATATTACGCTACAATACGATGATGCATAAAACTTAACAGACGTTAGTTGAAGTCGACCTTTTAACGTTTGTCCTTTATTGAATGCTGCCATGCCGCAGCATAAAAATACATCTTCCCTGTCTTCTGTTTAAACACCATGTTATAATCTAACCAACAAAAATGTTCCCACCTTAAAGATAATGAACTGTTATATGTAGAGCTGAGGGTTGCACTATGCTGATGTCAGTAGAAATAGAACAATTGAGAAATGGTCTGGAAACGAGCGGCTGTTTATTATTAACAATGCGCTTAAATAAAGTAAAAAAATGATTGGCTTCTTCGTGGAGATTATCTCACAAGAACACTTCTGACACAATTTTTTCTCGACCTTATGATAGTTCATTATCTTTAAGGTCGTAAAGGTTTTTTGATTATTTCGACTGGGAATATAATTTGTGGTTCAATTTGTGGAATATTTCAAAATAATAAAAAGATATGAAGATATAATATTTAAGCAGCAAATAGAATATGTTGAATCGAGTCCAGACATAATAACTAGGCTTGGGAAATGTCTATTCACTTCTCCCAACTTTATGTTTATAAGGTTTTAAACACCACTTCAGGCCAGTATAAAGATTGTTTTTTACTTAGTTAGAGTCGCACTGACATTGGTTCGCAAATTGAATTTTAGCAGCAACACGTTTTCGACCTAAACTTATCCAAACGGTATTTGGAAACAGTTTAACATTTTCCACTTTCTAGTCCCTGGATCGTGACTAAATTGATTATTTTCAATCAACAAACGTTGCCCATCTGCTTATGTTTAAAATCAAAATATTTTTTTCAGTTCCTTTGTTCAGTGAAAATAGTTTTCGAACAGAAACAGCCCAAATGTGATTCCGATCCTTGGCAACTAATTGATAAACAGCACTGAATAGAATCGATGCAATATTTTCTTAATGCTTTCAGATTTACCAATCGATGGTGGCTGGAGTGATTGGAGTGCATGGTCCCAGATTTTCCCTTGTTTTCCTACTTGTGGAAGCAGCTTAAAGACTATGAGTAGAAATAGATCATGCAATAACCCAACGCCTGTAAGAAACGGGAAACCATGTGAGGGAAAATTCAATGAAACTACCTTTGAAACTTGCGAAGAAGTGAAATGTCCACGTAAGTATTGGATAATTTCTTTTACGCGCCTCTCCAATAAACGCCAACCTTAATTAAATCGTTTTAAATAAACGCTCGGAGTGTTTATTGGAGTAAATGCGATAACTGGTGATTAGCTTTCAAAATACGTAATTTCTTCTCAGAACTCTTGTAATTCTGTGATTATCAGAGCTTTTGGTGTTTTCGCGTATTGTTCATGTGGAAAAAACGGTTAAAATCCTTTCTTTTTGAAGCATTGGTTGGTGTTCGTCATTCCTTGAAAGGTTTATGCAATTTTTCAAAGTTTATGAAAATAAATAATTTAGCGACAAATTTGAAAGTGGTTGAATTTTTTAAATCTTGTTGGAATTTCATAAACATTATTTAATTTTAGCTATTTTTTACAAGCGTCACGAAACAATAAATTTGGAAAACATTAAGCGCCCATTTTTTTAGAATATCCCTACCGATGTAACTTTCTATTTCCCATCGTACCACAAAGTATTGTAAAATGTCTTGATAACATTTTTTCAAAGCGGTTCCCTACAATCAAAGATATGAATATCACATATCGACAGATACATTGAACTGGTGGGACGCTAACACCAAATGCAAAAGTAAACCAAAAAGGTTCTTAGCACGATTCAAAACACCTGAAGACTTCAAGCAGATCCAAGTAAAAATCGACAATAAACCTTACTGGGTTGGAATGGTAGACCCACTGAACGATGTCAACAAACTGCGATGGGAAAACAGTAAAACCTATATCAAAGGTTATAAAGGTGAATGGCATGTGAACGAACCGGATCAAACTGACGAGAAATGTGTTATGATTGGTAAGCCAAATAAGAAGCTATCTGATATGGAATGTTCGAACACAACTCACATCCGATACATTTGCATGACGGGTAAGTTTATGGCTAAACATCAGGCTGTTGCTTACTCACAACCTAACGAAGCCAAACAAACATAAGTATATGTGCAGCGATGGTGTAGTGGTTAGTACCTTTGAGTGCGACCCGTGTTTGAGTCCAGTCATGTCGTATCTCGATACTCCACTCCCATGCGCTTTCAAAGCAGCGTCTCAACCCATTAGGTGCCATCGACTGACTGCACACGGGCCTTCGGGCAAAGTACCCAACCATTACGGATGATAGCCCAAGGACTAAAAACTCCCACTTACTTTACTTATTCACTCACTTACTAAGTATACTGTGTTTCTCTAACTATAGATCTAAGGGTCAATGGTAATTGGTCGCAATGGTCAAATTGGACAATAGCTTCCACTTGTACACCATGTGGAAAATTTGGAACACAAATTCTGGAACGAAAGAGACGATGTGATAATCCACTACCAGCGCATACTGGATTAGAATGCAAGGGAAATTCGTCGGAAAGGAAGACAGTAGCTTGTATGCCACAACCTTGTTCCAGTAAGAAGTTTAAAACTCCAATCTCTTTTTAATCTCGCATAGACGTATTCAGGGTCACTCAAGTATAGAAGTCTAACGTATATCGTAACGCTTTTTCAGTCTTAAGTGTCGATTAGGTTACTTGCACTTTTTTCTTTTCTACTTTAAATGACTATCCTCTCCTCCACAAATTATGTGACTGAGCTCTAGTTACGCCTCTGCCTCCAATCTTGCATACAATGATCGATTATGAATTACAACGTACTTTTGAACGCTTTTGACGGGCTCAAAAATTTTATTTTACCCTTTGACTTTAGGGATAAAATGAGCGAATTCAAATGTAATATGTCATTGCTAAAAGGCAATAATTGCGATTAGGTCAGTGTTCATACATCTATAATTTGTAGCTTTCTTTGTTCTATAGCCTCCAAGATTAGTGGCGATGTCCGAACTGAAGTGATAGTAATTTCTATCCTGTTGCCAATAATCCTCCTCGTCCCTGCTCTCGTTTTGTTGTACATGTACATGAAAAGACGTAAACTTCGTGCAGATTATCCTAACAACAGAGCAACGTAAGACCCATATTATGTAATGATACGAATGCCTTTCCTGAGATGAAAAGTAGGCTATTCTTAATACATTAATTTCTTTTTATAAGCATGCCTCTGAAACGACTTTACGGTAGATATGCTTGGTGTTTTTCCGTTTTTTTACCGTAAAAATATGCTTATGAATAGACTTAAGTTAAGAACCCAAAGGTAGATAATGTGCTTTTATGCTTATATTAAAAACTACACTTGACTTGCTTATACCAATAAAATAATGTTTATATTTAGATTTATCAGTCACTTTAGAATAATCTTAACTCAGTTCTTCAGTTAATTGTATTTTAAGGAGTTTTAAGTACTGTATTAAGAAGTTTCTTGTGTTGTAACATAGGACAGTATTCGTGTCTTCTGACCTAAATTTCCCCACTTTGATTAAGACACACAATAAAAACCCTTTGGTTTGGATTTAAAAGTATTTGGCATTTAAAATAATTTTTGTTATTCACAAATCTACCATGGCAATATGCTTATCCATTATGCTTATTCTTTCACACTTTTTACCGAAAGTATGCTTAGTTACTATGCTTAAAAAAAAAATCCGCGTATTCAAATCACACTGCACGATGCTTAAGTCTCACACATAGAAAAACGTTCGTAATACTCGATACGACTAAGCTCTTAATTTTGTTTGTAGCTTTAGAGCTCGCATTCCACCGCCTAGAACAGATACATATTCTGATCACTGGGAAGTCATACCATCTAAAATCCAATGCTTAGAAAAAATTGGCTACGGTGCCTTTGGAAATGTATACTCAGCAAATTTAGACAAAGATGTTATTAAGAAGTCTATGTTCAACAATAAAGCGTCTCCACATAAAAAGAAGGAAATTTTTGCTGTTAAATTTCTTAAAGGTAAAGAAACTACTTTTCTGTTAAATAACTTTAACCAACCGAAGCCTTCTATTGGTTTGGTTGAAGATTTTTCAGGACGTCCAAGCCTTACTTTAGTGTCTAAAGGGCTTGTTTAGTTAAAGCAGCGCCGCATCTTCCGTAGCTGGTGATATTTTAAATTAAAACGTTCTGTTGGACGGAATTTGATACTTTGAGAAGCTTTCAAAACTGATTCGTGTATAATAAATGAAAGTTGTTAAAATTATGTGAAACATAACCAGTTAGACTTTAAATTAAGCCTTTAATAATTACATTTGCCTAGCTGCTACCGTAATAGTTCAAATTTTAGTAAGTCTGTTGGATGGAATAGATAGAAGTTATCCAATGAACCTTTTTAATAACCAGCCAAATCCCGCCTCGAATAACAAACAAATGCGAAAAGTTAGTTTATAATACATAACTTGGATCTCTTTAGAACATTATCTTGTCAAAATTATATCTATATTGAAAATTTATTGGAACAAAAATCAAAGACTAATACTGGTATAATGTCTGTTGGACGGAGCGAATTCAACAAATTTGTCAAGTAAATATTCAAGATTACAGTAGCTAAAACTTGACTTATTTACCATCAATTAATTTTGACGGTATTTGAGATCTTGATAAAAATGAAATAAAAACATTTTTAAACGTATAAAGCTTCCAACTAGCTATACAACTCAATTTTATGATGAAATTTATGGACGGCTAGTATTTTTATCCAACAGACCGTCATTAAAATTCCTAAAAGAACATTATTGCAAAGAACTATAAAAACTTTAGAAGGAGTGTTACATTTAGTCATTTCTTTAAATTATGAATGTATTGGTTATAATCTTTGTCATAAATTGAGTGAATTTCGTTTTTCAGTGTTTGCAACACACACAAAAGTATCACTAGCTCAAAGGGAAGTTTAAAAAGGCTCCTCGTTTACAACATCTTCCACATTGATAAGGCTACTGCGTGCCCCATTATTATGCAAATGAAAATCTGTTTTAGTTTTTACAAATATCTCGAGAGAGATTAATCGCAGCATGTTGAAATTTTGTTTTTAGGATAAAAAAACTTCATTTTCTATTATAGATAATTTGTTTTTAATTGCAATCCTTGTTTTTTTTTCAAGTAATTATCCCCTAATGCATTGGCAGAATTTATGTATATTTAAACGTGCCAAATTATTATGCATCTCTCTTTTACTGCAACCATGGGCAAGAAAAGAGACCTTACGTCGGATGAAAAGAGAAACATTGTTCAGATGCTTGGTAATGGAGAAACTTCCAATGTCATTGCAAAGGATCTGGGTCGTGATCATCGAACAATTAAGAGATTTATCAACAACAGTCAAGAAAAGCCATTTCGAAAGCTGAGTGATCGAGACATGAATAGAATCAAGCGAGAAGTTGTGATGAGACCATTGGCTACAAGTAAAGATATTTGTGCAGGTATAGGGCTCGGTGATATACCTCGTTCAACAAGGTGCAGAGTACTCAGCCAAGGTGAAGAACTCAAAGAAAAAGCCACCACTTACCCAAAAGCATCGTGAAAAAAGGGTTGAATGGGCCAAAAGGTATATGAAGTTAGATTTTTCGAAAGTTATATTCACAGATGAATGTAGGGCAACATTGGATGGACCGAATGGCTGGGCATCTGCCTGGATCAGAGATGGCCACTCAGCACCAACTAGGAAAAGACGTCAACAAGGTGGCGGTGGTGTAATGTTTTGGGCTGCAATCATCAAGGACGAGTTAGTTGGCCCCTTTAGAGTTGAAAATGGAGTAAAAATAAACTCTGAAACGTATTGTGACTTTTTAAAGAAGAACTTTCTTCCTTGGTGGAAAAAGGTACCAGCAAAGGTCAAGAAAACACATGCAAGATAACGCAAGTTCTCACGGTTCTCGATATTCACGTGAATGGTTAGCTTCACGTGGTTTTGTAGATGACCGTCTGATGATATGGCCAGCTGTTTTCCCTGATTTGAACCCAATCGAAAATTTATGGTCAATCATAAAGAATGACTTTTACAAGGAAGGAAAGCAGTATCGCTTATTAGATGAGCTTGGAAAGAAATAGTGGATGCAGCAAAACGTGTTGACAAAGACACCATCAAAAAATTGACAAGTTCAGTCGATAAAAGATTCTGCTATATAATTGAAAAAAGGGGGGCTATATTGGGCATTAAGTGCTATTATGTAATTTTCTTGTATGAAAATTGATATTTGGTTGATGCACAATTGTATTTTAGTTAATACTTAGTTGATAAATAGTGAAAGCAATGGTATCAGCGTATGTGTACTTATTTTTCCTGCTTTTTGAGTATGATTGCATAATACTTTGACACATCCGAATAGTAGGATTTGATGGCTTACCCCATTATTCATTGTATTGTGTTTTTTTTAATGATAAGCATCGCTGTTCTATAGGTTTAGGCTTTTCTCATGCAAAATTTGATTGAAAAATGAATTCTATATTATGATTTATACTTAAAAAAGTTAGTTACATAATAATTTGGCACGCAGTGTAGTCTGGGTAAATATAAGCCAGTGTTTACTAGTAGAAAACTTTGTGCATTGTGTGTGTGAGAGAAAGAGAGATATTAATACGTTTGTGTACATGTTGCCATCCGTTCATGTTATGATACATGTCGATACTCCAACCTGTTAACCGATTAAGTGCCTTCCATTGACTGTACACTGGTGAAATCAAATCCGTGAAATCATTCTCATATACTGTAATAACTATGCACGAATGTTTTCAGATTCTTGGTGATTCTTGATGTAAATTAATTGTTATTTCAGATAACGCAAACGACTCGGAACAAGCTGATTTTCATGCTGAGATAGAACTAATGAAAACTATTGGTTACCATAAGAACGTTGTCAGCATGATTGGTTGCACAACATTAAAGGAACCACGTTGTTTAATCATTGAATACATGCCTTGTGGAGATCTTTTGACATTCTTAAGAAGAAGCAGATCTGAGGTTTGTTCTCCTGGACGTCCACTTGCATTAACAGTTTAGTATATGCTATTGAATGTGTTAAGCTTTATTGGTAAAGGACTATGTATATATTCCAAAGCCAAAAAAAAACTAAGGCATGTTATAGGGTTCAGAAAAAATAGTAATTCAGCGTTTGCTTCATGACTACAATGAAGGATATTTAGATATCGTTAAATCTAATTTTGCTTATTGAAGTTTGATTTATTTTCCGGCCATTTGATTTGGTTTCACATTCTCCGTGGAATAAGAAGTGCTGTTAAGAAAGTTCAATATAACGCTCAATGCAGATATTAAAACTGTTTTTTTCTCATCCTGTTTTAGCTTCACAGTCCAATAAATCGCAAAAATTCAAATCGGTATGTCAATACTCCAACTGATCACAAAGATATTTTATTATCTTACAGCCACGTAAGTTCTTTGGTTTGTTGGTATATAATGAGTTAAAGATAGGAAAGGAACAGATACAATATAGATTGATCAAACAGATCTAAGGAACCAGTGTATTAGTTAGATCATTATCATGATTTTCCCATTTAGCCTTCTTCAATTGCAAGCGATAACAGCCATTTAATTGTAGCCCCGGTTCAAGGTGCAAGCAAGTCCGGCCTCTCCCAAGCGGATTTGCTAAGTTTTAGTTGGCAAATTGCTTCTGGAATGGTAAGGTTTTAAACAAACTTTTTAAATTAAACCACAATGATGTTTTGTATGGTGATGAAAGAACAAAAAATTGGAATCAGTTATTACCCTTCGGTGTAATTTCATTATAGGTGGTTAAGGAGTGGTTAAGCAGGGCCGTCGGAAGGTCTTTAACTTTGGAGGGGCAAAGTGTCCAAAGGGCATAAAAAATCCCGTTTTCAGCTGGGGGTCTTGGGAACACACTGTAAGCCTTCCAAGTGGGGTCTGAGAAACTTTGCAATTTTGGGCCTTCACAGAACCACAGAAAATTAAGGTTATTATTAGCTTTCTTAAGTGCCGGGCATCACAGTGGAGGTTCGCTTTTTGAGTATAAACTTTCAGAAAAAAAGCCTTTATCACAAAATGGGAAAGGGAAACTTTTAAGTTTCTGAAAATTATTGAAGCGGCACCATGCCCCCTCTTCCCCCCGGCTCCGACGACCCTGTTAAGTGATTTTATACAAAAGCCTTAAAATTGTCACATATACCTATGCTTTCAAATAAACCAAAAACATTGGCCAGTAGTAATTTCCATATTACAAGTCTATGTTGGGCATTACCCTTTTATTTGCAGGAGTATCTCACAAGCAAGAAGTTAGTTCACAGAGATCTGGCTGCTCGAAATATACTTGTTGATTTCGATAAACAGTTGAAGATCTCTGATTTTGGTCTGACAAGATTTCTGAATAGCGAACTGAATTACCAAGGAAAAACCAGCAGGAAATTACCTATTCGGTGGATGTCTATCGAGGCTATATTCGATTACGAGTTTACGACATACAGTGACGTGTAAGATCGTTGATACATACACATCTTTTGATGTTTCTTCTTTAGAACATCCTTTCTGAATTTTATCGTTTGTTTATCTACATTATATCATATTAACCCTCATATTAATTTTATCATATTAATTTTCAAGTTGAAATAATAATAGTGATGAAATATTATTTTACATAGTTCTTTTACAATGAATTACTCATATTTCCCAGTGAGCCAAATCATCAAAGTCACTGCGATGAAGAGAATTTCTATTGAAATAACGTGTATGTTTCTATAGAAATGTACTCCTTCAGAGTGCTTTTTCAGCAAATTTTCCCGCTAGGAAGTATGATTAGAAAGGAGGCGAGGACTACAATGACAGATAATTTATGAAATTATGTATAGGCAGTGGCGGATCTAGAGGTATGTCGAAATTTGTGTAGGAGAGTGTTAGCAATCTAGCCATAAAAGAAAAGCGTTCAAATAATCCCATTGGTAATATAAATTGAATTCACAAATTATGTTAATGCTCTCCTACACAAATTTCGACATACCTCTAGATCCGCCACTGATAGGTGTGAAAAAGCTAAAAGTCCCATTTAAATGATTCGTGTAAAAAGGCTTTGTTATGTTTCAATTTCTAGATGGGCTTATGGCATTGTTCTCTTTGAAATCACCACTTTGGGTAAGCTACACTTCTTTTAAGAAATGTATTGCTTTAGACAAATAACTTAACAAGAAAAATTAAATTCAGAAGTTTCATGTGTACAGAGGCGTAGTTAGGATCAGTCAAAAAAAGTGGAGGAGTTCAACATTATGATATTTCTTTTCAGTCTTAAGTGGCGATTAGGTTACTTGCACGCTTTCCTTTTTTACCCTAAATGACTTAACTCTCGTCCACACATTGTGACTGACCTATGGCCAGGCCTCTGGTGTAAAATGTCATATATTTACACAAAAATATTCGATCACTGTCCAGAGATCATCATCAATTTAAAATTGTATACGTTATCAGTTCCCTTCTTTTGTTTCTTTGCCATGTATCAGCTAATATGGCAGCAAAAATGTTATAATTTGACACCTATTATATTTTGTTTTAGGTGGAACACCGTATCCAGGCATCACCGTCAAAGAATTACTTCATTTGTTGAAAACAGGATACCGATTAGAAAAGCCTGATAACTGCTCCGATAATTTGTAAGTTGCTTCCCTTCTATCGCTTATAATTGTTCTCTTACGTCATTTTTATGGCTCCTACCCTAATCAAAGATTCCCAGTTATCATAAGATGTTAATAAAATAACCCTTTTCAAAAGAGAAAGTCTTGTGAAGCTTAGTTTAACCAATAGCTGAGACACATCAAAAAATGAAACCAGAAGACTGTTGAGAGGTATCAAACTTTTATGTTAGGTACAAAATCATGAAATCTTGTTGGGGTAACATTCCACAGTCCCGACCAACTTTTACGGAATTGCGAGAAGACTTGGAAGAGATGCTTGAGCAGGATGAGTCCTACGTCACTTTTGACATTGACGAGCAACACGAATACTATCTAGTGCCTTCATTCCTCAGTGTAGAATCAGAAACAGATCACGAGGAGGAGGAGGAGAAGAAAGTTGAAAACGAAAGTACGGATCAGAACGGTTAAAGCTGTAAGACATGAATACTGATTGGATATCAGAATGGCGATGGCGGTACATAATAAACACTGATTGGATATCAGAATGGCGAAGGCGGTACATAATGAACATTGATTGGGTGTGTTCAGCAAAGAAGGTGTATTGCCTGGGTATTTTTAAGTCCAGACTTTGAAAAATTACCTTGGGAAAAATATGAACATGAAAATATAATGAACTTTGCCAGTATGGCAATAGAGACTTGCCGATGATCAACAGCTGATTAAAGTTCTTCGAGTGTTCTTAAAGTGTGTTATTTCATATATGATATTTCATTTATGTTATAAACTCAACGTAGATAAAGTTGTAAATTTGTGAGTTTTCAGTGAGATTTTTCTAGATTCCTTTCCTTTGCACCAAGTTTTAAGATGGTAGACAGAAGAATGCGTTATTTCTTTCTTTTTTTTTTTTTCTTTTTTTTTTTAATTAACAAATTGGGATCCATACAATAATATATGGTTCTTCTCCCTAGAACATAAATTTTCAAATAAAAATATCAAAATATTATTAAATATTATTATTATTAAATAACTTGATAAAATGTGTAAGGGGAGAAAAAAGGAAAGAAAATTGAGCCAGTGCACGAGACTATGGAGAAATGGTCTGACGGATTAAGAGAAATTTTGATTGAAACACTGAGAGAAAACTGAAAATGAAAGTGTAAAACGATAAGCAGACAAACAACAATAAATATTTATATTTGAATGTATACATGATCTATAGAAAATAGAGAAAGACTACGAGGACAGGACTCTAGCCAGAGCTCTGTCTTTGTAGTACTTCATCGCCTCTTTTTCGTCTTATTAGATTTAATGAACCTTGATTAGGCATTTACTGAAATTTTAGTCTTGAAAAGAAATAAAAAAGGTTGACTATAGAAAAAAAAGTTAATAGAGAATGGCTACAATAGTGCAATACTAACATCATAGAGTCGTGGAATCAAGATAAAAATGTTAAACGGTTTTAGTAAGAATATAATGGACTACAAACTGAATTAACCTTTTGAAGTATAATAGTATTTCTGTCAGGATAATATTCAAAATAATGACCTACAGGAAGGATGATGGATGGAATAGTTAACTTTTTTTGAAATTTTGTATATCTTCAAGGTCACTAAAATTTCACGCTCTCTTAAATACTCTACTTCTACCAATGTGTCTAGTGACGCATGCGCCTTGAAACTAATCTCTCTCTGATTGACTCAATCATAGTATCCAACGATTCGTAGAAAATGCCTTGTTACCAGTCACGTGGTGTATGGGATTGTTCACAAATGACGTCAACCATTTTTTTCACGATTTTTGATCACATTCAGTGTAAACATTTTCACAAGAAACTTTAGAAAAATCAAGGCTTTGAAAATTGTGAAGGTTGAGTAGTATCACATCCTGGTCAACTGCAACATAACCCCCCTTCCCCCTAACAGTTGACGTCATTTGTGAAGAATCCCTATCTGTTTGATGAGAAGGCTCGTTGCTGTTATATTCGTCAAAAAGGTTACATTAGAGTACAGTTAATCCAAAGAACAGGTCGAATGATACGATTTAACATACACTTCATCAATGCCAATTTCTAAATCAATATTTTGTAATTCGTCAAGAAGTGTTCGCATACTCTTATATCGCACTCTTTTTACTTCATATCCCGTTAAGTATAAAAACTTTTTGCACTCAACTTGATTGTCGTAAAGGATGATTCCCCGAAATAGTGATTACTTTAGTAGCTTTAAAAATTTCAATATTTGTCCTATATTTCCATGGTCATATAGTCTCAAGCAAAATCTGGATGTTTTTAATTGAGGTCTTTACTGACAGCGACAAAAGAAAGTGCGTGGTAATTCGTTTCGTAGTCAGAGAGGTGTTTATAACTATCTGCATTCTCCTACCTTAAAAACTTGGACTAAGGATCCCAGTAGTACCAAAGATCGTATGTGTGTTTGTATGCGTTTTGTGTGATGATTAGTGTGTTTCTTCTGAGCATTGGAACAAATTAAGGCAGAATTAACATAAAGCAAATATTTGATACCTTTTGCTGAATAGATACTGGGTAAATACTGCGCTGTAAATTCAACACGTCTTCTAGAAACATCCGAATTACAAAATATTGTAAGCTGAACTTGATTTGCATCACGTTTTCTTTTTAACTTAACCTGTGCCTCCCTACATAAACGATGAATCCGCACATCAGCAATGACATGTCGGTTAACGGCTTACTATTTCGTTTACACTTCCGAATATTGTGTGATATTTTCCGGCGGCAAGTAGACAATTTCAATTATTGAATCAAAACCATAACTTCACATTTAGCTCAGGCAAGCAGGATCAAAAATGACGTTAATTTATGAAATCGTAGTTATATTTCTTAGCCCAATATAGTATTAACATTTCTCAGTTCAGAGAGCATAAAGTATAGCCATATTGTAAACTGATATAACCAACTTATCTACTAACTGCTGGTAGATTGGTCAAGCCGTCTATTGTGTTAATTCGGCTTTGAAATTGTCAATTGCGTTGACTTGTAATTTATGTGTAACACATCACACGACGCACTCAAAGTTTACGGTCAAAGACTTATTAAACTATGCCAACACAGCAAAAGTGTCGAGGGAGTCTGGAATTGGTTTCAATAGTTTGATTAATGCGAAATGGCTGTTAGAATTCAATTCTACCCACCAAAATACTCATTGAGAATCAACTGAGAAAATACCCTGGGTAGTAATGGCAGGGACGTCCCATTTCTGCGTTTGTGGCTGTCCTTCAAACGTTTCAATTACGCGTAGAGCCAGCTCAAGTGCCTCCCTTATGACATTTGAAACTTTTACGACTGGCACGCTTTCTGAATTCTTAAATAAATAGGCTTATTCTTATTTGAACCAATAATACCAAAACATACGTGGACATCAATCGACCTTAAACATTACTCAGCAGTTTTCCAAACATTAAACATTTAATGTAAGATGATGTATAAAGAACAATGTTGTAATTGCAAACACTTAACAACCGGTCAATCACCACAGATGTTTTCGTTAAGCTAGTTAGAGTACCTTCTGCCAATATGGCACTCGCAGAACATAGAGACAAACGGTTGGCTGCTACGGTACGGTAAACTCTTAACACTAACTATTTATTTTAGGGGTTTGCAAGTGTGAGATTTTTATGTGAGTAGTCAAAAAACATAGCGAATAGAAATATAAGGAAAGAACTATAATAACGACCAGTTTGAATTTTAGTCAAAGAGGAAGGGTGGCTTTTCAATATGCAGTCTAAACAGGCACCCTTTACTCTTTGTAAAAGAAAAAGACCCACGAGCTGTTCCTACATTTAGACTTTTCAGGCCCCGAAGATTTGAATTAGAGAAATAATTAGAAAACGTAAAGCATAACATGAGACGAGTGTCTGTTAGTTAATCCATTGATATGGCACATATCAATTTTTTTGCGTCATTCCAAAACGAACATTGTTTTTCATGATAATTTTCAGATAAAACATCAACAAAACCATTCCTTTTAAATATGCCAGTTTTCCCTGGGATCCACTTAGTATTAACAGGATGTCCATACTTAATGAAATGCTTAAAATTATCACGAATAGATTTCACAAACTGCAAATCATCCGGAGTTGGTGAATATTTCGACGATTTGGAAAGTTTAAAATTTAATAATGCAGATCAATCCCATGAATGAACTGCATACTCTACTGAATGGTCACTTGAAATATTACGATAAAGGTCGTCTAGAACCACCGATAAATGTTTACTCGAAAACGTATCAAGTTTCTTTTTCAAAAAACGCCTGTATTCGTGAAAGAGCTTCTTAGTAAAGTCATGGACGGGAAAAGCTCCGATTTCTTGTGCAGTATTTCCAACTAATACTGAGACCTTGTTTGTGCTTCTGTATTTGGGAATTTTTAGTTCCCTTAGGGGCCTCGAAATGACAATGGGGTCAACCACAGCAAGTGCACCATCAAGTGACCCTTTTGTTGGAAAGTCAAATAAATCTTCCATTGCCCAATTGGGATAGGTATCATATGGTATTGCATTTAAGATTTCTTTAGCAGATAAATTTTGTAAAAAACCCTTTCTATCAGCCGCAGTTCCTAAGGATTTACACTTGGTTTTGTTCACAAACACACGGTTTTCAACAGACGCATCAACGTACGATTTGATAAATTTCGGTGAACCACTCATAGATATCGCTCTATGAAACAATCCGTCCGCCAATGGCGATGCTAACAAACCAAAAACTGATGTTCCACCAGAGCTTTGACCAGCTATTGTGATCAAGTTAGGATCCCCTCCGAAATTCTAAATGTTTTTCTGAACCCATTTAAGAGCTAATATTTGATCCATCAAACCATAATTTCCGTAAGATTCTCCATCTACCCACAACTCTTTTTTGCGTAAGGAATACCTTTAAACGAATATGTCGTTTTACCTTTAGTAAACTCTTTCCTACCTGCGATAATTCCACATTCTGTTTCTACTTCAGGTTTGGCATTTGGACACTTATTGTTGAGTACAAGTAATGCACATAAAGAAATGATAACAAATGCCATCACAGCAGGAACTTTCACCATCTTCGACATTATTTTTACCCTTTCTACATTTTCCATAGTTCTTTGGAGCGATTTTGCCTACATATATCTATGAAACAATGAAAAAAGACAAAGTATTTGTTAGAACTCTGAGTTTCTTCGTTAAGATTCATGAGCTAACTAAACGGAAAACGGTTTTTTTTTTTTTTTTTTTTTTGCTGTGTGATTCTCAATCATTATAATCATTATAATGGCATATCGATTGACGTCATTTTATATATTTTGGAGTTTGAACTTATTTTAGTGACGGCATTTCGACACCAGTTCATCACGAGAGTTCAATAAGTTCTTGTTGATGGATTGTTCTTCGATTATCAGAAATTTTTCACTCAAACACAGATTGCATTTTCCGGTCGTTGGGTTGTAGGGTGCGCATTTCTTCTTGATCTTCCAGGTTACATTGAAATCATAGTTTTTTCTTTTCAATCTCCACACTTCCTTTGAAAGTTCTGTGTCGTTTTCGTAACGTTGATGGTTGAATGCTTTTGTGGTTTGCAAATCATGTTTTGAAAGTTGTTTCCGTCATTCCGATGTAGGATTTCGGGGTGTAATTTGGTTGATTGGATGTTATGGTTGCTTCGTAGACTGTGTTTGTTGACAAGCAGTGGTTGCTTATGGGACATGAGTTTCTTTGCAAACAGTTGCAGGTTCGTTCCGCGATTTCTTCTTTTCGGAGGATGGATTTGTTGTGGTTGTTGATGATGGCCTTTATGTTTGGCATACAACTGTAACTGATTTTGACTGTGTTACGGCTGAGCAATTTTCTGTATTTGTGGTTAACAGGAAAGTGTCGATCGAGAAGATGAAGGAAACATTTTCCAATATTTGTAGAAACATTTTTCGAGAATGGCGGGATGAACCAGATAATGTTGCGTTTGCGCTTGATATCGTTTGTTTGGCTGGTCACGTTTTTTGGCTTTTGATATTTCAAGGTGTGTTTATATCCGCATCTGTCAAGAGAATCTTGGTAGTATTTAGCTGCCTCAGTGAAGATGGCTTCGTTACTGGATAAGGAGTCTTTTCTCGATTGGAAGTGGTAATTGTTTGATTATATTTGGTGGATGATTCGATTTGGCGTTGATGTACATGGTCTTATCATTTGGTTTTCGATATGGTCTATACGTACCGTCATTAAGGTTTAACGTTAATTCTAAGAAGTTTACGATTTTGAGATTCCATTCGATTTCTAAGTCGAGACCGTTTCTCTTGAAGATTGCCTGGAAGTGTTTTCTCGTTGCGTCGGCTTGTAGTCCGCTGATGTTTTTGAAAACAGCTAGCCCGTCGTCTCTTTAAAGACCTATATCCTATATGTATAAACATATATTTGTAGTAGTAACCCTTTACCTCATAACCAGTCATGTGCGTTGGAATTGATTTTTTTCCCATCATTAGCGCCACAAAAATTATAAACGTAAACAATTTTTGGTGGTTTTGAAATATGTATAAACATATAAACAATTTAGGCCCAAATGTTGTGTCACCCGATCACCCCTATCGCGAACCCTAAAAAATTGTCAGTTACCCCTAATGATCCTCCCGTGATGGCAAAAATAACTGACGTCACACCATGTGTTTTTATGTATTTTGTGAGAAAAAATGTGGCGAATGCACATTGTGACCCTACGTAGTGTTACGCGCAACTAAGAAGAACTTGACCATAAATTTAAACTAAATATATCACTCTCTAAAATAAAAGTTGGATGCACACTCGCTATTATATATAAGACTAATAACCCGGGTAAAACTTTGGCTTAAACCGCAAGCTGATGAGACTTAGTAATAATAATTTTCCCCTGGAGACATGAAAGAAGGGAACATTAAGATAATAAAAAAAATTAAACATTGAAACACCTAATATTCCCTCCTTTTGACCAAAACCATTTTTATTATACCCAGAACACGAAAAGAAGAAAACGTAATGCAAAACTATATACCCACATACACAAAAGCCAGTAACATCCCAATTTAAAATTGGCATAAATGTATATGCACACAATATCATATATAAAAATTTTTTTTACGGATTCAATCAATAATGGAGCTGAGCCGAATATATACCGAATATAAACTAATATATTTTTTTTCCAGGACCCATGTTAAAACACATCGAAACGCTTAAAAGATTTTTCATGTTTTTTCTTGATTAAGTGTAGTTTATAAGGTCGAAATTATAACTAATTGTAACTAATTCTAACTAATTAGCGGGATTCGGAAAAATCATGTTTCCTTTACACGAAACTATTTTTCTATAGATTTGTGGGGAATTACATACAACTTAGTAGAGTTAGTAGAGCTTCACATCAACACTTCAATTAAACGTGCAAAGTAATGATGTTTCTTTTCATACAACAAAAGGCTTGAAATCTCTGGAGTACCTTTACAGTGGAACAGTTTTAAAGAAATTCTCACAAGTAATTGATTTTTTTCGTGTAACATGCTCGTCGAGTTTTACGAATCTCCCTAATTGATGATTCTTGGAGGCAGATCTAGGGAGCTTAGATTCTCTTATCGAACATTTTTTCCGGACATTATTCAATTTATTATCACATTTTTTTATAAGCAACCAAGCAAGCAAGGTCAAACATTAGTACTAATGTTGGTTAAAAATGACCATTTTTTCGTAGTAATGTTGCTTACTTTGTTGCTAAATTATTGCTTGAAAAATTTGTACTTCCTGTCTTCATACCTTTTTGCAAGCTTAAGTATCTAAGTACAAAGTCTAGGACATAGCGTGTTGCTACTAAAAAGAAACGTGTAATTTGATACGGTGCGGCCATTCCTCAGCCATCTTTCCGTGTATCTTGAATTATATTTGTTAAAAATTCTTATCAAAACACACGCTTTTTTTATGTGTTGGTATTCTTGGTGTTTGTAACTTGTTATTTAAAGGTTATGCAATATTATATGTAGAGTTGAGGGTTGCGCTATGCTAAAATGTCAGTAGAAATAGAACAATTGGGAAATGGTCTGGGAAGGAGCAGCTGCTGACTATTAAAAAAGCGTTCAAACAAATTTGAAAAATGATTTTCACAAGAAAACTGCTGACACACATTTTTCTCGATCTTATGACGCATAATCTTTAAAAAAGTTTGCAAGTCATAAACAGTCAATCAAGGATCAGGGTCATGCCAAAATGTATAAAAGAATTACACATTCTTTTATTTAGACCCGCAAACATGTCTATATGTTGAGTGTGTATTATGGTGTGTTAAAGTTTACATTTTTTGTGGTTCTGTTAATTAATGAACCACAATTACGCATTGCCGTACATTTTGATGCAGTTTTTAATATTCTGTAAAAAAGCTATTCAGTTAAGGCGAAATATTAGTCGCATATAGATCATATAATTTTTAGCAATACCCATAGTAATTTTTCAGTCACTTTTTAAATCCTCAGCAAGAATTGTAAGTGAAACCTTACCATTTGACCATCTTCAGTTTATAATAAGTTCAAAACTAGAAGCCTCATGGCTTGAACAATTTCCGCATCAGGCCTAGAGAAAATTGCTTTAGGCTAACTTTCAAGATATCTGAATGACTATCCATTCTTTTCTTGCTGCTTATGTGAGAACAGGTCTATCACAATTTCCAAAATATGAGTTACGGTTCACATGGAAAATAAAATGATATTCGATAGAAGTGAACCAAAATCATTTGAAAAAAAGGCTGCATGGGATTGAAGACTTTCACGACACTATTAAACTATTGAAGTTATACAAGCCAACTCGTTTAAAAACTGAAGACCTCGGCTATTTATGACCAAATCTGCAAGTAACTGTCGACTTGGATATCAGGACCTTACAATTGTTCTTCGTGCACACCTTCCAAATTTTGCCAGAAATGTGAATTTGGTGATATATTTAAGTAAACATTACATGAAATTGTTCATAACTTGCATTAATAAGAGCAGGAGAAACTTGGGCATTTCAAAGATTTTAATCCATGACATTTAACAGGATTACAAGAAGATAAAAATTATATTGCTTATACATAACTTAAATCAACATAACATACAATATGAAAATCTATTTCTACTAAACCTACCAGTGGCGGATCCAGAGGTAAGCCGCAACTTGTATAGGAGAGTGTTAGCAATTCAAACATAAAAGAAAAAGGTTCAAATAATCTCATTGATAATATGAACTGAAGTCACAAATTATGTCAATGCGCTTCTCCACAAGTTGCAACTACACTCTAGATCCACCACTCTCCATGTTACCACTTCCATAGAGTTTATAAATAACACCAATGTGCACGAAAAGACAAATGACACAATGAAACTTTGTAAGGATCTGTATGAAAATGTTCTTTTCAAACATGATATACCTTAAAGGGATTTTTTTGCGTGGACTAATTTTTGCGAAACAAGGTTTGAGAGTGTTTTGCGTGAATTAATTTTTTGAGCCGGAGCTTCTAAAGGAAAATGTTTGGATTTATATTTGCGAATGGGCACAAAGTGCAATGCGTGTACTTTATAATATAGCTAAAAGGGGAACTAAACTTTAATAAAATTTAATTTTTCAAAAATCTTTTTCTACTTAACCTGTCTGTTAATATAACTAAAAAAATCATAATTTTATAAGCGAAAGAACTTTTATTCTGCATGAACGAGCTCTTTATATTTCTGCATAAAGCCGGTTTTTTTCAAGATCGCTGAAAAGTTTGGGATCTGGAGCCGAGAATTTATAATGACGTAGAAAAGTTCAAAATAAATGTAGCGTATGTTATACGAGAAAAAGAAACATGTCTGAAAGTAGCAGTGATGAAAGTTTTAGTTACGAATTTTTAGATACAAACAACAAGTTAGTTCAGTATAGCTTTGAGCCAACGGTATCTTCATCAGAAGATGAAGACAACGATAATTTTGAAACCAATCGTACTGAAAGCAATTGTACTGAGTATACAGAGTGGTACCTTTGTCAAATTTGCAAATTAGTGACTACAGAGGTAGAGAGTATTTGCAGCGAAAATCACCATTTCTATGCCTTCCACATTGCAAAACCAATGGGTTCTTGATAAGTACAAGGAAACAGTTAATATACGAAAGGTACACAGAGCCAAAAAATGAGCAAATAAAATCATGAAATTTTGCGTGGATTTATTTTCACGAATCGTTCATTTCTTAACGTTTTGCGTCAATTTATTTTTTGGGAATTTGACTAAAATTCGCAAAAGTCGCAAAACTTAATCCACGCAAAAAAATCCCCTTAAGGTATTGTGTCCTAGAACATGTTACACTCCAAATTTTCACAAGGCTTTAGTGATCTCATTGTATGTATATAATTGGTTGGATTCGAATCATCATCCAAAGTTTGTTTTCCTGACATATATCCAAACTAAATCATTGTGCCTCCATTGAGCGGTTTGCAGGATTATTTTGAACAATGTAATTTCAATGTTTTTTAGTTTCATTAAAAATTTTAAACCAAATATGTTACTTGAAACTTCTATTATATAGTATATGTTCATAGGCACTGGTACAGACCCCTGCGTACTCGCATTTAGTATCTATCCTCATATGACTATTGCAGTTGTTTGCAGTTGTTTTCCTTTTTTTATTACTTCTAGTCGCAAGGACTAGTTATCGTTCCAATTCTGAGTCAATCTTCTAGATATCTAATTACTAACACTCTACTTACCAATTCTACTTTGCTAGCGTAGCCGGTCAGAGCATCTCACTAGTATACATAATATTTTTATAAATATAAATATTTTTCTAGACTTTGCAGATATACACTATATAATGTTTTCAGCTGAAGAGCCAAATGTAAATTTTGGAGATTGAAATATACCATTATTATTATTATTATTATTATTATTGTAATCTTAAAATCTTTTAAATGTGAATTTAAAGCTAATCAGTTCCACACAGTGATAACTTGACCGACCATTGTACAGTGATGAATGATTTGATACAGTCTGGAATTCCCCAAATTAGCTTTTCAATTCACTATGATGTTTCAAAGCCAAAAATACAGCTTCATAAGACATATCGTTCACCAATATCTTGCACATGTTTATACTTGCAGTACGTATGTTTTTGTATTTTTTCAATATCTTCAACTTTCGGTGTAATATTTATTAAATGAAATGAACATATTTCATTTAATACTAATAATTTTGATACTACATACATTTCTGCTGTGATATTTAAAGTATTTTTCACAACAAAGTCTCATTTACTATCAAACATTCACCTTCTTTTTCAAGAGTTTTTTCCAGAGTCAGCTAAATATCAATATTTCCTCCAAGGAACGTTCTCATGATTATATTTCGATTGCAATAGTAGATGAAGTCTTAAAAATTCTTCTTCAAAGCTTCTTCTAAATAATCTATACAACTTCCTCAAAACATGAACCAAATCGGTTCGAGAACGTTTCACGTGCTCGGTGTGCATATTTTACTGACTTTTTAAAGAAGCTTTAAAGGATAATTGAATTGGGAAGTTTTCAACATAAAACGGCTAAAATAACTTCTAAAAGTATTCCAAAAGTATAAAAAAGTTAACATTTTTATGAATTAATATTGAAAGTGGACTTTTAGTATTACATTTTTCATAGAGTTTTGGGTCTTTCATTAACTATTCTGAATAAACAAACAATCCGAAATCCGAACGGACTTTCCGAAAACGGCAAAAATAACTGTCACATAGACTGTCAGATAGATAGATAGATAGATAGAATGTGTCAACCAAACAATTTCCTACGCATAGCGCGCGGAAATTGAATAAGTTTTTCTTCTGGTAATCAAATTCAATTTCACCCTGATTAGTAAGAACAACGTTTTTATGAGTATCATTGTATCATTGTAGTTGTATAGCGAAATGATACATTTTTTCTTGTGGCTATCAATGTAAACACATAATTTTTAAAACGGTAGTTTTGGGGAAATATATAGTCGCATTTTTGCGAATCTTGTTTTTTATAAGAATGGTTTTTTTTATAAGAATGTTTTTTTCTATTCATGATGAATAATATCATATTGCAGCTCCGGGCATTTAAAACAAAATAAATTCTAACAAAATAAATTTTGAGCTCACAAAATCTTAAGATGGCAATATTCTTTCAATATTCTGACATTCTTAATCTTTTGGCCAATTTCATCTTGAACATTCTTATAAAGCGTATTCTTACAAAAAAAATCATGTAAAAACTATGATGAAATTCTTAAAATTTAAGAATGATTGAATGATTGAATGATTGAATGATCTATAATATATACATTACATTTCATATTACATACTTTGCAAGGCTCTTTTTCAATTTTGGCCAACTATTTATCATTTTTTCTTCTATGATATTGAAGATAGCGAATTAACTTGGTTCGTCGATGTATCTGCCATAAGGCTTACTTGATCTCTTCCAGATAATCCACAAACTTTTTTACGCAATCCTCATCTCTGTATACCTTAAGAGGATTGGCTACATTTCCATACGCAAACTTGCTGTATGTATACCAACCTTGACAGATTCTTGATGGCTGTATAGTGCTTCTTCTCTCCATTGCAAACCATAAATAGATTGACTTGCTTCTTTGCGCTTACGTTACGATTCAATTCTAATTTAGAGTTAGTATTCTATCCTTGAGTTAGTATTCTAACGTAGAGTTAGTATTCTAACCTGGAGTTAGTATTCTAACCTGGAGTTACAACTTAATTTTAAAATTACCATGACACATATGAGCTACCGTGTGCGTTAATTTTAAACAAGACGACCGGATGGTCGAAAGATTTCGCTTATGTTTTTTAAGAATAGCGACCTATAAATAACGCCCATTCTAAATACATACTTGAGGGTTCATTGGGTTGCAGAGCGGAATTTATAATAAACCCGTCTCCATAGTGATACGTGTTTTCGTATTTCCGCGTAACCTCCCTGTTTCTGAGCCTAGTTGCCCTACTTATGCATTTTGTTAAAAAAAATCTGCTAGTGTAAGCATAGAAATAAAAAAGTCTTATTGTGTAAACCTAACTTTATTAATAAACATCACAAATTGAAACAAAAGAAATAACTTGTATGAGCTGTAACCATAAATTTTTTTAAAAAAAAATGATTTTATAAGAAAAACGTGAGCCAAAAGAGATAAAAAAAAAAGATTTGTTCGAAAAAATTTTAAAAAACGAAAATCTCAAATACTCAAACAAAATAAACAAATCAAATAACAAACAAATAGTTTGTTTGTAATAGACGGTTTGAAGCTAGAGTTAAAAATTAAAACTGCTTGTAAAGCTTCTTCTTCACTGCAGTTGATCTTCGAAGGATATCAACATCAAAAGCGTCACTAAAGTTTACTTAATTTAAATTTCACAGTGGTACTTGGAATCAAAAAAGTAATTAAAACACTTTTTTTTTTTTTGTTTTTCCTATAGGGAAAGATCCTTTTTTTTGTGACTATGTGGTAAATACACACTAGCTCACGAAATATATGAAAACATATCATGGTCATGAGAGCAAGGATAAAAAGAAATAGAAATAAAAGAATTTTAAGTTAGTAAGTGCGGTACTAAAAAAACCTTCGCTGTACATAGATTAAATAGATAGATAGATAGATAGATAGATAGATAGATAGATAGATAGATAGATAGATAGATAGATAGATAGATAGATAGATAGATAGATAGATAGATAGATAGATAGATAGATAGATAGATAGATAGATAGACAGATCTATTTCCTGAAATTAAAGTTTGATGTTCCCGAAATTGATTTTGTTGCTCCTTATTCGTACTATTTTTTCTTTATTTTAGGAGCACGCTCCCAAAGTTAATGTTTTGCTCCCAATGTTAAATAGTGCTCCCAAAATGAATACTTTGTTTTCTTTATTTTGGGAGCATGCTCCCAAAATGAATACTTTGTTATCTTTATTTTGGGAGCATGCTCCCAAAATGAATACTTTGTTATCTTAATTTTGGGAGCATGCTCCCATTCCTAAAAATATATGCTCCCGTTTTTGAAGAATTGCCTCGTTTGCCCAATCGACTTGGCTAATCAAGTTGAATCAAGTTGGGGGTGCTAGACTCCTGGCCCATGCCATGCCTTGGCTATTCGGAAAAAGAGTTGCCTATTTATACCCTATTCCCTAGCATGAGGTAAATTGGTCACATACCTGGCAATCATGTGCAGGAAATTAACTGAACAATTTAAAGTTATTTGCAATAATTGTGTTTGATGATGGTCCAAAATCATGGTTAAACATGAAATGAAAAACATGTTGAAAGATGCTGGGGGCTATGTGGAGACGACTGTGGGCTGTTTTGTTCAACCTAACCAGGGGAACCTAAATCTTATGAAGTGGGTTTGTTTCTTTTTGGGGACCTGAACCCCCTCTAAGTACAAGTCATGAAACAAGAGAATAATTTACTTCTCTTGTGTCTCTGTAAACTATTTTATTATATATTTTTCATGAACAAAATATCAGTGTTTGACACTGCTGTTTTACATTTTAGATAACTGCTACATCATCAATTTACCAAAAATTGGCACAAAAGGTCTTTTTTTTAATCAATAGAAAATCTGTAATTGTTTTGAAAACAGTCAGTTCCTATTAACTTAGATTCAAGTTCTTATAAAGTTATTTTCGCAAATAGGGGGGTGCTTATTCGAAGGCTGTCGGCAGTCTCATTCCTAATCGTTAATTTTGCATCAAAAAAACCGTTATTTCATTCATGGTGCCCTTGACTCATCACGTCTGTAGGTTATCTCAATAGCCATTTTAATTCAAATGATTCTTTTTACTTTCAGCCGAAACCAAAATGCCCTACATTTAAATGTCCTTTCTGTGGAAAAATGAGAACTAACCTAAAAGAACATGCCAAAAAAAAGCACGGCCTTTCAGACGATAACGCTGCGGCTCTAAAAAGCCAATTTGGGTTACACAAGAAACGAAAGATTTTGCCCGACAACAAAAGAAAATCTAAACGAAGATGCTACGAAAGGGTACATTGCCCTGTTGTGGGCTGCAGCAAAAGACCAGCGAAAATTTGGGGTCATCTGCGTGATACACATGGTATTGAAGACGACGAAAAATATCAGCGCCTTCTTAAAGAAGCAAGGGGGGGTTTTGTCCGAGACGATTGGGGTACAGAATCGGAGGCAGAAGAATCAGAGTTCTCAGAGTCGGAGTCGGAGTACAGACAATTCAAGAAGATTCTGATTCACGACAAAGCATACGTTAAGAAGTTTGATGGAGTTCCTATTGATTCGGATGATTCGGAAGATGAAGATTGGCTAATAAAAAAAATGTATCATGCGGCACAAAAGAAACTGGGTAAGGGCAGTACCATATTTTCTCTGAAGCCCTTAAATTAATTAAATTTTTTGAGATTTTGGGATGGGCCTTAATTGGAAAAGAGCGTTAAAAAGAGAGGAGCCTTCATTTGAAAAAAATGATTACTTCAATAGTTTCGTTTTTCTTTTTAATAGCAAATCATTATGAAAAAAAAAGTTTTAACAAAATCAAAGAAAGGGCCGTTTATTGAATTTTCGAGATTTTAGAATGGGTGTTTATTACAAAGGGCGTTAAAAAAGAGTGGGCGTTAATTAGGCGCTAATTATTATTCAATGTGACCCTCGAAAAATACAAAATTCAGTCTGTTTTGAAGAAGAGCATATGAAATTAACTTACATCTCATAATTGTCAAAAGTGAAATGAGTCTAGCCTAGCAAATTATTGTTTTCGTTTTAAATTTGGGGTAGGCACCCTGCACTCTTTAATACTGATTGTCATAGGATAAGACTTTTTTTATAGACATCCAAACGGCTCGTGACTATGAAAGTGCTACTGGTATTTCCAGTGGTTCGCAAAATACTTACAAGGACAACATGTCAAGTACGGAATTATTTTCAGGTAAGGTCAATTTTTTTTCATCTTTATAGGTATTGAGAAGTTTCGAGTTGCTTCAATGATTCTTCAAAAAACAATATTGGATTTTTAGAAGGGGTAAAACTTTTAAAACTTGGGCTTGTTTCTTTCAAAGTATTTTTCCAAACAGCCTTTATATTGAAAATCAAGTAATCAAGCAGATAAATGATAATAATAACAACCATTAAGGCTGTATATGTCCAAAAAATTGCGGTTTCGTGTATTGGCAAATCAGTATAGGTTCCGGGGTATGGAAGAATTTTGGAACAAAAAAATGTAAATCCCGGGCAATTTAAATTATATATTTTTTATCGTTCTGGATTTTTTTAGACTTTCTTTCTAAAATCCTTTCTTAGATACCGAAGCAGATGGACAAAGTAGACAAACTGTTAATCCGCAAGCGCAACTATTACAAGGTACTTTTATAATCTTTATAGCAAAAAATTTTCTCATTTCTAGATGGAAATACAAAGTAAGAAGTTGGAAACTACCTTCTTAAGTCAAGAAATTTTAGCGCAGACTTAATTTGGCGCAACCAACAAAAAAGTAAATTTGGCGCGGACTTATTGTGGCGCATTTTAGCATTTTGCGCCAATTGCGCCAAATTTTTTCCGCGCAAAAATTTCTCCACTTAAGGTATCAAATTTCGGTATAGATGTCTCCTTGTACCACAGGCTATTTACTCAATACAGCTTTGAGGAATACTATGAACGGAGTAGTTGATTGATTTCTCTGCCATAGGCTACACAGTCCTCTGTTTCAAATTAGCAGAAACCATCGGAGAGTCGAGAAAGTGTCTAGTAATAAGAATGTCTGCCTTTCAGAAAGTTTCTTAATATGAGCTCTGATTTCGATAGTAGGCCCGTCAAAGGTTTCGAAAATCTTTGCTTTACAACATATCTTTGCTCCTTTTTTATCTCAGAATCCCTTTTAACGGTTCCTTCTACATGTTCCCCTTTTCAGATGAAATGTTTATTGGAGATCTGGCTGGTGAAGAGGATTTGGGCAGCGAAGAAAATGTGGACTTTGTTGGAGATACGGAGCTCGATGAAGTTGAAGGGGATACGAAACACAATGAAGCTGAAGGAGATTTGGAACGCAATGAAGCCGCAGGGGATATGGATGCCTATAAAAATGTAATTTCTGAGGGAGATCTTGATGAAGATGTAGACGAAGAAGATGAAGACATCCAACTCACAATGTTACCTTGGAAGGAATCAGTGTTTGATGACTTTACCACATGGCTGATAAGCCCAGATGGTAAGAGTAAATCCAAGCGCCAAGCCGTACAACATTCTCGGCAAGTCATTGTTATCCTGAGGGATAGCAGCAAAAAGACTTTCGACTTCAACAACCTTTTTGATCGAAAATGTCTACGTGATTATTGGTTGATTAACTTCGAATCAATACGTGCTGCCGGTACAGTGAAGAGTTACCTTCACTCATTGAGATTTTTCTACCGGTTCATTCAAGCGGAACAGCCGACTGAACTGCTTAATTTCGAAGCTAAACTTGCTGGTCTCATCGTTGTAATAGATGACTGGATATCTATTTATCACCAGAAACAATCAAAAATGAAATGGAAAAACGAAATGCGCCAGTTAAAACAAATGTTATCGAGTGAAGACATAAACAAATTTGACGAATCTGACACCGTTTTGGAAGTGAAGAAAATATTAAAACACCATGTAACTGTGCGTTTTCTTTCGATGAAGCAGTTTGTATCAGTGAGAGATTATTTAATGATCCACCTATGTCTGGACAATGCTTCAAGGAGTGGAGCCATTGCGAACATGACAATCGAAGAATTCAACAATGGTGCATTTGAAAATGGTAAATACAGGGTGATGGTTTTTGACCATAAAACCATAGGACCTTCCGGGCCAGCAGTTCTATCTTTTACCCCTGATTTACACCAGGAAGCTTTAATTTTCGTCAACAAGTTCCGCAACAAACTGGAGGGGATTGATACATCACCATCAGCACCATTCTTCACTAGTTGGAGTGGCAAAAAGATGGGATCCAACATGGTGACATCGCAGCTCAACTCATTCTGGGGTAAAGCCGTTGGCCACACTGAAACTAGGCCAAGGTTCAATGCGGGTATGGTGAGAAAGTATGCGGTCACGTCTGTGCACAACCGACACTGCAAAATTTTCTAAATTTTTACCCAGTTTCCTGTTAGGGAAACTTGCTGGAAACGGAATGTTTATATGTAGTTTCCAAATTTGAAATTGAGAATTTCCCTGCTGATTTCCGATCAGGAAAACTATTTCGAAACGGAAGTTTCCATTTCCCCAAATAAATTTGTGGGAAATTTTGACGTATCTTTTTGGGAAACTATGACGATATGTGATATTTCGATAACGTTTCCAACTATTTTATTCTGGAAAACAGGGTAAAACTAATGGGAAACGCAACCCATTGAATCGACTGTTACGGAGAAATGCATTCTAAACTTTACGTTTCCGAGCCGTTTCAAATGTATGTATTATAGGGAAAACTTGAAGAGGGATAGCTTCTTTAGATTACTAATGATCAATTGTAAAGCCTCATTTCAGGTACGTGGTGCAGATGGAATAATGACTAATGTAACTGATTTTTGTAAATGTATTTATTTTTCCGCTTAATATATAAGTACATTAAAATTTGCTAATAAACAAACGGAAAGAATGCTAAAGGTATGAAAATAGGTGTTGATCGAAGAAATGATACACATCCCGAACATGACTATTTTTGGAGCTTAATAATAAAGCCGATATCAGGAAAAGATCCACTCTTTATCAATCAACAAAATTTAGATATAATGCCTAATTGAGCGTGTAAATCCAAATATATCTTACACACTTTCCGGTAAGAAGTTTTCGTAGTTTATTTAATACAGTGACTAATTTCAAAGTATATAGAGTATAAGTATTACATGGGAAAAGATACGAAGCTTGTTTTAGTGTTTTAGATAAATGCACTTGCAACCAACCAGCTAGCAATTTGTAAAAATTAAAAGATGATGGTTTTTATTGACTACTAGCTGTTAAAAGGAAAATCATTATAATAGAAATTAGCCTCGAATCCTTTCGCATAAACATCTTCCGTGTGAAAATGCTATAATGTGTCTTCAGCATTCAAGTGTTCGACACGAACTTTTTTTGAAGGTTGCCGCTTCATCGGTGATTCACTGGCAACTCGTTTTTTTCGTAACACTTGTTTTGCGTCAGAAATCATTTTTTTCGAATGCCGTTGATCCAATTTCATAATAAGGTTGGTTAATAAAGGCGACCGCCAGCCAGGTGATTTGATTTTCAGCTGAGGTCCATCATCTTCTTCATCTGACATCAGCTCTTGCGTCACACCATCCCAGAGACGTTTTTCGTTATCTTCGATATATTTCGATCGTTGTTCATACAGCTAGAAAATATAAAACATACATAAAAATTTAGATATGATTATTATACGTCACATAAAATGTACTCAAAATATAAAATCTTACCCTTTTTCTTCTTGAGCGTAGTTTTTTTTGAATACCCGTGCTGGTATACTTCTCCACATCACTCTTTAAGTCATATTCTTTTTTGAGAGAGTGAAAATAAATCTTACACGCTCCTAAAGAAAATTGAGGTTTTCAGTTTTGAAGTCGGTTGGATACGACTGTAAAAAACATTGAAAGAACGCTTCCTACCATGTATCTGACTATTGGAATACTCCTCATTAAAATGCTTCTGAGCATCTTTCGCAAACTGATTGGTCAAACTTACATTAACTGCAGTAGTATATCTAACAATAACAAAAGTAAGTACACTATGTCATCACTCCTATTATTCGATTATCTCCATTATATATACCGTATTTCTCCGTGCACTCAAATCGTTACTTACGTTTCGTCCAGATCCCATTTTTCATCTTCGGGCAAAAGCCGGTACAATGTTTTTAAACGTCTCTGAAGATGGAGTAATAAAATTGGGGTGAAAAATTTCAAATTTATAAACGGAGGTGGCAGCTAACAATAAAAAATTGAAGGTCTGAAGAATTAGCTGCCATTCTTAAACGACAATTTAATCGATATACCTTTAAATCCATTGGGATATTTAAACCACTTTCCGTTTCTGCTCTTTTAGCCAAAATCTCTTCCAAGTTGTTCAATCTTTTATCGTTATCTTTCACAATAACATACATTTGATCGAGCTTTTTCTCGAAGGAATCAAATTTTCGTTCCATCGATTCCTTCATAACTGTGAGAGTCCTAAATAAATCACAACAAATATGAAGTTTCATTTTAAAGTATTTTAACCAGTTAATTCCTTGCCTGTCAATATTCAAGTAAAAAGAGTAATTAATCATGAACAAGTTGTTGCAATGCGATGTTAAAAGAACAGTTCACTGATCAAACGATGAACAGAATGAAAACATAACATTTCATAACATATGAAAGCATTCCAAAATGAAAATAAACATTTCCAAATAATAAAATAGTTCAGCATAAAGCACTTATTTCTTTCACTCCTGACAAAATCAAGAAAACCAGGTTGGTTAAGCGGAGTTCACACTGCACGTTTAAAATATACACCGCGTTTAAAAAAGCGTTTATCAAATGCGTATATTTTGTCCGAAAGTGGCTGTACCGAAAGCGATGCAGTTCATATTCCACGTTTAAATAAACGAGATATACACCAAAGGTAAATTTAAATGAAAACTGAAAAGAAGAGTAGTGTAACGAAAAATGACGAACTGTAATGGCGAAGCTGACGAAATTTTAGCAATATCATCCTACTTATTATTTGAAGATGTGGTGAACCTGTGATGAAAAAAAGAACGTACTTGGTTCGTGATATATTCAAAGGAAGAAAGGAATACGGTCAATATCATACCCTTTGCCAAGAAATGAGAACAGGTCAAACTATGAGAATTTTGAAAACAAAATTCAAAATTTGATAGCGTACGTGTTCCAGTATAAAAACAAGAGATTTCCATTTAAAATTTAAAAGGAATACGCGGCTAGTCTTTGAAGTTCATAAACGCGGTGTATATCGATGGTGTATATATCAAACTGATTTGATATATACACCGTCTATATACACCGCGTTTATGGAAAAATGTTCGCAAAATGAGTGCTCTAATTTTGTTCACACTGCGCGTTTATATTAAACACCGCGTTTAAAGATGCGTTTATCGTCGGTGTATAGTTTAAATGCACATTGTGAACTACACTTTACAGTAAAGCCTTGAGACGAAATTAAAATAAACGCTGCAATTTATCTTTAGCGTTTGTTAAAGAAATTCGTTTCTCAGGTTCTTGAGCCTTCATTAATCGTCCTATTTCGACGATGGACGCCAGTTCCGACTGTGCTGCTAAATGTTTAAACATATGACCGATTGAGAACACGTCTGTTTTGAATGTTTGCTTACTGCCAGGGATATTCCGAAGCTCGTACGCTAAATGTCTATGATGTTTGTTGTACTCAGCGTGTAATTCCGATCCAGGAAGTATGTTGTAAACGACAGGGTGAGTTGCCAATGTTGCTTTGCCAAAATCAATTATTTTAGCCGTATCGCTAATAAGTACATTGTCAGCTTTTATGTCATTATGCAACAGCTTAAAAGAATGCATAAACATAAATGCCGACACAATGTCTATGCAAATTGCCTTAAATCTCTGTATTTCCACCTTGCCTTCCCAAACATATGAATGTAACGTTGGAGCGGCGTTAATACCATCATTTGTTACTAACTGCATCAGAATGGTGGAATTGTTATATAAACCAAAACAATATGGAAAATAGATATTTCCACTTAAAGTAAGAGCTGTTATTACTTCAGCATAAACTAAATTTTTAGATGTTTTAGGATCTAAAACTTTACAGGCTGCCAAAATGCCAAGCTTGTTAAGTTTTGCTAGCTTGATGACTCCAAATCTTCCACTCGCTACTTTATCGTTGGCATCTGTCATCCAAGTAATGTCATTTGATGAAAATCTTGGAACACCCGATAGCGAAGAAACAACAGCGTCACGACTTGCGTTTATATTTAAGGCACCACGTCCTGACGTTCCACCTAGCCTCGTTGACTTTACTCGAAATGAGGATGTGCACATCAACCTAGGTCTTTGCTTTGTATGTTGTTTCATTAGTTTATCTGCTTTTGCCAAGTCTTTTTCCAGAGACTCGATCACATGATCCTTTTCAGCAAGAGTTATCAAATTTTGGTAGAATCGTTTTCTGTTACGTCGGCGTATTTTATTTTTCTTATTTTTCTTAGCTTTACTGATGCAAATACGCGAATGTTTTCTAAATAAGTTGTTGATAGAGAAAGTATCTCTGTTAAAATCATGTTATATGTATTTTGATTATGATAAATAGACATTTCCCGAGTTTATTTTTTATCAAGCTCCGCCTCGTTTTCGCAATGGTTAATATGGTAACGAAATGTCACGGGACTCATTTCATAATTGTGATAGTGTTAATGATTGAGCACAAGAGATTCGATTGTCATAGTAACGCAATTGAAAACGAGTCGGAGTGTGATAAAAAATAAACTCGGGAAAGGTCTATTGCAAAGTTCGAAAGTGACATGCTTTATCAATGGGCAGTCTATCCACTTGTTTTAGGTAATGAAGACAGTAAAATCGGCAAAATGAAATAGGCAAATCTTATCCCTACTAACCCAGACATAATTTACAAGGTTTACGCTGTAAAAGTCTGATGGTAATCATTTGTCATACGAACATATTGTTGAAGTACTTGATTTCGTATTGATTGGGATTAGTTACGACGTATGTTATATTCCTACCGATTCAAAAGTGTTTAATTTTTTTTCTTAAATTTTTTTCGCAACTACACCTAACAACATGTCACTAAAGAATATAAAATATATTTTCCAGACCGTTAATACTTCTTGACATAAACCTTGTGAACTTTTTGTGAGAGTAACGCTCAGGTTTTTCATTGTTCCTTCAAAGTTTAGAAACGTTTTCAACAAGAAGTTTCATTGGCCTGGAAATGATAAAAAAAGCCACCTACGTATACCCTTCAATTAAAAAAAAAATTTCTTTTACAGCTTGAAAAAGCTGCAAATTATGTAAAACATTCATTCATGATTTTTTTAAGATTTTTGATAGAAGTTGATCTTTGTGCGGCCTGAATAAGCGCACATCCTTCAACCTCAGAAACGGGATTTTTTTTTACATAAGTGGAAGATAATTTAGCAAAGGTTGAATTAAAATTTAAATTTCATTTGTTTTTCTTTTCAATGTAGTGAAACATGAAACGTTTTAAAAAAATTATTACTTTTTTTATTACTTTTTTTTTATTACTCACAAATCCATCTTTTTATATAAGTGCCCACCCTGGAAACTCAAAAATTAAATATGCGCCTGGGCGCTTGGTTGAGGCGTTACGATGGGTCCAAAATAGAATCAAATTACCTGCTCAATCCACTAACAGCTTGACTTATCTGGCTATTTGCAGCACGATTTTGTGGCGATGATAAGGTACTGTATTAAAAACAATAGAAACGTTAGATTTGCATTTTCAAATATATAAAAAAATGTGAAATTTAACTGACCTAAGTTCGTTTTCACTTTCATCTGAAAGGTTACTAATGTTGCTGAAGTCAAGTCTAAACAAAGAGCAGATAAATTATTGAAGAAAAATGGCGAAGAGAGAAGAACCATACATTATTGTATTGATCCCAATTTGATGATTAAAAAAAAGGGGCTGTAATTCTCTGGCGCTTATAAGTTTTTTTTGGAAATAAGGAGTTGCGCTCATTAGAGAGAGGCGCTAATTGGAGAGAAAAAAATTTGAAATGGTCATGCTAGCTGTGAACGAGGCATTGGGTTTTATCATGAAAGAATAAAAACAACAGTATTTTTCATGGCAACGAAATAAGATTTTCAACACTGCCTACCTATATATAAAGTGAAAATAAAAGATATGATTCTATGATAACAAATGGAAAGAAAAATGCTTTTCCTCCGTTTCTATTACGGAATTTCTTTGCTTTTCGTTCAAAGTTCTAATTACCGCCCTGGCGCTTTTTAATTTCTGAGTTAATGTTAAGTCACCCTAATAAGAGGAGATAATAATATTGGAGAGGGACGGTTAGAAAGAATACAGTAACTGATTCTAAATGTAGATTATTACAACGCAAGAGTATGATTATGAATTACCTATTACTTGAAGATTTCAACACTGGTGACAAAGAGGTTGCGCCGAATCGTGGTAAACTAAATCTTAAAAAAACATATAAATGAATATTATTGCAACGATGGACTAGACTCGGTTGGCTAACTTATTTAAAATAAATAAATTACCTAGGTGCATCTTTTGTTGACTTTTTCACGCGTGATGTTAGTTGTTGTTTTTCTTGAGCATTGCTTTGTGAACATATAAAAACAAAAACAAATTTATGGATGGAATATCTAAGTCTCCTTATATTGTTAATGGGACATTAACCTGGTCTTTCACTATCTTTTACACCTGGTCCACTTGCACAGCTTTTGCATTCTCACGCAAAGCTGCAACACACATCACAAGTAACATGCTGGACTCTAAGTTAAAAAGACGTGACGGAAAAAAGGACAGCATCCTATTCACACCTGGTCCACTTGCACAGCTTTTGCATTTTCACGCAAAGCTATGACACACATCATTTTAAAACAATATGCTGGACTCTAAGCTAGAGGATATCGTTTCCTTTGTTAAAAGAGGAGGGATTATAATAAAATTAAAAAAAGCATTATTTACCTGCTATTTCCGTAAAATTTGCTGGAACCTGACATCGTATAACTTTTCGAGCGAAACAAAAACTCAAAATATAATCAAACACGTAAACACGTCCAAACCCTTCAGACCAAAGATCAAAGAGGAGCAGTTTGGCGCGAAACACAGATGTGTAATTGGGAATGGTCAAACTCGTAATGGCATTTTCCATTAATAATTGCAGCCTTATTCAAGGGGAGTGAAATCAATAACTCGAACCCAGTTTTCCCAAAATCCTTGCTAAGCGCTACCCTTAGATAATGTTTATTGACCAGATTAAAATGGCTACCCGATCAAGTAAATATTTTTTTTATCTTCAACTTTTATCTCCACATTGAAGTAAAGCTACTGTTTTTTCTAATCTTCCCAAATAGGTAATGAAAAGTTTTGTCCGCATTGTCAAGAATGGGTTTCAAAGACTTGTTTTTATGACCATAAAAGTAAATACTTCAAAAATGGTGCTTGGAATAATGAAGAAGGTATGACAAATTATAAACAAATATCCCTGCCTAGCTAACTTCCTAGCTAGTACTTACTGCTCTGGATAATATACTATTTGTCCTGCCCAGACTTGCCAAGAACAAGAACATCGAGTATGGAGATAATATTTGAAAAATCCATTGATCGTTCTTGTGACATCAAAGAATGCTTTCACGATTCTATTTATTTCTCAAACGAATTTTCTAACGAATTCTACGAAAGGATTCGAATAAAAATATATCTGTTCCAAATTCCATTGATTTATTTATTCATTTTTCGAGTGAATCTTTTTGAGGTATACACCAATGATAGAGTCGTGATAGAGTCACGCAAAGGAGGATTTTAAGGAGTTTTTTAAAATCCATAACATTTTTAGCAATGTTCCTATCTTTCATAAACATCTTTTGCACAGAAAATATATGTAAAAAGTTGTTCAATCTACGTTAAATAAAGAAGTTCACAAAATCGGGGAGTAAATGTCTAAGAAAATTCCTGTTTTACCCCCTGACCAGAACTACAAAAAGTTAGATTTGACTATTTATTATAGTATTCTGTTGCTATTCACTGTTTTGCGAGCTTTGAAATTTTTTTTAACAATTTCAATTTTGATAAACGTTATATATGTGCAACAAAAAATCTCTTTCTTACCCCCTGGATTTGTGAAAATTTAAACCCCCATAACGTTTGATTATTGAATTTTAACCTCATAGTATTTACATATTTTTTGTTTCTCTATTCAAGATCTATAAGATGAACTAAAGAAAAGTGAAAAATTCCAACATTAATTTTTTTCCTACCAGAAATCTGTGACAACCTCAGGGCCTCACCTATTTTCGAAAAAAAATGGCACCATAGTTTTTTTCCATCTCTGTCACCCAAAGAACGATTGGAGACATTAGAATTGTTTCTATCCCTTTTCTAACGAATTACACAACCACCCCCACTAGATGTGAATTCCAACGCACATCTTTTGGAAAAATATTTGGAAACTTATTTTTGCATCATCTAACGCACAACTCTAATATGTTGTTTAAAGTCAGTCAACGAATGCATTTAAAGATCTCAAAAACAACGCTGACTCGACAATTAGTTGTCCAAGTAAGAGTTAAGCATCTATGTTGCAGTTACAGTCTTAGACCTGAGTATAACTTTTATCGGGAAAATAACAAACTTTTCAGGGGTGATTCGAAACGAAAACAAATTCTTGTGGTGAAAGCACTTTTCTACAACTCTATTTTCATTCTACGAAAGCTCCATACATAAACAAATGCGCAATGGTTATAGATATTACAGTTTCATGTTTAGCAGACAATAAAACGATGGAAGTCGATACAGTTGATTGTTTAGCAAACGAAAATAATGCATTAAACCAGGATTGGTCCAGTGAGTAATATATGACAATAATAGTTTCTGCATAATCACGATCAACAAATTTATAATATACAGTTCTTCTTTAGTGTTCAGTCGTGATGATGATGAGGATAATGATGACGGAGATAACGATGACACGAATGCTTCACCTTGCAAAGGTGATAACGACGAGGAAGAATTTCCGGTGAGATTTCTCTGTTGCAACTTGCATAGCGTAATTATCCAATGACACGAGCAGATGTATTTCGAACCTATGGAAGATCACACTAAAGTTGAACTTTAACATAGAAAATAACTAACACAATAATTAATAATTAAGCGATTGATAATTAATTGATAATCTTGAAATTCGTAAATGTAATCACAGATGATGGCTTTTATCCTCGTGAACTTAGAGCCTGATTATATGAGGCGGGTTGACCCGGTTCTGTCCCGCCATGCCAGGTTGGGACTGATAACTTTTTTTATATTATATGACAAAAATTCAACCCGGGTCAACACTGGGTTGAACACTGGGTTGACAAAACGAAAGCGCGAAATTTAAAAAAATGCTTTTGGAATTGATATTTTCAAATATTATGATATTTACTGGACTATTATTTCAAATGCATGATATTCTGTCCTGGTACGTGCTTCATAGGAAGCAATTGATTCAAAATATTTCGACTTATGTGGCTTTGCGTCGCAGCAAACTGATCACTAAATTAAAACATAGCAGAAGAAACATCCGAAATAAAACGATCTGCTTGGTATAAAGAAGGAAGAACTGAACAATGGTGGATAAACATGTACTACATCTATAACGATGATTTCGACTGGAAAAAAATTTTCGCATCACTCCACTTGAATTTTTCATCCGCCATGTTTATCATTCGATAATGTTTTAGTGGTACTGCGCATGCACTGTTACAAAAATTATATTTTCCAACCCGGCCTTCGGGGTTGGAGATATTACATGAGGCGAACCAACCCGCCAAATCAACCCCACCCGGGTTGGAAAAACGAGCCAACCCGCCTTGCCGGGTTGACTCGCCTCATATAATATGGAATATAATTTCTGCATGAATTTGCCAAAATGCCGAGCTAGCTGATCTTCTTCTACGGAGCTGCAGCCGGGTTACAAACGGGTCAACCCGCCTCATATAATCAGGCTCTTACTTACTATTTTACTAACTTGACTTGCAAAGTCGCAATAAATATTGTCACCTGTAACGAGCTGTTACTATGAAAACTCTAAGTAGGTTATTAGTATTTCATTGTTAAACCAATTATTTTTTCTTATTACAGGTGGTTGAAATTCCAGACATCTGGCTTGAAGATGAACTACCAGAGAAGGACTTTGAAACTGACATGTCAAGTAACCAAGACACTGAAAACAAGTCCTGTTTAATCGTGAAACTAATATCAAACTTACTTCTCATTTGGAAAACAAAGTTTCGGGTTTCGGATAACGCAATGAACAGTCTCCTCCACATCGTCCAATATCTTTTAACATGTCTGTCTTGTATTGTTGGCGAGGGATTAATGGATTACTTTATCGAACTTTTCCCATATTCATTGACTAAATTAAACCAAATGCTTGGTTATCAAAAAGATTCGTTTGAAAAGTTTGTTTCGTGTCCGAAATGTCACAAACTTTATAACTATGATGCCTCATTTTTTGTTGATTCTGAAGGAAAAAGACAGACTAAACATTGCCATTATGTACAGTATCCAGAACACCCACAGCAAAGATTTAGAGCACCATGTAATGAACCACTTATGAAAAAAATCGTAAGTCGCAACGGAAGCAGAACTTTTGTTTATCCGTTTAAAGTGTAGGCATACCAAAAATTAAAATCATCCCTTGTTAGGCTTCTGTCCAACGAAAATGTTGTGGAACTTCTACAGCGAAAGATCACTACATCCGATGATTGTTTCTTTGACATACATGATGGACACATTTGGAAAACCTTCATGGATTCCTTGGGAAATCATTATTTTGACAATCCCCGAAACTTGGCTGGAATGTTAAACATAGATTGGTTCCAACCTTTCAAACGTACCGAATATTCTTTGGGTGTGATATACATGGTAATTGTGAATCTACCACGAGATGTTAGATTTAAAAAAGAAAATGTCATCATCGTGGGCATAATTCCTGGACCACATGAACCAAGTCTAAATGTCAATACATATTTAGAGCCACTCGTAAATGAGTTACTTGAGCTATGGGAAGGTTTTTTTGTGATGGAAAAAGATGGCATCCCAAAATTATATCGTTTTTGCTTAATGTGTATCGCAGCAGATCTTCCGGCTATTCGAAAGTGTTGCGGGTTTCTATCATATAATGCTGAGAAAGGTATGTTCCAAAAGGTTTATGTTCCAAGAGGAATATCTAATACATGATGTAATACAATAAATTTACCTTATTCCATTTTGCCATCAGATACTCGAAGATGCTTGCATTTGTTACTGAAAAAAAAGCAGTTTATCTAGAAAAAGATTGATAAACATTATCGAATCTGTTGCATCTGAAAAATAAAAATTAACTTTAGACTATCATTTAAAAATGTTTACACTCTCCTTGTGCACTTTCCAAAAAACTTACAAGACCAAACATTCTAATTCAAAAAGATACTATATTGCTTATTGTCAAATTCAATTATTGTCAAGCTTCTGTCAGAATAAAATATTTTTCTATAGGTTGCAGTAAATGTTTGAAACAGTTTCCAAGAAAATTTGGAGAAAAGCCTGACTATTCGGGATTTGATGACAACAACTGGGTGAGAAGAATTGGAAATGACCATAAAGATCTTGCAATTGCTATCAAAGCAGCCCCAAACAAAGGAGTTCAATCACAACTTGAATCTCAACATGGTGTGCGGTATAGTGAACTATATAGATTACCATATTTTGATCCGATTACTTCACATGTGGTAGACCCTATGCATAACTTGCTGTTGGGGACGGCCAAGCATGTTCTTGTAGTTTGGATTAAGTTGGGCATCCTTGATGATTGCAAAATAAATTTGATTGATACAGAGATGAAGAAAGTTAAATTACCATCTGAAATAGGAAGAATAACAAAGTCAATGGCACATTATAAAACAATGGTATCTGATGAATGGAAAAACTGGACCTTCTTTTATTCTTTGTTTTGCTTAAAGGATGTACTTGCAAAAAAGCATTATAATCTGTGGCAAGTTTTTGTGCATGCTTGTCATTACTTTATTAGCACATCAATTTCTAAAGAAGAAGTTAATGAAGGTCATATCTTTCTGAAATTATTCTGTGAAAGATTTCAAGAAGTGTATGGTCCAGAGCATTGTACACCTATCATGCATATGCACTTACATCTCAAAGAATGTATTTTGAATTTTGGTCCTGTATACAGTTTCTGGTGTTATAGTTTTGAACGGTATAATGGTATTCTTGGCAACTATCACTCAAATAACCATGCTGTTACTATAACTTTAATGCGAAAGTTTCTTGATGGAAATCGTGGAATTTCTTCATATCAACAATTGGAAGGAATTGAAAATATACCATCCTTGTCTGAATTTAATCTGAATGACAGTGATCATGATAGCAATGACATTTCACAGTTTGATTTTCTAAAAAGAAAAGCAGTAGTTTGTCTTGAAGATTTGGAAATGCAAGGATTTTATAGACTCGCCTGTGTGCCAAAACTTTACCACTTATCTGCTCATCAAGTAGCTGAAATTAAACAGCAGCTATGTTCCATGCTTCAAGATGTGCATGAAATTTTTGATGTGAATGTGTTTGTTCATTGCTTTAATAACATTTGTGTGGGAAGAGAAAACCTAACAACATATTCACAAAGAAATGGTGAAAACAAGGACAGTTGTATATTAGTCAAAACAACAGAATTTGATTACCGACCTGGCTTTGTTGTCAATGTCTTCCAGGTTGGAATAAGTGTTCTAGACATCAACAACTGTTGCAGGAATATCGAAATTGTCTGCGCAGAAGTAGAACTATTGAAAAAACATCATGAGAGACATTGGTATGGTAGGAATTGTCCAATGGAACTCTGGTCAACTGAAAGTGAAAATAAACATTTGTTCATTCCTCTTTGTTGGATTAAAAGAAAATGTGTCATAATCAAAGACATTCAGTATTTCCAGCAACTTCCATTAGCAAACAATCGCAAATCAATTGGCAAATCATTTGACAATATATATTTTGTTTTATAGGTATATATAGGTAATGTTTCTTTTAAATATATACTATAACTTTTCTTAAGGAACTATATTATACATTCTTTTTTTTATAAGCATAGACTTTATAAGCATACTAAGGCTGAAAACTGATGAAAAAATAAGCATATGACAAGCATAATCTGCATAATTTTTTTAGAAATAACTACAAAAATGAACATCTGCCTTGACAACTTTCGGGACAAGATGGTTTTAAAACTATACTCAGCTATTATAATGAAAAGGATTCTCAAAAAGTGCAACTAGAAAGATGCCTGTGACGAAGAGACACTTCATCATGCTTCAAAGTCTTATAAACAACTATCTAATTTGCTATCAATAATTTCTGCAAACAGCTTGGACAACTTCTACGATAAGCGTATCATAAGCATTAATCAGACTGAAATCAGAATTTTGCTTAAGCATAATGAGGCTTGACACAAAAATACCCCATGGTTATAAAAAAAGAGTGTACTAAAAGCAATCTTTATTGTATATAATAGATAACAGTATTTCATAAAATGGAAGCACACTTATAGCCTAATATGAACTGGTATGATATGCTATCATAGCTTCTCGACCAAATTAACATGAATGATAATTCTGTCACTTTCAAAATATATGAGACTATTAGATTTTCATTTTAACTTTTGTTGTTATATCATTTACCTTACATAGTTGGAATTAAGGAAAAAATATCGCTTCGTGAAAAAAACTAGAAAATATGTACGTTTTATGCGAAGGGCATTAGTATGACCGTGATCTATTTGCTAGTGTTAGTGGAATCTCAAAGAAGTGTTTGATGGCACGTTGCATCATAATTTGGTTATTGTTACAATTATTCTCTAACAAAGAAATAAATGAATAATAATTAATATAATTTTTCATCAAACACCTGAGTTATATATATAATCAAAACATTCTATTTTTTCATCATTCAATTTCATTCATAACATGAGTGTATGATCACCATGGTTATTTTAAAGTTAAAAATGGAAACAAGATTGATTCGTGATTCATGAATAACAAAATCCTTAATTCCAACCATGCGTTAGGGCATTATAATTCTTGCATGATTGTTTTTTTTTTTGCATATGTATATATATAGTTTCTTTCGTTTTACTTTCACGTTCCAAATTAAAATTTTAACAACACTTTGATTTCTCTTTGTCAGGTATGTAATGTATATTATAATGTATATATAATTATAATTATGATTATATAACTTCTCTTTCATACATGGAGCACACTCTCTTTATAATTGTGTCCAAGTTACTTCATCTTTAGGTAATGTATATAATATACACTGTCAATGAGAATAAAATTTGTTTCTCCTAATATATATTAATTTTCTGAACTTCTGTAATCTTCCCTACTGAAATACTAGAACATACTATAATTTCTATCTTCTTTTATTGTTTTACTTATCTTATCAGGCAGAAGTAAAGAGGCAAGCTCAGTTAAACAACCTTTTTTCTCTTAATTGTCTGTTACTTTATAAACTTTAATTCTTTTCAAGATATGGTTATGTTTTCTCAAAAAAGTAGCTCATTATTGATTGCTGACTTTTAATCTTTTTAACTTTATGAAAACAAGTGTTTTTCTTTCTTCTCTTCATTAAAAAATCATCAATGAAAAGGTTTTATTTATACACATGAAGGTTCATAATCTTCTTAATAATATATTATGTAGAAGTTTATAATTTTCATGTCATTATCATCAAAGTTTCATTGTATATGAATATGTATACATAAGCTACTTTACTTGTGATAGTGTATGTGTACAACTAACAAGAGGAAAGATTGCATAAAAATATACCTTTTTATATAGCTACCTTATACCTGTCTCATTTAACCACGTAATCCGGCACTGACAGGTCAGCTTGCAATCAAAGCATAGAATTTGAATTCTATTAATCAAGGGTAAAAAATAATGTAAAACTTCTTTCAATTTCATTGGGAAGAAGGAAGTGCTATAAACCCCACACAGCTAATCCATACGGCATGTAAACAAAAACACTCACTCACTCCTTTGCTGTCATCATGTTTCCCCCTAATGTAAAGACGACACGAATTTCGAAATTGGAAATGATTGGAAAATGCGAAGTAGATATTTCCAGACTGGAAACTTCTGGGAAATTCAGAGTGAAAATTTCCGTTTACTAAATTATGTTTAAACTCAAAAATTTCCCTAGTGATAAATGTTCGGGAAATTTTCATATTTTTCCAGTGCTTGCGTGCATATATTATGTTTTTGCTACAAATAAGCAACCATATCAAAAAGTATATCACACTGATTAGTTCACAATGGAAACCAAGCTAATAATATTTTAAAGCGTTACAATATGGAAAAGCATTTTCTAACATGCCACCGAGAAAAACTGATGTACAACACATTTTTCATTTTGCCTGGTGTAGATGTTCAAATCCACTTAAGCTATATCAAAGCAGGGGCGTAGTCAGCAATTATTTAGAACTTGAAACGTGGCTAAGAGTTATAATGTTGCCAGTTTTCAAGCTAGATCATGTTTGATTCAGAATATCTGATTCAAATCTTGCAGCCATGACTTCAAAGATTGAAAATCTGCAAAAGCAAAATCGACATGGCTATTATCTGATTGCTGTAACTATGAACAAAGTTGATATTTCATTAGGATGCACAGTGAAATAACTAGGCTATAGCAGCGCGGAACAAATAAAAGTTATGCTAGTGGGACATTAACAACAGCAACAGAATCTGACCGAGCGTTCCTTTTATTGAAACAAGTACTGAACCTACTGTGCAACGTGAATGAATTATAAATCATGATGTTTCCATAATTTTACTTATGATTTTCTTAGTGGAAAAAATTCAAAATGGAAGACATAAAAACATATATTATGTCATTATCATTGAACGTTGTTTAAACGCCAGCGTAACAGAGTTAATAATCTCGTCAGACAAGCCAAAAGCCAGAACCAGCTGAACGAAGCTGCAAGGAACCCCAATAAATTCTGGGAAAAGGTAAAATAAATTTTCGCAGTAAAAAACCAAACAAAACTGTGCTAATTATTTCCTTGTAGACGATGTCATGACTAACAACCATTACAAATGGTTTCTGTTTACTCTTCATTAACTTTGCTGCGGCAATTAAAAGCCATTTTACTGAAAGATTTTATCTGGGCACAACCGAGTAAACGTCTATTAACTGTTACCATATCTGTCGTTCAAAAGCTCTTAAGTAATGTCCGAAAGAAAAAGGCACCATGCTTCCTTAAAGATGTTATTCCTTGTCCACTGCTTACATATTGATCGATCTTGACGCTACAACTCAATAAATCGCAAAGTACCAAGATCTTTTCCTTTGAAAGGAGAGCAAATGAACTAATATTTGAGCGCAACTCTACAAAGGAAACCCCGAAAATTGAAAAGCCTCAGCAGGAGAAAAAGTTGTAGCCAGGTTCAGTTGTTTGTCAAATAGCACCTGTACAAACTTTAGTGTACAAGCTATTTTGAGCTGTTCAATAATCAAAAGAAACTTATATAACTTCCTGCTATCAAACTCGAATCTTCTTGAATATGTTACTTTTTCAACGAGACAAAATGTTACAACGACTTACCTCTACGTATACGAGAAGCGAAAACAAAAACCAGTTTTCACATTTATTAGATGAATTTTAAACTAAAGAAAGCTTAACTTACTATTTTGATAGGATATCGACATGCATTTCGGGGTTGATAAGTGTGCCTATATTAAGATCGTCAACAGAACAAAGGGTAACCTGTCGAGCAAGAATAAACGACCTCGAAATCACACCGGTGGCTGATGGCGACAGTTATCGATATCTCCGTCAAGACGAAGAATTTGCAATCAACAAAGAGAGAGTTACTAAAAAATTGTATTAAAGACACCGGAAAGTGTAGTCATCAGAACTTTCTGCATAAAATAAGGCCACCGCCTACAACGTCTTCGCTACAAGAGTTGTTGTCCCAACCTTTTGACATCATCGATTGGACGATTGAAGACCTCAAGAATGAATGGTTGTTTTCAATCCAACAGTGATGTTGATAGACTGTATATGTCCAGGTTCAATGGAAACGAATTATTTTTGAAGGCAAAATTATCTCGTTGAAACTCCATCTTGAGAGAAACAAAGACAGAAATTCTATCATGAGCTATATCTACAACAACGGAGAAAATAATTTGAACCGAGTCGGTAAACCTCATCTGATTAATGAACAACAACTACGTATCGACCAGTCCACGAAACCAAGAGCCACCAGTAGACAATACATTTAATCAGTTCAAGGAAAAGTCCGCAAAATTCGAATCAAAACAAACGATTATATCAATTGTAAGACAAAGGGCGACTCCACCATCGATATCACCCCGAGCAAGGCAAGCATCTAAAATCCCATTTCACAGCGTATGCTTGTGCAATTCAGGGAGAGAAAATTGCCTCAGTACTTGTTAAGTAAACGCAACAACACCAGAGATAATAAGTACATGTAAAGTTGCTGTCGAAGATATGATTCCTGTTACCTGCAGTTGTACGCTGATGTCTAGCAGTTATTATCTACATCTTCGCCATGATTGTGTCGCCAAGGAGATTTTTTAAAGCACATCAAGAAGCACACAGGAACAATATAATTGCCAGTTTTAATTGCCGTGTAACAAGGCTGATATTGTCATCTGGGACAGAAAGTTGAAAATATACAGCGTCGTGGAAATTAGTTGTCCTTTTGACGTCAATGTATCTTGCAAAGCAAAAGAGAAAATCGATAAATATGGTCCTTTAATCCGAAATATGCAGATCTTTCACGGCGATTTTAAGTTTCAAATGATCCCAATTGTAGTTGGTTGACAAAGTTCAACGTAGGAGAAACAGATTTTTCTTTCATTAAATATTTTTCTGTTAGCATTCTTTCATTTCTCATTCTTCCCCAAGCAAAGCTTTTCTCATAATGAATGTTTACCGTATTTCTATTGCTGCTGAGTATAGTTTTACAGACAGATATGCTGCATATACCAGTACAATTTATATAAGATATTTTACATTTAATAAGTTCAATCAGAAGCGCAAAGTCTTCAAAAACGCAAAAGAATTGACACACAATCACCCGTAAAAATTTTTTAGTACGGATCAATGACTTAAATGAATTGCATTTTCCACATTCTTACACAAGTTTTATGCTATATTGTTACACTAGTGCCACAACTTCCCTTTATTATTAACCCAAATAAACACTGTGTTTTTGGATACACCGTACTCCATCACAACATCTTTATTGCTGGATCCTTTCTCAGTGTTCCTCATAGCCTTACACTTTTTGGCTAAAAATGTTTCAACACAAACTTTCGTCTGGCTGGCATGTTTTTGACAAAATTTGAAAAATGTTTCCGTTTTGATGGAGTGTTGATAAATCTAAAATATATCGAAAATTCAAAAAAGTTCGAGATAATGTGATAGCATGTGTTTAAGGGACAACGTTAGTAGTTTAACAAAGCGAAAGTTTGAGATACCGGAATTTCAGACAAGTACTTTAGCCTGTGAGAGGTTGAAATACTAAAACGGCTGGGGAAAAAAGTTTTGAGAGAGCGAAAGTTCCATACCGGAGTTTGAGATAACGAACGTGGACTGTATCTATAAAATTAATGCTTTATGATATTATTCCCAACGCGAATTTCCGAAAACCGCTTTAATTTTCTAGCACGTTAATTCCCTACAATAAAGTAATCTGTCGGCTATGGTTGATAGTTCATTTAATCCTCCTCTTTATAAAGAAATTATGTTATTCACATTATCATTGTACAGTAAAATCCTCCGAATTGTGGACACCCTAGGGTCTGCGCAAAACTGTCCGCTATTCAGAGGTGTCTGCTGTTGGGAGGTTTTGTCAAAATACTCAAATTTTAAGCGTTGTTGGCTTTATCAAGCTATGTAGGCATATATGGACGAAAAGGTTACAAAATATAGACTATACTTAGAAAAAAAAAGACTTTTAGTTCTTGAAATGTAATAATAAAGGTTTACAAGAAAATTAGTGAAAAAAGTCTCTGATCGATGCTTGTTTCCTAACACGAATACTTATTCCATGGATGGTTGCTACGATGCCATGGATTCCAGGTTGTAGGTCGTGATTTTCGCTACAAGTGGCAAATAGGCTCACTTTATCAAGAAGTGACAAGGCCCCAAACAAAATAGTTAGAAGATGTTTAAAATAGAAATTTGAATGTGTTATCTCAAACTTTTGGTTTTTTGTTTTGTTTTCTCGCCTGTTCGCTATAGGGAATATCCAATCGGGACTATGAAACAACGTAGTCAGGATACGTGTTGAAATGATCGGAAGTTTTACTGCAATTGCAATCTGGAACAACGTATTGTTTGTGCGCTTAAATTAAAACTGTTATATGTGTTTCCAACTTTCCTATGAATTCCGATCGAACTCTATGGACAAATGGCCTGGATACGACTTGTATGAGTGGTCTGTGTTTTATTACGTCTAGGCTGGAATAAATTTCCTTTTTTAATTGATTAATCAATTTGCAAAATAAAAATTGAAAATTGAAAAAGTAATTAATTTTCAAATTTCAACATATAACACCTTTTAAAATCATTCATTATTGATGATAAAATGTGTGAATTTATTGAATTGTGCCTATTGTTTTAGACACAACTTTAATAAGAAATTTAAAAAATGCAAGCAATTTTCATTTACATATTGATATATTCAGATATTTATATACGAATATTGATATGGCCGTTTTATACACCCATCATCAATGCTGTTTACTAACATGTGAATTGGCAGTGAAAGGTATCCTATTTTGTTTGAAGTTCAGCTTATGTTATAATAGTATAAATCTATTTAGTTATAACACAGTTGGTATGCTGGATAAAAAAGAATAAAGGGTTGTTTAACTGTTGTGAATTAGCCAGAGATATTAACTCAGATGAAAAATGTGGTTGTTTTCAATTTTTTATAAACTCTTTAGATATAAATTCGGTCATTACGTTTGTGTTTTTAATTATTATTCATAAGGTAAATGTATTATTATTATTATTAAGCAATATTTATACAGGTATATATATGTACATATCTACAATAGAAATATATACATATAAACACTTCAACAAAAAAAAAATACAAAAAAAATACAAAAAAAAATACAAAAAAAAAAAAAATACAAAATAATTTATTTCTAATGGTTAAAATCGTCTAATTAGAAAAATTATTTAAAAGGTTAAAATTCTCAGAATTTCTAAAACAGAGGCAACTCGTTGTAGATTTTTGCTCCCTGAAACTTAAAGGGGAAGTTTGGTCTAATTTTTCACTTCTTATTTTTTGTTTTAACTTGTAATGCTTTGAAAAGTTAGAAACCCACTTTTTGAATTTATTAAAACTTTTAGATGCTGAAAAATGAGTTTTTTCACAGTTGAAACAGATGGTCATTATGAATGATAAAATGACGTCACACCGTGCAGAAAGATCTTTTATGTGAAGAAAGTTTGTTATTGAACCTCACACTATCAAAAAAACTCACTAGTAATACATTGTTTTATTTTTATTTTTTAATTCGAAAAAGTTACTCTGCGACAGCTTGTACTAATCGGTCCACAAATTGTTCTTTCACATTTCACCAAAATTGCAAGTCAAAGAAAATAACCAGAACTTCGTAAAAGATGGCTTCCCAACATAAAAATGAAGTAGAACTCTGCCGAAAGACTCAGGGTTTTACATCTTTACCCAACACTGATCAAATGGAGATGTATAGTTCTCTGCACATAATGTTTTTCCCCAATCAACAGCATTTTAGCAGGAATGGCATAGTGGTGCAAACCTGACGCTATTTTTCTCTCCAAGAACGGTACGTAACCCTCATTTTTTTAGTGGGAAAGGTGTCCTTGTCGCCCATAAAGCACACAATGGAATATCTTTATGTATCCTTTTACCAAGTGTATTGTGTATCCACCTGACTTACTTGACTTAGCAGCATACTCCAGAGAGCTTCGCCACATGTCTGCTAACAACAGTTCGCCATTTAACTCAATCTTGCGCAATTCTCTCGTTGGTCAGAAGAGGAATGCCACCAGTGTCCCGTCTAATTTGATCACACCACCTTGACAGTGGTCTCCCTTTAGGTTGTTTCTTCTGAAAATCCTCCTTGTAAGCTATGTTCACATGGCTGGTTTCAGGAAGACGTGCGACATGACCAAACCATGTCAACCTCTTTTTCCGTACTATGTCAACAACTGTTCTTTGTATGTTCAGTCTTTTTCTGATAAGATCATTGCGTATTCGATTTCGCATCGTGACACCGAGGATACATCTGAGACACTTCATCTCAAAAACATTCAATTTATGTATATCTTCCTCCAGGAGTGTCCATGTTTCGCTAGCGTAGACTGCAATAGGAACTATAAATGCATAAAAAAGTCTCAGTTTCAGAGCGTTTGGAACATCTTTTCTACTACATACTTTTTCTTTCAGCCTCCCAAAAGCACAAGTTGCCAATCCTATTCTTCTAGTTACATCTGACGAAGTTCCGGGAACCATAGATCCAAGAAATACAAATTGATCAATTTTTTCCACCTGTCGGCTTTCAATAAAGATTGAGTCATTTGATGATGTAATAAGTTTGCATTTTACTGGATTGACTTTCAACCCCCATTTCTGGCATGAAGTTTCAAGCTCTTTGGTACTAAGCTTCAATTTCTCAAATATAGCTGCTACTAATGTGGTGTCATCAGCATAACGAATATCTGTCGAAAGGTCACCATTCAGAGCAAGCGTTGGTTGCAAACTTGCTAGTTCTGCCATGACAAATTCAAGGAATATGTTAAACAGTGTAGGAGATTAGAGGCATCCTTGTCGAACTCCGACTTTAACTTCGAACCATTTTGTAATATGCCCATTGATGACAATTGCACACTCTGTAGCACCATACATATTTTCTATGATGCTTACTATTTTTCCATCTACCCCTATGGCTCTCAGCATCTTTCACAGCGCTTTTCGCCAGACAGTATCGAATGCGGCTTTATAGTCTATGAAGTTGAAATGGAGATCAATTTTTCTTTCTCTTGCCTTTTGCATAACTTGCCTGACTATAAAAATTGCATCCACTGTTCCGCGTCCTGGTCTGAAACCATACTGTGATTCCCTTGTTGCTTGTTCGATCCGCTTTCTCATTCACTGTAGCAAAACTCTGAGGAAGACTTTGCCTGGTATTGATATCAATGCAATAGCCCGGTAATTTGCGGGATCAAGTTTATCACCCTTCTTATGCACTGGATTAACAAGCATACGAGACCAGTCCTTTGGACAAATTTCTTCTTCCCAAACCTTATCACTGATTTTCTGAAGCATACGTACCATCGGTTCACCTCCTGCCTTGATCACTTCAGCTGTAATTTCGTCAATTCCAGGGTATTTTCCACGTTTCATCGATTTGATGGCATCTACTATTTCCTCCCGTGACGGTGCCGGTTCAGCGTTTTCTGAATTCACAGGAATATGGATTTGATCGAGAGCATCTGGCTGGTGTGGAAAAGATGTATTATGATGAGCTTGGAAGTGCTCCTCCAAGCAAGTCAATACCTCATTTAACATACTGTGTTTTTTTCCTTGCTTATCTTTTACCATGAGAAGAGATCTATTAGATTTTCCTTCAATCTCTCTCACTACTTTAAAAACATTTTTACTATTATTTTGATTGAAATCGTCCTCCAGATTTTGAATCTTTTCTTCCAGGTTTGCAGCTTTCTGTTCTTTCACAGCTTTCCTCACTTCTTTGTTCAGGTTTCTATATTTGACTTGGAGCGTTTTGGAAGTGGGTACCTTGATCAGCTGTAATCTCGCTTTCCGTCTCTCTTCACATAGGTTTGCAACCTCCAGTGACATTCCCTCTACTTGCTTTCTCCGTTTCCTACCAACAATCTCGTCTGTAACATGATTTGTCACTTTTTTGAAGTTCTCATATAGCTCATCAATGGATGTTTGTAGATTAAGGAGTGGCTCAAAAGCTCCACCAATCTTGATTTCAAACGCTTCTTGCACCTGTGTATCACATAGTTTAGATATATCATATTTTCGAGATAATGGTTTCAGCTTTTTCTTTTTACAAGATGCGACAGTACAAGTTGACATGAGTAAAGAATGATCAGAACCAATTTCGGCAGAGTTATAAACAGGACAGTTCTTAACATTTGACTTCCATTTCTGTTGCACAATAATAAAGTCTATCTGGTTTCTGGTTTGGCCATCAGGGGATCTCCACGTTACTAGTTTGTGTTCTTTGTGTTTGTAGACAGTGTTCATAATAGTGAGGTTATTTAGGGCACAAAACGTTAAGAGCTTCTCCCCGCTTCGATTTGCTTGACCAACACTAAATTTACCAGCAACTTCAGGGAAGTCTGCGTACGCATTGTTTCCAATTTTAGCATTGAAGTCGCTAAGTAACATGAAAAGACTGTTTCTAGGCAGTTGGTTTATTTGATCCTGGAGCTGTTCATAAAACAGATCAATTTCTGCATCACTGTAACTAGAGTCTGGAGCATAGATCTGGAAGATAGTTAGAGGTCCGCCAATCGTGTCAAGGGTGATGCTTATCATTCTCTCAGAGAAAAGTTGGTAATCGGTAAGACTTTCTGCGATATTCTGTGACAGTACCATTGCAACACCTTGTCTATGGATGTTATCTTGTCTACATGAATGAATGACAACATGTCCGTCTCTGTCGAAAGCTTCAACCACCTCATTTACCCAGTATGTTTTAGCCACTCCAAGTATATTGACTTTCAACCTATCCATTTCGGAAAGTAAGTTGTCCAGTTTAAAATCACTACCATCTTTCAGTGTGCGGACATTCCATGTAGCAATATTTAATGTAAGTTTTTTGATATTATTCACTTTTTTTGGTCTTTTCTGTTTATTTCCATCGGGCAGATTACTGACACACCCCTGATTTTGCACCCGGACTAGGGGTCGGTTATTATTTTTGTGTTAACATTCATGTGTTTTTTAAGCAGTATACACCAAAGAACTTGCTAAAGGTAGCTTTGGGGGTGTTTTCCATGAGACACCATCTCGGCCATTCCAGTTAGTCTTTCCGCAGGCGAAGCTCTTTCCATTGACCATCTCGAAGCCGCAAGGTTTATTATCGGAGTTTTCCTTCTCCTAGACAGAATTCCATCCATGGTTAACAAGGTCTGTCCACCTCAAGTAAGGGAGTATACCGTCCCTTGCCCGGTCCCTGGAGTAACTCTTTGTTAGAAACAGGTGCGCCACGAGCAGGCGGTTACCCAGGAATTAGGTGAGCAGTGCAATTTAAGATTTGAGTCACCCTTAGCACCTGTGTATCCACCAGGTGTATATATTGTCTATACGTTGCAAATCTCAAAGTTCTCAACAGAATTTTAGTCTTCATAGATTAGATGAAGGGAGATTTTTATCAAATAGAAACATAACACAAAACATAGTTTTTGTTCTAAGGAGATCAGAAAATTTTTTAACTTTGTTCCTTATAGATAGGCTAAAACAAGCATGTTACTTTGCCTTTCATTTTTTAAAGTTGTTGAAAAATGTGACGATAGATCAAGATAAAACAGGGAAATTTAATTTTGTAATATATTTTTATACATGCTAGACTGAAATAACAAACTTGGTTGTGTATATACATTGAAAATATATGTTGCTTTTCAAATTTGTTGGTGGTACCTACCCAGCCACCCTACTTCTGACGACCCTTTTTCTGAATTTCATTGTGTCTCTGCAGAACAAACTTTCCCTGTAGGTACTCATAGGTTTGCAAAATATTCCAGAAAGACACCAACCTACGCTTCTTATAGGTAACACATGCTGCACTTCATCGTTTTTGTTTCCTCTTCTTTGTTCCTACTTTTATCTCTTTGTGGTTCAAAATCAAAAGGTTTAAGTTATCAGGTATATCTTACAAACATTATTCATCATTTTCATCGAAAGAGCTATTAGTTTCAGGTTTCAGCTATACATTATCTAAAAATAACTTTCTAAAAACACTATTTTTGATAAAGCTTTTTTCTTTGCACATATGCTTTCTATACGGAGTGACGTCACACGCCGAACAGATTAAAAATCTTTTTTCAACAGAAAAACATGACGAAAAAACATTTTTCGAAAGATATGAACGAATAAGATTATTATATTTTGAAGTTTTGGTATGGAATAAAGCATCTCAGGTGAAAAAAATTAGGGCGAACTTCCCCTTTAAAGCATTTCCTCGCAAATTCTTTACTTCTTTACTTTACTTCTATGAGCTTTAAAAAATAATTTCTATTCCTAGTGTTCTTTTCATGTGAGTTTACTTCAAAGTAGTTTTCGAAGTTACTACAGACATCTCCATTTAAACATCGTTTTACCATTTTGGAGATTCTCATCTTCTTTCTTCCTTCAATGCTACGTATTTTTCTATTTCCACCAATTATATCTTTTGCCCTTTTTTCTAAGGAAGACAATTTTCGTTGTTGTGTCGATGTAGATTGTGCATGCAGAAACGTGCTATACAATATAATTGGAACTATCACCATCTTGTAAATTTTGTGTGCAGCATCAATATTCAAATAAGGTCTCATTTTTCGTAACAAATTGACACGACCACTGGCCTTTTTATACGATTTTTCAAAGTTGCTGTTTAGATTCAAAGTGGGGTCTAGTTCATTTCCAAGATAGCAGTAAGAGTCAGTATGATTGATCGGCTCCTCTTTAATTTGCAGTTTTAAGCTTTTCTTCTTCGCTAAACGTTTGCCTGTCCCAAACAGCATTGTTTCCGTCTTTTCACGCTTCAAATTTAGAATAAGTTCGTTTTCACGACAATAAGTTAAAATGTTTTTCATTTCACCATTTAGAACAGATTCAATCTCCTCCGCATTACTGTTGGAGAGGTAAACGACGGTATCGTCTGCATACTGAATACATTTAGAGCACTGTAATTTTTCTGGAAAGTCATTGAATAATATTATAAAGAGTAACGGTCGTAATATAGATCCCTGAGGGACCCCACTCAAATGCTCGAATGATGACGATTTTTCGTTTCCGATTGTCACAATCTGTTTTCTGAAAAATAGATAATCAGTGAACCAGTCTAAAGCATTTGCGATGATACCGTACGATTCAAGCTTTTTCAAAATTAGTCCGTGGCTGATAGTGTCCAAGGCTTTTCTTAAATCTAAGAATAAAGCACTAGTCAGTTTTCCCTCGTTACCATTGCTTCGTATCTCATCTACAAACAAGGTTGTCGCGATATCAGTACTGCGGTTTCTTCGATACCCAAACTGGAATTTGTTCAAAAGATTGTTATTTTCAAAGAATTCAATCACTTGTGAGTGGACCGCCTTCTCTAACACTTTGGATAATATTGGCAATACCGAGATTGGTCTATAATTCTCAACGTTTGATGTGTCACCTATTTTGTAGACTGGTACAATCTTGCCGATTTTCCAAGTCGCTGGAACAGTGCTTGTTGAGAGTGAACAATTCACGATGTAGTGTAACGGAGTCTGCGCAGTCTTTTAACAATCTAGCTGGTAGTTCGTCAACACCAGTTGCTTTTCTCTTTTTAAGCTGTTTGAGGAACTTTTTAATGAACAAGATCGATATATACTTGAATTTGAAAACTTCTTGTGTTCGTTTGAAAACAGATGGAGGAGGTTGCCATATAAAATCTTTTAGTTTGAATGAAACTTTCTTGAGATTTGACAGTACCGAGGAAAAGTAAAGTCTGAAATTTTGCGCTCTGCTACTGTTGGATGTTTTTCCATGCAAAATATCTTTCCGACTTTTACTCTCAGTTGGAAAAATCTTTTTGACTACTTTCCAGAAAGACCTTGGGTTGTGAGTGTTATCATTAATAAGTTCCCGTGTAAAAGTAGCTTTACATTTTTCTTGTCATGATATTGCACTGATTTCTTTCTAGCCAAATTCATAGAAATCAACAAGTCTGTGTTACAATTAAAGACTTAATTATTGATGGGATATTTTTAACTTTTTCACAAACAAAGCATGATTTTAACGAATTTGGCTAATAATTTACGATCTAGTGCGAAAGTTTTTTTTATGGTAACTCAAACCAGAGCGATGGTTGAAAGTTTCGTCACAAACGATGCATTGGTACTGCCTTCGCTGTAAGCATGATTTCATGTGTTGTTGAACGTAACTTCTCTTTCCAAAGCGCTTGTTACAATTAGGGCAGAGTTTTGATTTGCCAAGTCCATCTCTACCTTTACAGACTTTCGTGTGTTGTTTATATGTCCATGGGTATGCAAAAAGACTATCACAATGATTACATTTTAGTTGGTTCATCTTGTGTTCCTTTCGTTGATGGATTTCGAGTTTTTGCTTAGATTCAAATTTCAAGTTGCAATTAAAACATTGTTTTAATAACGAACATTCGACACTATGAACTTTCCATAAGTGTAGTTTCAGTCCATTTGTACTTTTATATTGATTGTCGCATTTGTCACACTTCAGTTGTAGGTTTTCATGTTCTATGGAAATATGACGTGATAAGTGGTAGGAATCACGGAACGTTTTCCCGCATCTAAATCAGTGAAATAATGTGGTTACTCAATGATCACATTAATGGAATTAAAAAAGGTGGGGCCAAAATGGTAAAAAATGAAACTATAAAAATGTTTCTCACCTTTTGCATATCAATTTATCATCTGCTTTATGCATAAGTATGTGTTGTTCTGTTTCTTTTTCTGGAACTGTTCTTCCACAAATTTTGCAATATATATCTTACTTAGTCTCTATAATGAAAAATGTTTACAATTGATTAACAAAGATCTTAACAAAAGAGATAGGAAAGTGCGGATGCTAGCCCAAAATCATATGATTTCGGGAATTTCCCTACTATAGCTAATATTATCATCTAAGACCTTTGTTTTCATAACTCGTATCGCGTTATGAAACGTGTTATTTTGATTACATAACAAAATTCTCAAATAACAACACGTAAGCAGTCTTTTATTATTATAACCACAAATTACTCATAAATGTAAACAATTAAATATCTCATAAAAATGCAGTAAAAAGCAGTTTGTAGTAGTTTCATTTTTATAACATAAATAAGCTAACAATACATATAACATACAGATCAGCGTAGTCTAGTGCTTTACTAAAATCATTAACTCCGTTGTTTTTCAACCATTCTAAAACGTCGATGCGACCGTTAATACATGCTAATTCTACTCCTTTACTAAAATCGCTAACTCCGTTGTTTTTCAACCATTCTAAAACGTCGATGCGACCGTTAAAACATGCTAATTCTACTCCTTTACTAAAATTAGTTACACGATTTTTTTCTTTCAACTGTGGTAATATATCAGTATACCCGTTACCACACGCTTGTTTTATAATATTCTCGTAATATTTATTATTTCTATGTATCGATGATAGGTTACTTAGTATTTTTTCGTCTATCTCTATTATCTTATTGGAATCTATCGCGTCGTTAAATTCTATTAATTGTTTACAATGTCTTTTGATTTGTCGAGGTATATCTAACGAATCGATTTTAGTTTTCGAATCTATCGATTTTACAACGTAATCGAGAGCTATAGTATATAACATGCTTGTCATTTTATTTTTGATGATTTGTAATACGTTTTAATCTGTCAATATCCATAGGTATTATATATTACTGTATATAATTCCTTTATACTGTTTTATTCAACTTTTTTTGTTTTGTTTTTACCTCTTACCTCTTTGTTATCTTATACATATCTATAATGTCCTCTGGCATATGTAGCAATACCATCTTTTGCAATAATTCTTTTGTCATCATCCGCATTGAGAGCGAGTTTGTTTGTTTTTATAGTGTGAACATCATGCTTAATTGATTGAAAGGTCATCTGTTCCCTGTAAACATTCTTACCATCGAATAAGCATCTCTTATAATCATCAAACCCCATCGTCTTCTTTACTACACACTTCTTGACTCCCTTGCACTTCTTGTCTTCTTTTCCGTCTAGCTGTTTATATGCATAGGTCTTTGCTCTTAGAGCAACAAACTCTGTCATTATCTTACCACCCAACTCATCTTTCATTAGACCAATGACTTTCTTATTCAAACCTATAGGTAAAGGTCTGTTATCTTTCTCATCGTACGCTGAAGTGTCGAATCTCAAAGCTACATCATCGGCGATATCTTTGTAGAAGTCGTCGGTTTTGATGTGATAGACAAAGCTGTCTGTATCCATATAGCAGAGCTTTAGATTGTCACCATATTTTGGTTTCATGTAATCATAGTGAAACTCGTACATAATCGTCTTTGACAAATCAAGAACTGTAGGTCCCAGATAGATCGGCTTGTTCAACACGAGTTTGATCTTTTGCATTTCAGCAGCCATCAAATGTTCACTGAAACAGATACTACCCTTGAAATTAGGTTTCATCACCAGCTTCTCATATTGTTCTTTCTTGGTAGCCAAGCGTATGTCTTTATGTTTACGTTGATTCTCCATAGTTTTACCAAAGACTGAATTGTTCATGAGCTTGAAAAAGTCCTTTTCAAAGTCATTCTTTGATTTAGTACGCAAATTGGTGTTGAAATCGATGTACGGCTTCAACCATGCGCTTTGTCTAAATCTCAGTACTCTATGAACCTTCTCAAGAACAAGATCATGCTTCAGCGCTTGATCAAGTGCACGGATATGAATAATATAGTTCTTCTTGTCTGAAAGACATGGAGTTAGCTTTTCTACACCATTGATCTTCTTTCGCTCAGGCATAAACGGAAGATCGTTATGTGAATCATGAAGCTCCTGAGGATAGTTCACATCAACTTCAAGAAGATAACCATATTTACCGTCTTTCTCAGCCAACTTTGAAATGAAATCGGCGGTAAATTTATTAGCATCTACCCACTTGAAATTCCCTGTCGGTAGCTTCTGAATCATAGCCCATCCATATAGATTATTTGCATCAAGATATTGGAGATAGCTACTTTCTTCAGTCTTCTTATATTTAGCATCCATATACTTGTTATTAGCTTTAGCATGTCTATGAACAGCCTGACAGAGACCTCCTCTAATACCTTGCTCTACGAACAGAAACATATCCATATCTGACAACAGATCCAGCTCAACCTCTGTCTTTTTCAAACAGGCTTGCCAAGCTAGTCCCGGAGCAGTGTAAAAATGTGCAGGATCCAGTTTATAGTTTGTTATACATGTTTCCCTAAAAGTCTCAAAAACATCAGCAAGCAATAGAACGTCTGTCTTGAGGTAGAGATCATGATACGCACCCATATTTTTATTTTTCATGTGTTTCCACACATTCTGTGCATGTGTATAATCAGCATCACTGATACCTTTCATGTTCAACTTGCTGTAAAAAGCATCTTTTGGTGGGAGCTTAGTTTCGTTAAACTTATCAAAAGAATCAATGTATTCATAAGGATAAACTCCTTTTCTTCTCAATAGTTTGAATTGCTCATCACTCTTGAAGAATTTTCGAAGGTTTTTACACTGATCGTCGGATAGATTGTTTACCAAGTTATCCAGACTACTAGCCATGAAACGCACGCTATCGATGAATCTCAACTGTATCTTTTGAACCCTAGTCACCCCATTTTTATCAATGTATTCACCAACCTTAACATCCAATGAGAAAGAGATATATTTTTCTTTGTTTTCAGCGATGACAGCAATCCCTTCATCTCCATACTGTTTGGCTAGTTCTTTGATAAACAGATGAGCATCATATCCGCTCAGATTGTGAAAGACGATCGGGATGTATTTAGGCACTTTGTAACGGATATTACAAGACTGATGTGCAGCTCCACGAAATTTACCAGTAAAATGACAGTGATCCCTAACCTTAATATTATCTTTTTCAAATTCTTTCATACATATGTGGCACTTATCTGAATCGGTAAATCCCTGTTCCTCTTCATATGTGAGGTCTCGCATTCTCTGTTTAGGAAACATATTGTATAGCCTTTTCACTTCACCTACCGCATGATCCACGAAACGTAAAACACAGTCTTCACCTCGATAAAGCGTTAGAGGGTCTGAAACTTCACCATGAGCAAATTTGCTATAACAACAGAAGCCTGTGGGGATATGTATACCAACCTTTTTAGTGGATGATCCAATAACGCTACGCGGTTCTTTACAAACCTCTTTTGACAAAGCTTCGAAATCAGCATACATTATGAAAGGAGCTTTGAGCTGATACTGACCGTCATGAAACTTAACGGTGCTACCCTCATTTGGCATCTCAATCTTCGCGACATCATTATTTTTACAATATTCAAAGTGTTCATCTCGTGTTTTATCACTTGAGAATCCATTGAGACAATTCAAGCAATAATGTTCTTTATTTTTGTGCTTCGAGTTGACCTTACTCAAGACACCGCTCAAGTTCTTTACAGCTATATAATGTCTCTTTTCCTCTTCACATAGCAAAAACAAAACAACTGTTTCTTTGCGATCAAGATGCTTCGACTTACGACACATATAGATACCTTCTGCCACATCTTTTGTTAAAAAATGCACAGCGATATCAGGGTTCCTCCTCTCAAACAAATCTATTTTATTTAGCGCCATTGGAAACGATAAACCCTTCCAATTATATTTATCAACATGTTTCTTGAGATTCATTATCCTTTGCGGATTTTTCTTAATCTTATCATGATTGAGAGCTGCGATAACAGCCCATTTGAAGCACTCTTCATCATCTTCGTTTTTAGGATTGATTATCGAATACTTACCACTGAAATTCTTAGGTAGCGGTAAGTAAGAGCTGCCTCTCGTTAATTTTAGCTTGTGAAAATCCACATCAATATTTAAAATTTTATCGATAACAAAGCCGGATTGAGGTAACGCAGGGTTTTCAACCTGTTCAATTATCTTATTAATAACATCAGATATATCGCTTTCACTATGAATTGTTTCCATATTGCTATTGAACGCCTTATCGACATAGATTAATAATAATAATAATAATAATAATAAACATTTATTTTGGCATTTCCATATTTACATGGTTCTTCATCCTTAGCTATAACATATTTAATTTTTTTTTTTTTTTTTTTTTTTTTATAAATAATATCATTTGCATATAAAAAACTCATTTAAATTCGAGCAAGTTCTTTCGCAGCAGCTTTATCCAACAGGTAAGCATACATTTTCGTTTTATACTGCTGTAGGTCAACTGCCAGACGGACATCCTTTGGGAGATCATTAAATACCAGTGCGGCAAGAGCGGGAAAAGTGTTGTGTTCGGGTGGATGGATCAACTTTGGGCCTGTATATTCAATGTTGTTTCGAAGTAATCTGTGGTTTTGTTTGAATTGTAGCTTTAGATATGAAGGGAATGTAGGAATATTGGCAGCTTTGAAGGCAAGTAGACCAACTGAATAATCCAGGCGTTCCTGGATTGGGAGCCATTTGAGTGATACCACATCATCAATTTTAGCGTATCTGTTAAGTACAAAACTTGCAGATGCATTGAGAACTTTTTGGAGACGGGATTTTTGGTGATTTGTTATGTTGTAAAAAAGTATGTTGCCATAGTCTAGTTTTGAAAGAACCAACGATTGAACTAGTTGTTTTCTTGTGTGGAATGGTGCATAACGTTTAATCTTGCGCAGCACATTTAATACTCCAAAACAGTCCCTCATAAGTTTGTTAGTATGGATATGCCAATCTAAGTTTTCATCAAATACTATACCAAGTAACTTGCAGGAGTGTACGACTTTAATGACTTCGTTATGGCATGTTATCCGAAGATCTGGTGTATGATTTTTACTTCGCTTTGATCGGAACTGCATGCACATGGTCTTGGAGCTGTTAAAAACCAAATTTAATGTTTTTGACCATGTGGATATGTTGGTTAGATCTTTTTCGATTTCTGTTATTGTGTTTTCGAGTTGATCATGCTTGCAATGGCGGTATAGGGTTGTGTCATCTGCGTATTGAAGGCTTTTCGATTTTTGTAGGATGTGACTTATCTCTGTCACATAAAGATTGAAGAATATAGGTCCTAAGATGGAACCTTGTGGGACGCCAAATGTGATTTTCTTTAGGTGTGATAGTTTGTCATCAATTTGCACGTATTGATATCGGTTTGTTAGATAATCAGCAGTCCAGTAAAGAAATGATTTTGAGAAGTTCAGAGAATATAGTTTTTTTATTAGCGTTTCAAAGTCCAAGGTATCAAAAGCTTTGGAATAGTCGGTAAATATGGCTATGGTTAATTCTCCCATTTTCAACGCTCGCAGGATGTCATCTCGGAATTTTATTAACAACGTGATGGTGGAATGGTTTTTCCGAAATCCAGATTGTGTTTCATGGTAAATAATTTGCTCTTCGATAAATTCTCCAAGTTGGTTGAGAACTATACGCTCATAGATTTTTGATAGAAATGGTAACACGGAAACTGGTCGGTAGTCATTTAGGTTTGATGGCATTGATACTTTTGGGACAGGACTAATTTTTGCGATTTTCCAAGAATGTGGGAATTTTTGTATTCGAATGAAGTTGTTGATGATGTACGTAAGAGGAGATGCAAGATAAGAGTACACAGGTTTGATGAGATTAGCTGGTATGTTATCGTAGCCAGCTGAACAGTCATTCCGTGTTTTCTTTATAGCGTCTGTCACGTTTTGTAAAGTAATCTGGCGTAATTTAAATGAACTATATTGGCTGTTTGGTAAATTGTAGATGGCAGATCGAATTTCATTAAGCTGTTTAGGTTCTGCGAATCCGATACGAGATGCCGTTGTGTTAAAATGATTGTTCAGTGTATCTGGATCTTCTGTAATGGTTTTAAGGTTTGGGTTTAATATTCGGTGGATGGTTTTCCATATTTCTTTAGGTCGTTTCGATGATAGTGCTTTTTTTTCTGAAAATTTCTAGCCCGCGTTAAATTAGAGGAAAAAGTAAATTCCAGGATCTGCAACCCGCGTTAATGATTTTTTGGCCATTTTCACCGATCCGCGTTAATTAGAAGCAGCGTTAAATTAGAATAGTTACGGTAAGAAACATCTTTAGGGATAACCAAAGGCTTGCAGTATCCCTTTTTTATTACAAGCAGACACATTTGAATCTTAAACACAAGCCGATCTTAGGACACAACAAAAAATAAATAAAATAAAAACACATTGTTCACTAAATTTGACGTAAAGTTTACATAATCCGCTGGAAGAGAGAGTTTTTATGCTTAGATTGTTGCTTCAGGATTGGATAGATCTTCTTTTCTCCATTTGATCCACACAGTTGCTTGAATTTTTATTGATTTTTTATTTTATTTTTGAGTTCTCTCATAATCAGATCACTTAAAATGGGTCAAACCTTTTCGAGAAACAAATCAACGTCCTTTTTTCCATCTGAGTTTATCTTGAACCTTTTGTAAGAACCCTCAAACGCCGTTTCAATGGGGACAAACGCTTTTGGTTTCACCAGTTTTTCATCTTTTTCATCATTCTTCCTCTTGTAGAGATTAAGAATCTTATTCTTCATCTCTCTGAAAGTGCCACTCACTTTCTCCTTAATAGCTTTAGGTACATGATTTATTAACCAATCTCTCCATTCATTCAACTTGCTCTTCACAACAGGTCTATTTTTCATCATCTCTTGCTGCTCAAACAAATCCATGTCTTGTCTGTTAGGAATAATTGTAACAGGTCGGACCGGTTTGAATCGCCTAGTAGATCTTGGTGGAGGAATAGGTGTTGGTGTAGACAAACGAGCTGGTGAGTCAGCTAATAATTCAACAGTATTTCGTGAAGTCATATTGTATAATTATTATTTGTGTAATATTTAAGTGATCATGATTGCTTTAACTCATTTTGAAATATCATTTTTTCAATCATGAAACGACTCAAACCCTCTAGGTAACTTTTGTTACTCGATTTAAGTAACAAAAAAAAAACAACCTCTACAAGGATGAACGAGCCAATCTATTTTGTTTGCGAGCCATCCGTCTCTTCTCGTATTGGCTCTCTCGATACCTTTGATATTTTTCTTCATTGTTTCTTATCCAGTTTGAATAGCGTGTATAAAATAATTGTTTCATTTCAGGATCACAAAGAAACAATGGATCCTTATCATTTTTCTCAAGTACCTCGAGCAATTTAGCTTTGTTCATTTGGTTAACATATTTTATTTTTCGTGACGCACATAATGCTCGTAACGCACTAAAACCCATTGATCGGTAATCTGATTCTGTTTTGTCAGTCATGTTTATTCTTTATATAAAAGAGATAAAACTTTTAAGCCACTTTTGTTTGTTGTGTAACAAAACGAGCTAAATAAACGTTGTTTATTTTATAAACAATATCAGCAGGATGCATAAACTTCAAGAGATTTATTATCAACCTCAAAACTTATGGAAAGGACAAAAGGCTGTTCACAATCTAAGAGGATTTGGTTTCAAACTGAAGGTAATTAAGAAGTGGCTATCAAAACAAGCTTTGTGGCAAGTACATCTACCGACACCGAAAAGGATCGAACGCCCACATTATGAGGTAACTAAACCGAATGAGATTCATCAATTTGATATATTGTATATGCCTAGTGATATGTTGTATGGTAATAAATACAAGTACATTTTGTCTGGTATCGATGTTGCTTCACGCTATAAGGTGGCTCGACCTTTGAAGACTAAGAAAGCCAAAGAGGTTGCCGATATGATAAGAGATATCTATAGAGTTGGACCCTTAAACTATCCAAAAGTATTTCAATGTGATAACGGTTCAGAATTCAAAGCGGATGTATCAAAATTGTTGGAGAAGAATAATGTTGAAATTAAAAGAGCAACTACTAAATATAAGCATACCCATACAGCTTTTGTTGAGGCGTTGAACAAGATACTTGCTGAAAATTTATTCAAAATACAAGATGCTCAAGAACTAAATGATACGGAAAAGGTATCATCTACATGGGTCAAATATTTGTATAAACTTGTGAATAGATTAAACGATACGAAGACTCAGATGATCGATATAAAACCGAAAGATGCCATCAAATTGAAAGAGGTGCCTCTCGCTAAACGAGAGAGCTATCCACCCGAAGAAAAATTACCTCAAGATGGTTTGTATAGATATCTATTGCAACCGGGTGAAGAGCACGATGACCATCGAAAAAGAGCAACAGATAGGATATGGTCAAAGAAGACTTATAGATTGAGTGAGGTGATAGATCAACCAGGTAACCGTGCAATGTATTACCTTCAAGATGGACCTGAACGAGCTTTTGTAAAAGAAGAGTTGATGTTGATACCTGAAGATACAGAGCTACCTCCTGATTGTGTGCAAGGTTGGTGAATCATACAAAAAGTATCTTTACTTGTTTCTAGTAAAGATGAGTCGACGAGATTTTATCTAACGCCATATAATGTCATAATCAAAGAATTGTCTTTCTGGATTCTTTTGAGATTGTTTGAGACCTTTCGGTCTGGCAAAGGCCTCTCTAGAGCTCCAACCATAATCATTTAATTCAATGGAAAGTCTTTCAGGCAACCACACCTTATATATATTTCCTGTTCCGTCTTGCACCTCTGCATACATAGCCTTTGTAGAAACAAATTTAACATGATAAATCACGTTTTCAGGTAGATCCCTCCACTTTATGATCGATGTAGATTGTTCGTTTATTTGTTCAAATGTTTCAACTGTTGGAAATTCCATTGTCTATATATACTTGTGATCATATCTCTTTATATAAGTTTCATTTATCACTTTTTCAAATTGAGGAACACATAACCACACATCCTAGTAACCATTTTCGGTTATGGATTTTTTCAGGTTTTGGAGTTCTATCATCAAACTTTTTTGAAATTGATTTTGAGTTTCAGTCTCCATCTTTCTATCTGTAGAACTGAGTCCTTCTAAAGCTTTGTAATATGTTCCCTGCAAAACCTGGAATTCTTTGTAATTGATCCTTCCATCAGTCAGCGCCTGTGAGATACTTGTTTCGAAGACAGAAATTGAGGATGTAACAATATCATATAATTTTATCACTTTTTCTACTTTCTTTTGATATCTTTTGATGACAGCTGTGGTAAGTCCGGTACAGATAGAGCCGGCTAAGGCTACACCACCTAATCCTGCAGAAATAGGTATTCCGATAATAGTAGCCCCTGTTGCAATTGAACGGATGCCAGAGCCAATGGTTATAGCGCTTGAGCTAGCATTTAGTAGCATCGATCGTTCTATCGCCTTGTTGTATCTCTTGAGCTTGATGCTAAACTTGTTCTTCAGTTTTATCAACTCTTCAAACTCAGAATTTATTACGCTTGCGTTAAACTTTTCCTGCTCATTCAAATCCTCAGGAGCAGTGGGTAGTTTTGGATAAATTTTAAAACTCATATTTAGAGGGATGTTATAACATAATTAATAATAAATTATCCTCTAAATTAATAAAATGGCGGACATTGACATTGACCCCTTTGGAGAACATGGTATGACGACAGATGAAACAACCGATGAGACGTTTCCTCTCATACCAACTTCGGGTGGTGAACAAATAGATACACGCGGAGCGATGGGTGAAACCTCATTTGGTGGTGGAGATCAGAAAATTGAACTTTTGAAAAATTTTGTTGGTGATATATACAAAAGATTATCTGAAAGGCTCCAGCAATACCCTGAGGTTTTATATACCGATCAGTTTGAAATTAGAGATGGTGAATTATACTACAAAGACAATACCAAACCATTGATGAGCGAAAAAATACTAAAGGCTACCGGAGAGATAGCTCGAATATTGGGTAAGAAGGGGTTACGTAGTTTAGGGTTTGATATACCTATAGATAGCAAAATAACAGCACGACAAGCAGTTATGCTAAACAAAATACAAGAAGAACTCCCTTCATCATCTAAAATCACAAAATCGAGTGATGTAGAGCTTGAGGAGATTACGGGGAACATTGCAAACAGTACGGAAGATTTAATTTCAGCGCTTAGACAACAATCGGTCGATCATGAAACGACTCAGACCGGTGATCTATTTGAATATCCTGTGCGCGAGCTGTTAGGATTGGATAAAGCGCTGAGAAACATACGAGGAGGTCTTCAGGAAGAGGTTGCGAAAAAGGTTCGAATAGAACAGCATATTGATCGAGAGAAAAACAAGTTGGAAGAGATGGAAAATGATGCGACATACACGGACGAACAACGAAAAGAGGTTGAAGGGAGAATGGAGGGATTACGTGAAGAGTTGAAAGCTAGGAAAGAGAATATTAATATTCTCAAAGGCAAACTAAACAGTCAAGTTACGAGCATCAAAGAAACCATTGCTAAAGTCCTCGACAAAGATACCACATTAGGTGAAAAGATACGAACACTATTCCGTGAACAAGGCATAACAATCGTTAGCATTCTGACAGTGTTTGGTATGGCTATCGGTGTTCTTGTGGAAGCTTTGTTACCGGGAGGGTCAGCAGCTGGAAGCTCTTCACAAAATCCTGACAAAGGTGGTGATAAAAAGGACGATGCAAAGGAATGGATAAAAAATAAACTCAAAGCGTTAGCATCACTTCTAGGCAGATTAGCATCTAAAGCGGCAGAGGCTTTACCAGGAATAATTGGGTCTATCGTATCATGGATATTGAACAGGGCTAAGGAAGTTGTAGGTTGGTTAAGTCAAAATTTATGGGCTCTGATTGTAGGGGTTGGGGGGTTGATCTATACGTACCTTGTCACTAGACGGTAACCATCTGAAAGTGTATATGTTACATGTATCGTGTAACATAATTTTTGTTGATGGTCTTCATCTTTCAAAATACCACACAATTCCACCAATTCCAAGCATACTCAGAGCTATAAAAGCCAATTCTCTTTCATGTTGATCATGACTCGGTGTATAAAAGTCGCTCAATACAGGCTCTCGTGGTAGCGGTTCAAGATGATTACTAAACACCCTATTGTACTCTCTCATTGCATCATTTAGTTCTACGAATTTTGAATCAGCCTTCTTTTCGAGCATGAGCTGCTTATTGATAAAATCGATTCTTTCCTGTCGTTTTTGCTGCCATTCAATCTGTGCTTTTTGTAATTTTTCTATGGCCAAATCATGACGTTTTCTTTCCTTATCGATTCTGTCTTTGGATAAACTTGAAAACAGATAGCTTGATCCTGTAAAAGCCAAAGCGTTAGCTAAAGCTCCACCCAACATCATTGCGATAGAAGCCATATTTAGATATTGATATTTTCAGGCAAAATCTTTTGTTTGATTAAGTTGTCCTTTATCACTTCACTAACGGCGATAATGACAACTAGTTTTCCCGTATCTTCCAAGTCGAACTTTTGAATAGAGGGAGGTGTCATTTTTAACACCTTTTTTACAAGCATAGAGGAGCCGATAGCGAGTGCCGATATGACTGATGCGTGATATAAACCGTTGACGATATTTTTCTTATCCATGTTATTATATATTTGTGAGATTATATATAGCGTTATTCATCTTTTTATTCCATTTCATGTTTATTGATTTTCACCGGTATTTTAGATTTTTGTGGAAGGGGGGTGGATGGTGACCCACGGGGTAATATTTGCTCTTTCTGTTTATACATAAAATAAGCAAATCCACCAACTAAACCGAGAGCTATTATTCCACCTACACTATAGGTGTAATTCATAGGTTGTTCATTTGGTTTCGTGTGAGAGGCCTCGGGCTTCTCACTTTCTTTTTCAGGTGACACTTGTTTTAATTGTTCTCGTTTTTTACGGTTGTATTCCGCCAACTTCTTACCCGCTTCAACCTTTTTTGGGTTCTTCGTTGTCACTTGAATGGGAGTCTGTTCTTCTGACATTTTTATTATCTGTTGTATTTATATTATCATCGGATTTATTTAAATATCTTTCATTGATATAATGGCACCCGGTAATAAGTGCAACAGTGAGTGGTGCAAATAATGGGCCGAATTTATAATATAAGTCACATGTAAATCTTTGAAGAGCAGAGTTTAAGATGGGGTCAGTTTCCAGGTCATTGCTCAGCGCTTCTTGATTGTTTATTCCTAACGTTGTACAAGCCCCCCTCGAATAAACACGTATCAGTGATTTCCCCAAGGATTTTACCATTTGACCTGATAGTTTAGCTTCATAGATACTAAAAAGTTTTTCTACCTCTTCATCTTTGAGTTTGTTAATCTGTTCTTCCGTGTACATTTTCCCTAAGTATAGCTTGCTATTTCCAGTTAAGACCTCCTTGAGTAATTTTTGTTTTTTACCATCTGAAGGTGGAAATTCACCCGGAACATCATAACTCTGGTTGATTAAATTATCGATCGCTGTTTCCGCCATTTTTATTAGGGAGAGGTATTTTTTTAATACAGAATAAAAGTAAAATAGCGAGACCAGCAGTATGCTTAATAATATAAAGTTGATATATTCTAACATTGTTAAATAAATAAACATTGTTTACTTAAACAATTATGTCTGATGATGAATCCTCAGATGATGATATTATATTTTCCCATCAAGATACAAAAAGGGTTACTTTTAATGATGAAGTAAAGGTCCATTATATCTCTGCTTGTGAATCTCGTAGAAGTAACTGGATAGAGGCTGCTGTTGATAGAGTACGCTTTGAATCGAGGATTAAACATATTGGTAAAATTCTAGAACCTGTATTGAGACGTAAATTATTCTCTTATAACAGTCTTACAGGAGTCTTACAGGAGTCTTATAGGAGTCTTATAGGAGTCTTATAGTAGTCTTATAGGAGTCTTATAGGAGTCTTATAGGAGTCTTATAGGAGTCTTACAGTAGTCTTATAGGAGTCTTACAGTAGTCTTATAGGAGTCTTATAGTAGTCTTACAGTAGTCTTATAGGAGTCTTACAGGAGTCTTATAGTTTTTGTTACAAGAGTCTTGTAACAAATATATCAACCTGTTTAACAAATCACGTGCGTTCTTGGGTGTTCCATTCTCATGACTAGGCATGCGTGTTTCTCTTCTTTCAGTTTTTCCTTGACATTTTTCAATTCTTCTTGCGATTCAATGACATCGTTCTCTTCATGAATGGTGGCTAGATCGTTTCTATCTTTTGGATACCACACATATAACATTTTAGCTTGCCGTCGTAAATTTTTAGGTATAGCCGTGTATGATTGTGTGAGTAACCATAGCGAATGATTTCGATGTCTGCCGCTAATTGCCAACTCGAGCAAAGGGTTTCTCTTTTTGTCCAATTTTTCATCAGCTATGATGTCGTCAATGAGGAATAAGGTTTTGTATCCGGCGCAAAAGAAGTCCATTTTCTTAATATATTCATACAAAGATCCTTCCGGCTCAATTAAAATCACATAGCTGTCATTCCAGAACCACTTCCGATCTCTGTAAGTCTGATTCCACCTTAAGGTGGGACATATAATCACGATGAAATCAAAGTGATCAAAGTATTGATTTTCTAATAATTTTACAACACGATCCGTTTTGCCGCACGATGTTGGTCCGACGAATAATGCCGTGTGAGGTTCTTTCATGTAAAGTGTGTCCATTTTAATATAACGCAGACATAAATTCTCCGTTTTGAATATTTAATTGAGCGTCCATTATTAGATATATATATGCGTTTAAGTTTCCTGCAGTTTCAGCGGTCTTTTCAATCTGTAAAGTGATGCCTTCACTCGCATTTTCAATCCTTCGACCAGTCCCATGCAAAGCATTCTCATCAATTGTTCTGAAATCTAACCATAGAGCATACTTGTTTGTTAAGTAATCAGAGACTTTTACATCATGTAATCCCAAGCGCTTTCGGTTTTCGCCGACGCTATTATCTTTTGGTTTTCCTTCAGCAAAATACTTGCAAATCTCATTGTATTGTTCAAACGGCTGCATCCCTTGAGCAAAAAGTCGGTTAGGCTTACCCTCAACGATGACTGATACCTTTTTGATCTTTGGATTGTAGAATTTGCAGGTTTCTCGTTTGTAGGATTTTTCTTCTTCAAATAGAACTAAAATACCCTTCAAAGATTTGGCAGGTGTGTTGAATGACCAAATCCACGTTGTGTCTGACTTGTTTACTCTAATTTGTCTGTGCCGCAAAATCCTATCATAGAGCAAAGCCATGTTTTGATATTCAGAAGCGATTTGCCTAGCCAACGTGGGTTGTGTCACAAGCTCATATTCAAGTGAGATGTCAGATATTTTGTATTTACCATCTGGGTTACGTTTTTGACCTGCGGCAGTATCTGGAGGGTCAGAATAAATAACTCGGTTATAGTCGTTAAATGTGATCTCGTAGCAAAGCCTATTACCTAAACCTGCTTGATAATATGGAATAGTACTATCTAGCATCTCAAAGTCGAGTGGAATGACAAACTTGTTTTTATAGGTGTCAGCAATGGCTTTGTCTTCCGCATCAGAGGTGTCTTTATCTGAAGCACCAATCCTTAATTTCATACAATTCTCTGTACACCCATCGTCGATGATGATACCCTGTCTTATCGCGTTTGTCTTTTCAAACTTGGTTAACCATAAATCTCTGTAACACCCAAAAAGATCAAAGTCATCGATACTCAATATCTCGTTACCTTCGAACTTGACAGCCAACTTTTTAACAATAGCTCTCCCAATGTTACTGACCAATGTTCTTTTTGAGTCAGCTTTCGACTCGAGTTCAATATCAAAACTTAGATTCGTTGTTCCTGGGATAATAACATCATCGCTTCCTAAATTTGGAAACCTAACCAATAATAGCTGATTTTGATCGATCTCACTCGGATTGTGTGTGACAATTACTTTTTGACGAGAACCTTTTACACCGTGGGCAGTTCTAAGTGAACGTTCTGGATTTAACCTCTTTCCATACTTCATTATTAATTATGATATATAATTAATTTTTACTTTTTATCTCGTTTTAGCGAATGTGCAAAACAACGGTTGTACCCAGATCTTCACTTAGTATACCCCCATGCTGATCTGTCAGTCTCAACGTGAGAGACTGAAATACACCATTTTTTAATTTTTTGTACTGAGGGTTTTTAGGCTCAACATGTGTGAAGTCACTATATTCAGCCATGTGATAGGTTAGTAAAATATCACTTAGCTTTCCATTCTCAAGATTTTGAGTGTTGTCGAGTTCAGAGAGATGCAAATTAATTTTGGTTATTTTAGTGAGCTTATTTGTTTTGATTATTCGAGGGTCTTTGTCTAATGAGGTAAGTTTTACATCACCTGCTAAAAAGGCATTTCCCTGCTCGTGAATGTTCCTTGAGGTACCAACTTTTCAGCTTTCCCATGAGTCAGTTTCAACTCATTGGTTATTTCATACGTAACATTGTCTGCAAACATATCAACCAATGCAATTTCTTTTGAGCCATCCAAGTTTTGAATGGGGTAAGATAGATATATGGTCTTTTCTCCTTTTGCGATATTTACTGTGATATACATTTCTTGTATTAGAGAATAGAGGATTATATTTTTAAATAATGGAGAACATTTTTAAATATGCTCCTAATGCGCTTTATAAGCCAAATGGAGGACAATACCTTCAGATATTGAATTCTAAAGATTTATACAAACAAACAATTATTGTCTCTGAAAATGGTTCTTTTCCTGCGAGCTTTCCCAATATTTTTACTAATTACAAAATGGATGAAAATGAAAAACGCATGAAAATTTGGCAGGAACAACCATTTAAATTATGGCAAACCCAACTCAATTTTGTCACTTGGTGTGCTTCAAGTGCTTGTGGGGTCAGTTCTGAACATCTGAAAGAAGGTCGCTCTACTCCTATGATTAGAGCAGTATATCGTTTTCACGTCTATTATCATATTAGACGAATCATTAAGCGTCTGCAGACACCTCTACCTTTTGAAGATAGTTTCAACCAATACGATAATCCTTATAACAAAGAAGAGTTTTTAAAAATCTGTAGTGAATATGGTGTCGATTCTGATCCTAAAAAATACAAAGGACAATATTTTTACAGCTCGTATCAAAAAAGACGTAGAGACTATCCAACGCCAGGTGTGAGTTATTTCACAGACGACTCCATGACACGATGGATTATAGAAAAATCTAAAGGCTTTACAAAAACAGGTCTTGTAAAAATTTCAGAGAGTGTTAGAGCATATGCTTATCTTATTCTTAGTTCCCAAGCCTCTGCTCGTTCTTCTATTTTAGGTAATAATTCAAGCTCTTTGACAGCTCAAAGAGTTTTTATGAACAACTTTGAAGACATTGTTAACCGCAGAGTTGATATTCAAGATGACATTAAATGTTATCAAGATACTTTAAATTACGCTTCAAGCAAAGTTGATTATTCTGTTGGACAAGGTATTTACATGTTACCTAGTGACATGAATCTAAACATCAAGTCGGGAGTGTCTGGTTATAATAATAAAATTCTCATATCTAATGACAACTTGAGCCTCGGAAGAAACAAAATGATTAATGTTATGCAAGAGCATCATATTTCACCCAAAGTGACTAGCTCTCCAACACAAACAAAAAATAAAAGTTCACAAAAGGAAGTTCACAAAAGAGTAGTGAGTCAAACAGATTCACTCCCATCTCACGAAGAAGAGAAAATAGCTTTGGTTTTAGCGATTACCACGATGTTTAGTATATGGTATGTATTTCGCTGATCAGCGTATGTAGTTTGCAATTATAGCCGGCATTGTGGATACATGCTAACACTTCTAAGCCCTGGCGTTTGTTGAATTTCGATCGAAATGACGGTAACCTGAATGTCTCTATGGACCAGAGAAACCTGACAGTGATAAATCACCCAGACGCAATGCTAACCATTCCGCGATATATTCAACACAACTGCGGGGAAGTGCGCACTCATGCAAGTTTTACAACCAGAACATGAGAGATCTACAACCGCCGAAGTATATATACTTCCTCTCAGACGAACTGCGTGGGGTTCGAACACACGACCTTGTTGTTACAAGTTAGCGTTCTTATCCACTAGACTACGCTGATCTGTATGTTATATGTATTGTTAGCTTATATATATTATAAAGTTTAAACTGCTACAAACTGCTTTTACTACAATCGGGTATTTCCCCATGGACATTTTTATGAGATATTTAATTGTTTACAATTATGAGTAATTTGTGGTTATAATAATACAGTGTGTCTCAAAATGTTAGCTTCAGTAACTTTATTCTCAATTTTCTAAAAAATGAATAATGGTATAATAATGAAATATATACCATTAGAAAGCTGAGTTTCTTGGCTTTCTATTGATGTGGTACCCATTAACTGGTTTTTTATATTTAGCTTATAATCCAAGAAAAAAACAAGTGTTTTAATCTAAAAATTCTTAACGATCAATTAAAACTCAGTTAACAATAAAAATATTAAACAACAAAAGTTATAACACAAGTGAAAAATTATCATTACAATAAAAACATTTAAAAAAATAACTACCTTTCAATGTTATGTTAACATTTTTTTTATTTTTGGTAACAATTTTTGAGAATTCTCAAACGGTTTGTAAAAAATCAATACCATAATTATAAACAACAATGAATATTTTGCTCATTAAACGGGGTGTTAATTGATCGTTAAGAATTTTTAGATTAAAACACTTGTTTTTTTCTTGGATTATAAGCTAAATATAAAAAACCAGTTAATGGGTACCACATCGATAGAAAGCCAAGAAACTCAGCTTTCTAATGGTATATATTTCATTATTATACCATTATTCATTTTTTAGAAAATTGAGAATAAAGTTACTGAAGCTAACATTTTGAGACACACTGTAGAAACTGCTTACGTGTTGTTATGTAATCAAAATAACACGTTTCATAACTCGTATCGCGTTATGAAAACAAAGGTCTTAGATGATAATATTAGCTATAGTAGGGAAATTCCCGAAATCATATGATTTTGGGCTAGCATCCGCACTTTCCTATCTCTACAAATACAAAATCTGTGCATCAGTTAATTAAAAAACAGCATCAAATACAACAGCAAATTTATGTGGTGGGGAAAAGGAAGATTAGCAATAACGTTTTGAATGTAATACAGCACATCTTTGAAATAGAAAATACCATTATACAAAATAATTATCTATATATACATTTAGGCCACAAAATATTTACTTCATAAAAACCAAAAGAATTAAAAACAAGAGTACTTCTTTCTAGGAGCAACAATCATGAAGTCTGTGCTCTTATATGTGAATGTACAGTGAACAAATTTAGCCAAGATACGTGACACTGGCAAGAATGATGCTGGTGAACCAAATCTTACAAACAATTTTTTGTGCCACACTTCAGCTGGTTTACCAAACATATTTTTTATATTTTCTGGAGCTGGTAACAGCCATTCACAATACGCAAACCAGTGCTCATAATGGTTTCCTCCAATTATTAGTGTATGTTTTACAAAATACTTCACAACCCCTGGATGTGGACATAGATCAACGTTGGTGAATTCTTGTATGTTGCCATCAGCATTACACCAGTGTGCTAAGATATTTGCTGACCTACTATTACGATTTGATGACGAACAGCCAAAACTTTCACCTGCAACACTTAATTCTGTAGCTTGTAAGTAGGATGATGCTACACTCACTGTATCGAAATTGATGAATGGATACATAACATTATACGCTTTGATGAGAAATGAAAGTTCCAATGAAGATAATGTCTGTACAGTGCACTTGCTTAGAGGATAAACATAGTCTTGATTGTACCAGATCTGTGTAGAAGGATTAGTCAGTCTGAAACATAAGAACAGAATACCATTAAGTTGCTTACAAATTAACTAAATAGAAATGGATAAAACTCATATGAAAACATTAAAATAGAATACAGATGGGTAACATTATGAACTACCGCTAATACTTGCCTAGATGAAAGTTTGTGATATCATATTGCGAACTTCAATTTCACTTATTGTTTCACGTTGTGCTATGCTAATACTCATTTTCTCCAGAAGATCTTGAAAAGCAGGAAAACCAAAAGGCTGTTTCAAGTTGAACAAGTCACTATCACCACAAAAGCGATTCATCATTTGCTGCTCAACTTCTCGTTTGTTGTTTGGCCCATTCCCAAGTATGCCATTATATCTCTCAAAAGAAAACAACCAAAATGAATAAATGGGCCCATAATCAAGTATGCATTCCCTAAGATGACCATGTAGATGCATATTTGGTGTAACACGATCTTTGCCATATAATTGCTCAAAAGTAGAACAATACGACATTAAATACTCATGAGCAACTGTTACATCTCGCCTTGTTATAATTCTTTGACATAAATATTGGCAAGCAATTACAAATTTTCGATAGCCTTCTAGATGTTACCTTGGGATAATACCTTTTAGACACACTATTGAAAATAAAATAGTCCAATTCTTATACTCATCTGCGGTAAAACTGTCAAAACAACTGATGATCTTTCTTGGAATCTTTCCAATGTCGCTTGGAATAACGAAATCATCAACTTTTTTCTGGATTACTGATAATTCTGATTGATCCAAAAACCCAAGTTCTCTCCATATTTTCAAAATATGCTTTGATGTTCCCAAAAACAAGTTATGCATCGGATCAACAATAGACATTCTAATGGTATCAAAATAGGGCAATTCTGCAAGAACAGAATAACGTGTACCATACTGTGATTCCAACCTCCTTTGATTTTCAGCAGTGTCAGATTCCAATATTTCTACCATTAGTTGATGGTGCTGTTCTGTAAAACAACCAAGTATACCACACCAATAGAAAAAGAGCTTAAATGTTTGAAAGGCTGAAACCAGTCTAAATTAAGAATTAATGCAAGATTGCGTTGATCGGCAAAATACCACTTATCACCAAGCGAGAAATTTTTCCAAATTTCACCATCATATACATCGGCATAAACATCACTTACTGAACTTAGATTTCTCCATTTTTAACAATCTTCTTCAAAACTTTGTCTGCATAACAAAGCAGTTAGAGATTTTTTAAGTGATCTGTAACAGTATGTTTTATATGGAATGAGCACAACGTTATTATTAGCACATGCAAGTGTTCTCATTAACTCCTGTCCACATTGCTTCCTATAATGCTTTAATTTGTGATATGGATATTGTATATACAAACACTGTTTTGATACTTTTTCACCTCCATAACTATCAATACTAGAGTCAACTTCATATAATGAATTGCATTTTATACAGACAACATATTTGTGGTACCTTGATTTTTCTATATTTAGAATTTTTCTGAATGAGTATAAAGTTGCTGGAAATGAATTGGACAATGTCCTTGTGAGTTTAGTGTCATATTCTATTAGAACTTTGAAAAAAACACACAGAAATTTGATTATGAATTCCAGAGCACTATCTGTTATATTAAATGTGTACTGCCAAAATGCCAAAAAGATACAAATCCATTTTATCAATCTGAATTCCTTAGTGTCTCCATCAGTAAAATCATTATCAGAAAATGAAGCCTCACGATACAAATCATAAAATATCTCATCATCATCCGACGTATCATGATTGACACCTTCATTGGCAGGTTTATCAGGAGTGCCATCATCATTCAGACTATCGGCAGTTGTTTCTGAAATTTCACTATCTGAGTCTTTTCCAGAGTTTTTCCCTCCTGAGCAAACATGCCTTGATAAATATCTCGAAGAAAAGGACTGTTTACAAGAAGTACACTGAATATAGTAGCTTTGTGACATACCTAAAACAGAAAAAGTATATATAACATACTTGCACAAATAAGCTATTCCAATCAAAACATATAACAATTTCTTCAAAAAGATTATATATAAGGGTAACAATTATGAATGACGTGTGTGGTAGTTGTAAACATGATCACTCTTGTAAGATCACCAAAGAAGCTATACAGATAACACAAAGACATGAATTTTAAGAATATATATATATAACTTTGATTATTGAAAATGTAATGTCAAATTGCACGTGAAACCAATAAAAATGAGCTAACCGATGAGCATCTGCTCCGCTTTCTTTGTTGTGATTACTCATTTACGGCCCGATGAAAATAATTGAAGGCAAATGAGAGAATTTTAGTAACTTCATTTCTTAAAAAGTTTCTAATGCAAATTGGCATAGATTGTCTAAACCCTTAAAAGCTATCAAATCGATCAAGTGTTGATATTTAAAAAACATATCTTGATTTAAACAATTCAAAAACTCGCCATAATAATAATCAAAAAGTCTATTTTGGTTTTGGCGCCAGCATGCGGTCGTTTTCTTTTGTGATAAGACTTTTAAATTCATTCAGCAACTGGCACATGGTCATATGCACAAAGCAGCGAAACATGGCTAAACAATATTCAAACAGAAGAAACTTTTTGGATTCCTCTTCCGAAGACGATTCCGGTGATGAAATAGATCACCAAGAAATGCTGTCATCAACAGCAAAAAAGTTGAAATTTTCGCCCGGCACGAACAGTTTTCAGGAATCAGTGAAAAAAACTACTACACCAGCTATACATACCTCTGTGTCCAGCAGTAGCAGTTCTACAAGTGATTCCAACGTTTTACCAATGATAAATTTTTCAGTAGCTTCAGATGATGGAAAGAATACTGGTGGTAAGTATCTTAATTCAAGTTTGTTCTTGTGATGAGGTTTTTTTGTTACTTGATTTACAAAATTTTAAGGATGTATTGTCTCACTACACTAAATTTGAAAATACTTTAACTTGTTGTAATTTTAGTTCTCTAGAGTCTCCTTAAAGACAATTGACATTAGAAAGTTTCATTGGAAACTCATTCATACATTAAGATAAATTTTAACATTTATCATATTTTTAATTCTTTTTGCTTTGTGTTAGAAACTGATGAAATTAAAGAAATGTTAAAGACCTTGCTGAAACAGAATGAGTCAATTATGAAGCGACTAGACGATTTGGAGAACGATTGTTCAAAAAAGAAAAGGAAGGAAGTAGATGTACATGTTCCAAATGATGTTAGGGTGAGTGTTAGTGTAGATTTCTATGATTCCTCTTTTCATCATTAGCTTAATTGCTATTTCTCTAACCTAATGTGCATGTTGTTTGCTTTGTAATGTTTTTCTTTTATAACTTTATTTTAAAGTATCATGTCAAGTTATCTTACAAAGAAGCACACAAGCAAAATATTCCAGAGTGGAAAGTAGATTCAACCCTTGGGTGAGAATTTATTCTAATTATAATAAGGATGCAAAAAAAAAAAAAAAAAAAATACATGAAAGTTTTATGGAAGTGATTTTCTCCATGATCTTCAATAACTATTGATATTTCATTCTAGACCATTTTGTGAAGAAAACATTTGTATCAGCCCTGCATGCTGATTTAGAAATGAGAGATGCTGTTGTGAATAGTGTGTATAAACTTTTATGAAGCCCATGCATTAGTTACACTGCATGAAGTGATGTGAGTATGTGTTAACTATTTGAATTCTATTTTCAAATTCTTTTCATATTAGCTGCCATCAAGACTTACTATGAAAGTAAAGTGACCCAAAAAAGAAGCCTTGCCAAACCAAATATGAAAAATGAAAATGCGAAAAACCAAAGAAGGATTCATGTAAGTAAATACATTTGCTTTGAGGCACATCTATCTGCATATCTATGTGAAACCTGTAATAAACCTTAACATTCTTTAACATTTTAGAAAGCAAATCGGCGACGAAAAAAAAAGCAAACTTTAAATATTGATGACAGTTTAGAAGATGCCTGTTATGTATTTCTTGTTTTTTTAGAATAGGCCATATTTATTCATGCTCTTTTGTCACTATGAGTGTCAGAAATTTTCTGAATCTATGCTTATGCATAAAAGAACTGGAAATGACTTATACATAAAGCACTTTGTTTTCCTTTTCCATCCCACATTGACAAAATCAAATCCTTAACAGACTATCAAACCTAATTTTATATTGGTCGTTATTTTCTTTTATATTGTGACATTACTTGATATTCAATTTTTCCTAACTGAAAATTGCTAATGGGCCAATTTCTGATAATTTTCAACAAATTACCACATCAAAACGAGGCAAGGGAGCACAGCTTGGTATTTGGACATTTGAAGTAATAAGGTCTTTGAATTGCAATATAATTAATGTACATTACATTGATAGGATACATTTCAAGAAAACTAACCAAAATTACATATATTCTTTCAGTGGTGACGAAGGTATCAACAGCCCTTCGAAATATTGCTGAATATTTAAAACGATAGAGTACTTTTCCGTTAAATGATACTCTTCGAAGATGTCTCTGAAACAGCACATTGTTGTGAATGAATATCCGGCTTTCACGCATTCCATATTTTCGCTGGCGAACGGGTGATTCCACGCACCCACTCCGGAAACCTTCTATATATTAATAGCCGATTCTCTGTCTGTTTGTTTGTTTGTTTGTTTGTAAGTCACGCAAAATGGTAGATTGAGTTGTGAGCGAAATTATTTCTTTTTTTGTGTGCGACGTGAGTTTGAAGCAAATACATTGCAACCCCCAATCGAACGTGACTCTTTTCGGCTGATGAACTAATAGGAATAACGTTTTGTTTTTATTATTATTGTTAGTTTTATATTCCACGTTGACTACGTTGGCTTTGAAAACAATACATCAACTAAATACAAAGACACTAACTGATTAAACATTTTGGACAAAAAGCAGCAGTGGCAGAACGTGGCAGCATGTGCGGTTTGCCAGTGTATCTTAACGCTTTCCTGACTGTCTGAGACGGGTGAACTTTTTTTCGAGCAATCAAAATGTTTAAAAACCGATAGGTAAAAAAAAGAGAATCATGAAACAAAATATTTTTTTTTTGCTTTTGTCTTAATAGTTGTCTTAATTTCTTTTAATCGATTTCTTTTAATCTATTTTAATCTGATCGAACGTTTTTTATTCACTTCATTCATTTAGCACGTGCATTTTTTTCTCCTCCCGTGTGATTTTTTTAAGAAGAGAAACCATTTTTTCACCTACTTCTGACAGCACCCATGTTAGAGCGCGTAAAACAAAAACTAATAATAAGTTGAAAAGTTTTTTCTCTCTGCGTTTTGAGTGTATTGTTAAACTGATATTTGATTGGTTTAAAATCGTAAATAAAAACCACGTGAAGTTCACGTTCGGAATGCCTACTGACATTTTAAATGCGACCGCGATAATGAACGGCTGAGTTAAGAACATGCAAGATTTGAAACACCAGGAACGTATTTCCCTTCACGTGCAAACTAGCTTTATTAAGCGATATAGCCAGCAAAGGAAGTCCTATCGCTGGTTTTAAGTGCAATAATTTGGAGCAGGTGGTGATACAACGCAGGCTGAACATGGGCGGCGAGCGACGCCGCCTTGGCGGCTAGTCTATATATTAATAGCCGATTCTCCGTCTGTTTGTTTGTTTGTTTGTGCGTTTGTTTGTTTGTAAGTCACGCAAAATGGTAGATTAAGTTGTGAGCGAAATTATTTCTTTTTTTGTGTGCGACGTGAGTTCGAAGCAAATACATTGCAACCCCAATCGAACGTGACTTTTTTTGGCTGATGAACTAATAGGAATAACGTTTTATTTTTATCATTATTGTTAGTTTTATATTCCACGTTGACTTGGCTTTGAAAACAGTACATCAACTAAATACAAAGAAACTAACTGATTAAACATTTTGGACAAAAAGCAGCAGTGGCAGAACGTGGCAGCATATGTTCGGTTTGACTCTTGCCTGACTGTCTGAGACGGGTGAACATTTTTTTTGAGCAATCAAAATGTTTAAAAACCGATAGGTAAAAAAAGGGTATCATATCAAAACAAAATGTTTTTTTTTTTTTTGCTTTTCTTTTAATAATTTAATTTCTTCTTTTAATTGTTAAGCGTTCTAATCGAACGTTTTTTTATTCTATTTATTCATTTAGCACGTGCCTTTTTTCTCTCCTCCGTGTGAACTTTTTAAGAAGAGAAACCATTTTCCCCCTTACGTTTGATAGCACCCATGTTAGAGCGCGTAACGTTTTTAAAACAAAAGCTAATAAAAAGTTTTTTTCTCTCTACGTTTTGAGTGCATTGTTGTACTGATCAACGATTGTTTTAAAAAATAAATAACACATGAAATTTGGGTTTTTTTGGAACCATTGTTTAAACTGATATTAGATATTTGATTTCGAATCTGCCTCTAGGATAACTGACGTTTTTTCGGGTCCGCGATACAGGCGATGGGGTGACAAAAAATTTGGGTCTAATTTTTTTGGGAGGGGTCTGTGACGTCATCAAAATCTTTGAAGAATGATATCTCTGTAACGGTTGATCGTAGCGGAACGATCCCATAAATTTTTTAATCAGTTTTTCGAGCTCTACAACATGGTAACATTTTCGGTTGCCAATTCCTTAATTTTATTTTTCGTGAAGTCAACGCATGTTGAACATGGGTGGCGAGCGACGCCGCCTTGGCGGCTAGTCTATATATTAATAGCCGATTCTCTGTTTGTTTGTTTGTTTGTGCGTTTGTTTGTTTGTTTGTAAGTCACGCAAAATGGTAGATTGAGTTGTGAGCGAAATTATTTATTTTTTTGTGTGCGACGTGAGTTCGAAGCAAATACATTGCAACCCCAATCGAACGTGACCTTTTTTGGCTGATGAACTAATAGGAATAACGTTTTGTTTTTATCGTTACTGTTAGATTTATATTCCACGTTGACTTGGTTTTGAAAACAGTACATCAACTAAATACAAAGAAACTAACTGATTAAACATTTTGGACAAAAAGCAGCAGTGGCAGAACGTGGCAGCATATGTTCGGTTTGCCACTAACTCTTGCCTGACTGTCTGAGACGGGTGAACTTTTTTTTTGAGCAATCAATGTTTAAAAACCGATAGGTAAAAAAAGAGTATCGTATCAAAACAAAATGTTTTTTTTTTTGCTTTTCTTTTATTAATTTCTTCTTTTAATTGTTAAGCGTTCTGATCGAACGTTTTTTTATTCTATTTATTCATTTAGCACGTGCCTTTTTTCTCTCCTCCGTGTGAACTTTTTTTAGAAGAGAAACCATTTTCCCCCTGTTTGATAGCACCCATGTTAGAGCGCGTAACTTTTTTAAAACAAAAGGTAATAAAAAGTTGAAGTTTTCTCTCTCTACGTTTTGAGTGTATTGTTACACTAATAAAAGATTGGCTTTACCAGAGGTTGTGACTTCGAATCTGCTTCTGGTTGAGCACAAGTTGTACGAGCCGTTTATAAGGAAATTTGACGTTTATTGATAGAGTGATACAGAGCAGGTGGATATGGGCGGCGAGCGACGCCGCCTTGGCGGCTAGTCTATATATTATTAATAGCCGATTCTCTGTTTGTTTGTTTGTTTGTAAGTCACGCAAAATGGTAGATTGAGTTGTGAGAGTGATTATTTTATTTTATTTTGTGCGACGTCAGTGTGAAACCATTGTATTGAGACCCAAATCGAATGCAACGTTTAGGGAAAATTATCTCGGTAACCAATAGGGATAACTGACGCCGCCTTGGCGGCTAGTCTATATTGATCGTTGTATTGATTTTCCTTTGAATCGTCACATATTATCAAGTTAGTATGTTGCTACTATCTAACTTATATCACGACCGAAAGCCGGTTTTCCACTAGGCAAGCGTTTTTGATTGGCGCGCGCAGCGCAGCTAATCTTTAAAACGTCCGTGTAACGGCTGGCTGCTGTCAGAGTGTCGCTCCCGCCAAATTCGAAATTCGAAATCCATTGGTTCATACAACCGTCTCAATGTTGATTGGTGCATAAAGCGCCACTATTACACGAAAGGGTGTTTATTAACTTTAATATTGCTAGTTTATTGGCTAAAATTTCCGCCATGTGATCATCCGGGTATTTTTCGACTTTCTTTTGCATGCCGTTCGCATAATGGTGTACTATCAGCGTGACCGAAGAAGCCTACAGATTTCCAAAAGTTAATTGATCAATGTGGAATAAATTTAAAAGAAGATTTACACTTCCAAAACCACAAGTAAAGGCTAGAAATTTATAATGATATATTTGTAGTTATCTAATGATTCTATTGTTCTCATTATTTTCTAAAAACAAGTTCTCAATTGGAAAATGTCTGGGATTCTTTTAAGCCTTTCTAAATACAAAGGATCGTTTGTTTAATGTGTGGGCTGTAATGCTTTTTTAAGCTCTGGATTCGTACAGCTCAGCTCAGTTTCCTCTTCAGCTCCAACAACAACAAGAATGCCTCCTGTCTACTGTACCTGAATCATTTTATGTTTGATGTTTCTATCTAGCTATTTTAGCATATTTACTTGTATAGTTTTTGACTGTTTTATCAATGTCCTGGACATCATCCTTTAACACAAAATTCTGCTTTCAGTTATGTTTGGGTCACATATTTTCATAATCCAAATCTTTGTTTACTTTTTGTGTTTGGGAGTCTTTCTTTAATTAGGAAGATTGACCGTATTATATATTGAAAGACTTACATAATCATCACTGTGATATAGTGAAGGCAGGTAAAAAATACGCATATTGCCGTTTTTTCATTATAAAACCTATTTGAAGTCGTCACACTGACTTTCTTTGAACTCAAGAATTAGGTATTGACAATATCTTAATGTGCAACCACTAATATTTTCAATATTATATCTATTTCAAACTGAATTCATAAAAAATTGTGCGCATATTTTATCAGCCATTACCATGAAAAAATCCGCACTCGTCCGCAAAAAGTTACGCGTGCGTATTTTTTTCTGGTGCCGCGTATATTTTACTGACCGAACTCCCAGAATGAAATACGCACATCCAAAAGAAAATACGCATCTCAATTTCGATTTAATCTTCTTATCCTCCACTTATTTTGTGGAACTATTGGCCAGAAATCTGTCAACCTTTCACCTTTTTTGATATTCAGTTCAAAGAACACTTTATTTTACTATAAATAAAGAGAATAAGTTGTCTGGAGTTTTTCTTAATTATACTTCAATACAATGTAATGAACGCCGATCAATATTTTTTACAATGTCAAAAAATTGTGCAATATGATGGTATGATGGGACATTCCATTTATTTCCCTTCTCTGGAGTGACCAGCAGCGGACCAGCGATTACGTCACTGACACGGAATAGCGAAATATCCTTAGAGTCACCCACATACGACTCTAAAATCGTGCCACTTCCAACATGTGGCTTCAGACAGTCCAACTCTAAAGCAGTCGCTGGTCCATTTTCGTCTTCCACAAATCGTTTGGTGGCTTTCGCAATGTATAAAAGCGGTGGCGGATTTTTCTTTTTTGATTGCGATTCACGTTGGAAAACCACCGCAAACCATTTCCCGACAATTTCTGTCTCCAGTGTTGGGGGAGACAGCCATTTCCATAATTTTATCATTTTTGTTTCTTCCTCTTCATCGCTATCACTATCGAAAAGCGTATCCTCTTCAATAACTTCTTCATCCGTTTCCGACTCAATTTCATGCTCATTTTCCTTTTCTTCTACTGCTTTTGCTGGCTTCTTCTTCTTTGGTTCATTCTTCTCGTTGATTTTCTCCAAATACTTCAAATCTGATGTGACCTTGGTTTTGAAGTCAATCTTTCTGCGTTTAGTAGGTGGCTTCTCTACTGGCCCTTTCACCTGATTCAGTATTCTTTCCTCAAATGTAGATGGTGGATCAACCAACACCCACATTGGCTTCCAAACTTTTCCAGGATATGGTAAAGGCTTTGGTCCTAATAACGCGGAAACTTCGCACGAGCAAACAGTTGATGATGGGGTAGAGGAAGATGGAGCTTCTGATGAAATGGTGTTAGGAGTGTTAATCGATGAGTTGACTGAGGGAGGGGCGCTTAAGGAATCGTTGTTGTCAGCTGACTTTTCATCTAGCTTTCTTGGAGTGTTTACCCCCATAGCGAGCTCTTCCATCATATCCTCTGGCTTATTCAACTCACACCATCGGTTATACCGCTTTAGGATTCTTGGATCGAATCGTTTCTCAGGGTATTTGGATCGATCGATCGGCCAAATTCCTGTGTAAAGAATTTTTTAATGTCAAAACAACCCTAGGAAATACTTTTGGCATTAAATATCATAAGTGAAGTCATATGATATGTATCACACATATACACATAATTGTGAGTATTTTTTACCTGTTCGTCGAAATCCTGCCTTAATATTTTCTTCCGTTAATGCTGTTTTCCAGCACTGCCCCAGTTTCTCCACAAAATCTGCCTTTCGGAGTGGCCTCTTCCCTCCGTACGCAATGCACCACTCATTTAAAGTTTTTTCCCATTCACGTTTTAATGGGCCAAAACACGCCACATCAAGTGGCTGTAACAGATCTGTCACATGCGGAGGGAATTTTATCATTGTTACATCCTCTTCGATTGCTTTCAAGATGACTGGTACCGAAACATGCGAGAGATGGCCATCGAAAAGAAGTAATAATGGTCGCTCAGTGACAACACGACAAAAATGATCGAACCATTCTTTGAAAACATCAGTGGTCATCCATCCATTGTCACTGCAGCCATACAAGGTACCAGGCATACCTTGAAAAAAAATTAACACATGAAAATATCCTGAAGCTCCGTTTTTAACTTGCAATATATAGATAATATAGATAGCATTTTACCTTCTTTGGAATACCAAGACTCTTGATGGCTTTTTCCTGGAAAGATCACTAGTGGGGGCAAAGCACGGCCAGCAGCATTGACAGCTGCTAAAACAGTTGTATTCTCGCGCCCTGCCCCTGGTGTTACGCGGTATGCAATTTCTCCGGATGCACTAACCACTTTACAACGTTGTGGATCGGAAGGGAATCCAGATTCATCGCAGTTCCATATTTGTGACGGAGTGAACTGCTTCTCCGTGACAGTTTCCTCAAAGACGTCGTAGAAATCGTACACTACAAAAGGATTTGCCGTAACTGCTTTTCTTGCAGAACTAATCATCGCTGCCTTCTTTAAGGATAAATTGTTCCTTTCCATGAATAGCCGAAGCCATTCTTTTCCAGGACGGTTATCGGTAAAGGGCGTTTTCAAGTTTTTTTCGACCACATACTCTTGGACCAAGTTTTTGACTTGATCCCTTGTTGGGCTGAAACCGAGGGAGCAAAGACTTCGAATAACTCTAGCCAACTCTCCCTCAGTATCAACATTCAATGTTGGGCGTCTTCCTGAACCGATGGTTTCTTTCCCTTTTGATCGATTCCGGAGTCGTAATCTAATAGTTGACTCGTTCATGCCAAATTTTTTAGCTGCAGCTCTTATTGATATAACATTGTTATCAACGTCATTAATGGCGTTTGTCAAATCTTCTTCGGTCCATTTTTTTAAAGATTTTTTTGTAGAGGAAGAACTTTTGTTCTAAGAATCAAAACGAAACATCCTTTCATTAAATATTCCAGCAATATTAATAGTGACAATCGAAAGAAAGTCAAAAGAAAATCAAATTACTTACATTAACCATTTTATTAAGCACAACTTCAGTTTAAGATTATAAGAAAAACGTAGTGAGTGTAGTTTTGATGTGAATTCGATCGTTACGAAGATGAAAAGGAAAAGATAATGTGGGAACATCACTAAAAACTGCTGAACGAAACTTTAGTACCCAGTCTCCTGACCATAAACAATTGTGAAAAGGATCTGAAAAGACTTTCAGGAGGGTCTAAAGTAATATATGATTGGATAATTGTGTCGTACACCTGAGCTCAGTTGAAGATGGAAACAGGAAAAAATGCGTATTTTGTAGAAATAATTTGCCACAAAAAAATACGCACCTGTTATCTTAATAGAAGATACGCCGACAAAGCTGAAACGCACAAAAGTCGAAAAATTGGACTTTGAACTTTCCCTGACAGTCGGAGTATTTTAATAATGGCAGACCGTAGCTGCGAATAACGTTTCGCTAAGTTTGTAGTGATGTGCGTATTTTTTCATGGCAATTTGATATAAGTTTTTTTGTTATTGAAAAAACGTATTGGAGAATCAGAAATATATAGTGAAATATATTCTTACTTAATTAAGCTTCGTTGGATTAACGATTAGTATTAAAAAAATTCTGAAACCACTACGTTTTTATGCTTTTTTTCCCCTTTTTGTCTCGTGCGTATTTTCAACTGGGCAGGAAAGGTGCGTATTTTTTACCAGACTTGACTATATCTTACAGCTTCTAAATTTAATTTTATTTTGTTCATTAAGTTTAGTGGCAGTTGACGTAAGTTTTTTTGGGTAAGTTTATGCTTTCATAATGCCCTGGGGTGTATGCGTAAATTAAAGATTTAATGTTTGTTTGTTTGTGTATATCTTTTCATGAAATTTAGTTTAGTTCAGATAATGCATGTTTGTAAATTAAGGGGTCAGTCACAAATCGATTTTAGGTTCAAATAACGTCATATGACGTTACGAATATACCCCACCCACCCACCACTCATAACGTCATATATCAGAAATGGCCAAAAATCGATGTAATTGAGTATTTCTGTAAAAACGCTAGTTTAGTAAAAATAACATCATACATTTACCATCTCCCAACCAACAAAAACATAGACTCAGAACTAGCGCCCGACCATAAAACTGGAAAATAACCCGAATTACCACAATCAGGAAATCAGCGAGAGAGTGTTCTCTTAAAAAATAGCACCTTCTTCCTAATTTGAATGTTCGAAGTAGAAGTTTTATTTGTTATTTTTTGTTTCTAAGAGACATTAGATCTTTCTAAAACGGAAAGAAAGTGAAGCATCTTTACGTTCAAATCATTCAAATCACTTTCAAAATCGATGTTTCTTTTATGAATGTTTTAACGTCACTTGAATTAACCCACCCACTCACTAACGTCATATGACGTTATCTAAACCTAAAATCGATTTGTGACTGGACCCTAACATATATTAATGACATATTGTTAATGAAACTTAAGCACAGATTTCTGTTTTCAGTTATGTATGTTGATTGATGTATTTTGCGTAGTCTCAAATTTATGTTTTCCTTTTTGTGCTTGCGATTTAGGAATTCTGTTAGGAAGATTGACTAGACATATTGAATTCATAAATTCATAATAGATTGAATTACGTGCATCATTGTTTTATCTGAATGGATTATGATATCCTTAATATCATTATGTACCAACAAAATAAAGAACATTATGCAGGCCTCCCACTTGTCATAAATTCATCAATTTTCATAAATTTTAGGTAATATTGAAAATTTGCCATAAATTGTCATAAGTTTTAGTGATTTGTCATAATTGTCATAATTTTTTTGCCTAAAGGTAATTTGATCATCAGTTTTCTTAGATAGTTTTGAAAGTGGTATATACTCTCCTATTGCTATTCCACAAAGAGTGAATAGCACAAGGAGTGATTTAAAGAGTGATTTGTTGGAGACAAATAAATGCTCATAACCTCTTGCAAATCTGAATGGTTCATATATCTTAAGTGGATTAACTTTCGTGTGGATATATTTTCGTGGATACCTATTTGAAATTAATTTTGTGATGCTTAATTTTCACGAATGAGGGTCTTTTTTGCTTATTTTCTGTTCTTTTTTAATTGTTTTCTCTAAACAATAGGCAAATTAATCCACTAAAGGTAGCTAGCTTTGTTAATCATCTAGTAGAGTTCTTTTTAGTTGATAAATGCATAATAAGTTAGAAAAGAATGAACAGAAAAACTAAGTATAATCGCCAATGGGAGAAGGATTACCCTTGGTTGAAGTCATGTACAGACGCTTATGCAGCAAAGGTGTAAATTATGTGATAAGACATTTCTCATTAGTGGTAGTGGTGTTAGTCAAGTAAAGATGCACGCTAAAAGTAATATGCATTCCAAGAGAGAAAAGGAAATGGGTTTTCCATTAACAAAAATATGATTCAGATACATGGAAACTCCATTCAGATTGACACCATCGAGGCTTTGGGGGTGGTTAAAGATACCATTATAAGCTATGGTTCTCATCTCAAAGTTCCAATAACTAAGGATTTACTTGAATCAGTAGCATTGTCTCGAAGTCGCTACGAAGCTGATTTGGAATCCAAAAGACTATTGAAACTAAGAGAAGAACAGAAGATCGAAGAACAAAAAAAAGCTTCAGAAGCAAAGGAACAAGAAGCGAAGGAAGAATCGTTAAAAAACGAAGAAAGAAATGTTTTGAATGCTTCTCTGCAGCAATTAGATAATGGAATTGCAGTTGCAGATAGCCTCATTAATGAAGGCAATGATGAGTTGAAGAATCTGCTTCTGCAAAAACACTCTACTAGGAAAGACTTGCAAACTGCACAGTCAAAAATAGAAACTGGTGTTAAGAGAAGAAAAGAACTTTTAGACGAGAAGGAGGTTTTGAAAAAGCGTATAAAGGAAATTTAGGCGTTTACAAAAAGTTAAACTTTGTTTATATTCAATTACGTTGTAGCTTTATTAATATTTCGTTGATGTTTACCATAAAAGGTGAACCACTTTAATTCCAACTAGTTTTTTTAAAGTTGCTTTCACCTTTTCCACTTACAGACAACCGTCATCACCCCTTTATAATAGTTTTTTAATTAATATAGTTAACTTTAGCCCAAAAAAGCTTAAAAATTCTTCCGTTGATATTGTGTTGCTTTTTTCTTGTTGTGATGTAGGAAAGTTTATTTTTTATGAGTTTTTGCAACTAACATTGTAGATTTTAAAATATGTCGATTTTTTTTAAATGCTGAAAGAACGATACTTTTGTTTTTGGACGATCAGGCTCTATTAAAGTGTTATTTATTATGCTTTTTGTTGCAACCTTCCACAGCTATACTTACATTGTTCCTACCACAATCATATTATGTTTATATTGCTAGGTAAAATTTATAAAGTTCAAAGGTAAACAAAATATGTATCGTAAAATGTCCAAAGTTTTCGGCAATTGCCATAAATTGTCATAAATTTATGACCACAAAATGTCATAATATGTCCTAAAAATTAGTTAAAAAATGTCATAAATTCATAATTATTTTAGCTATTTTCAGAGTGGGAGGGCTGATTATGTCATTCAGATATAATCAAGTTTATTGTGTTTATTGGTATAAAGTTTTGAATAATGACAACTATGTTTTTCCGTATTTTTGGAGTATACATGATCGGAAATTTGATACATATACTTTGTGGAAATGGTTCAATCTTTTTTAAATTTCAAGAATGTCATAGCCTTTCAATTTTTATACTTCAGCTGATTTTGGCAGCAATCTTTATGCCTGTAAAGGCATCTTGTTTCCTGTGATAATGACCTTTCAAAAATTTAGAAATTGGTATACCCTATTTCCTCCAATAAGCACTGCCCTCTTTTAAGCGCCGCACCTAACATTTAAATTTCGAAATTAGCGCCGCCCTCTAATAAGCGCCGCACCTAAAATCACGAAAATTAAATAAGCGCCACGGCGCTTATTAGAGGAAATACAGTAGGCAAAACATTTCTTGGTTTTTGGACATATAAATCTTAAAAAGTGACATCATTACTGCCCGTAACACCTATTTAGTACTAACCAACAAACTATTTGTGCTTAATTGTGTGGTGTGTATTTTGCAGACCAGTCCTTAAAAAGTTTGGTTCTTGAGCGGTATTTCAGGGTACCATTTTGAAATTTATATTCAAATGGCAAAAGGTATACCCTGTAATTTTGGGTTTAAAACTAAGAAAGTATTTTAAACCGCCCTTGAACGGGCCTTTTTTGCCAGTTTTTGGGAATAAAAGAAACAATCAGCCTGTAGCTCTTTTGAAGTTTACACAAATTGTTTTGTATTATTATGTCGAAAATTTTGAAATGTCTAGATGTTAGAAAAATCAAGAAATTTGATATAAATTACATAAAATAATCAGATTTTCATTAAAATATGCGGCCAATCATAAAAACCAATTACATTGTCAACTTGGTTAAACTCAATCATGTCACACGGGTGTGTATTTTGCTGTTCAGGTTAGCCTACAAAGGGATCCCTAATAGCATATATAACCCTGTCTCATTTTCAAGTTGCTTGCCATAGCAACGAACTCCTTAAAGAATTATCGAATACAAACAATTGCAGTGGTTTGAATTTAAACGGATATCCCTTGTGAATGCTAGCTAATTCAAGTAACTGCAACCTATTGCATTAAAATAGCCCCATCGACTAACTGTTGCGCCAATCTTAAGCCCAGCGGGCTCTTGTTTATTTTACTACCCGCCAAGGCGGCGTCGCTCGCCGCCCATGTTCACCCTGCGTTGTATCACCACCTGCTCCAAATTATTGCCCTTAAAACCAGCGATAAGACTTCCTTTGTTGCTGGCTTTATCGCTTAATAAAGCTCGTTTGCACGTTCCTGGTGTTTCAAATCTTGCATGTTCTTAACTCAGCCGTTCATTGTCGCGGTCACGTGGTTTTTATTTACGATTTTAAACCAGTCAAATATCAGTTTAACAATACACTCAAAACGCAGAGAGAAAAAACTTTTTCAACTTTTTAATAGCTTTTGTTTAACGCGCTCTAACATGGGTTCTGTCATAAGTATGTGAAAAAATGGTTTCTCTTAAAAAGATCACATGGGAGGAGAAAAAAATGCATGTGCTAAATGAATGAAGTGAATAGACCATTTCTATGGTTGTTTAAATGTAGCAATATTCTAACACGTAAAATATTTTTTGAAAAACATACTATTTTCGAATTTTAACATAATATTTGCGTGTCTATCACATGGTATATGTTTTCTTACACCATTATTTGTATGCAAACATAATATATTGTGTTGTACATGATATATTTCGTTTTTTCTCACATTATATGGCCAACCAAATGTATTTCTAAAAATCTCATTCGGGTCAGTAATTTATATCATTAATGTTGTTGACAAATATGAAGCATGCAGGTAGCAAATATTTCACATGCAATAATGGCGGATGAAGACAGAATTAGGAAATTGGTGAGAGAAGAAATAAGGAGCACTGGATTAAATTCATCAAATGACTCAAGATTTAATACGAGCAGCAACAAGTTCTGCTGTGGAGGAAATTAATTCGAATACTGATAACCTTACAAAGTCGCCATCAACAACAGTTGAACGAGGTGCAGTAGTGGAAATTGTACCACCACCTCCTCATCTCGTCAGCAGACCGTTAAGGAAAACAGAGAAATCATCACAACGCAATGGGCAACCCGGTCACCCATACAGACTCAAACCATATAGCCATGTTCCTCGTGTTGGTTCTTCCAAGGAGAAAACCAAAACATTGGAAGTTGTTTTACTTAATGTAAATGATGAGTTTAAAGAGAAATCTAAGTACAAAGTTGATGACTCTATGATTGTTGGAAGCTGGTGGTTTGACTTGGTGCCCAACAAGTCAGAAAAGCAAATTCGAGAAGAATTAAAGAATATTTTTTCAGCTAAATTACCATTGATTAAAAATTCAGACTTTGAGTTTGTAAAATATGAAAGGAGTTCAATATGTGACTCATCTATTGCCAGTGGATTAGAGTGGAACAGTACAAGACTGAAGGCTTTAATTGGGCAAAGCAAAAAATTGTTTTGCAGACTTATAAGTATTGATGCAACTTCTTTGATGGTTTCACTTGAAAGTTTAGAAACTTCTGATGATGATGATGTTCCTGCATTTATGCCAACTTCACCACAATCTCCAAAACACGCTCAGAGAAGAAATAATAATAATGATTTTTATAGATGTTCCACATCTGTAAACAACAACATGTCTACAAATATGGTAACTGATTCTGAAAGACCATCATAATCAAGAACAGGTGATGTTGAAAAATTAAAAGATATGGAAAATCTTGTTAAAGACTTACTGGATCAGCAAATTCCAACAAAGACGCCAACATTTAATACATTGAATGAATCACTATGTTATTTAAGCTCTAAAATTTCAGAGGATGCTGCACGGGTAAAAATTGACAGAGACTACTTTTTGGATGATGCCCTATCTTTTTATAAAAGTGAAAAATTTGAACCAACTCAAAGGCTAAAGGTACGTTACAGCAATGAGCCGGCTGTAGATACAGGTGGAGTCACTAGACAGTTTTTTTCTGAATTGTTTGAGCATCTAGAAAATGGTGCAGATGGTTTTCCACAATTGTTTATTGGTGAGAAAGGTCATAAAATACCTACATACGATCCGACTATTGCTGGATCTGATCTGATGGAGACGGTTGGATGTATATTTGCTCATTCCATTGCTCAAACTGGATTTTGCATTGGCAGTCTATCACCCGCTATATACTACTACTTGGCTTATGGTGATATCACAAGATGCATCCCATTATTAAGTATTGATGATGTAAATGATCCAAGGATTAAAAGTTTTGTAAAAAAGGTAATACAGTTATTTTATATAATGACAAAAATTGTCACTCAAGTTCAAATGTTTAATCACAGATGTTGTAGACTGTATATATAATTTTTTATTATTTTTTTTTTTTTTTTCATTTTCAGTTGTCTGGTGAAGAGAGTAATTTTAAAGAGTTAGATTCAGAAGAGGAATACATTTTGCAAGAATGTGAACAACATTGTATACTAACTGTAAGGAAATTGTTTTATGTATAGTACTTTTCTTGTCAATATTACTGCTATGTCTTTGCTCTCAGCTGCTTTTACAAGAGGGTGCCTTAATCATTAAGAGGCTGGGAATTTTTTTTTGAAAACTTACATAGCCTTTGTTAAAAAGACGTGTATGTTTAAAAACATTTTGCTCATTAAAAAAACCCACACAATTGAACGCCAAGTTATGAAATGCTGAGTGATTCCCATTGAAAGATGTTTTTATTCAGGTCTTAATATATCTAAAGGTTTAGACTAGACATTTTATTGTAGATATATACATTTAGTTTTCCAATTTTATAAGGCCACGCAGCGGCCGAAATGAAATTAAGATTTTATGAATGGAGTCCGAAGTACGATCTAACACTGCATATCATCCCGTTCCTCAAAATACACAAGTGCGGAGCGCCAGTGAACAAACGAATCTATTATATTAAGTAGACTTTAAACATAACCTGGAATAAGTAGGAAGGAAAAACGCATTTTCTATGATAACTAATGTTATATTTCAGAAAAAGTTAGTTACCATAACCACGACCACGACCACGTCCGCGACCGCGACCACGAAAAGAGCCTGAAACAAAATTACTTTATTAATATGATGTTGGGTGAAGAGGAGGGTGGGAACACTTCGGACTCCATTCATAAATTCTTAATTTCATTTCGGCCGCTGCGCGGCCTTATAAAATTGGAAAATTTTATTTCATGGAATCCGAAGTATGCTTGTCCGACTAGCATCACAGTCTGTTCGGTGAAACGCAGTAAGTCATCACCGGACACCTCAACTTTCTGTTTTTTCGAGCTATTAGCATTGTCAATGGCGACCCAGAGTTTACTAAGTGGTCCCATTATTTGAAGAGATTTATCTTGAATACGCTTAAGTACATTTTCCAGATTTATGTCCTTCGTGACATTTTTCTCCTCTAAAATTGACCTCAAAAATCCATCAAGTTCCTCACGTTTGTGGATATTTGAGGGTATTGGATTCAGGTTTAAAATGTTTTCTTTGATATCTTTGTCCTGAATAAAAGTAGCAAACTTTTCATTAACATAACTGGCCATTTCCTCAGGGAGGGTGTATAAATGTTTCTTATCAGAAGTCACAATCTCGAAGCGTCTGCTGCTGTCGCTCGTGGCAATAACCTCACTGTCCTCGAGCCCTTCGTCCTCTTCATTATCGCTCTCATCAGGTTCGCTGTCATTCTCAGTGTCATTCTGAGTGCTTCCATTATCTGCTGACTCGTCAATTTTTCTTTTCGTACCCCGTGCCTCATCTGGGGAGTAGAAATCAGCGATAACTTGACTGAGGATAGCTTGTTCAGAAGGCACATCCTCAGCTGTCTGACTCTCAGGTTGTTGGTTATTGTTTTCAATCTCCATACCTCCTACAAGGTAGAAGAGAAGGGATATAAGTCACCCTGTTGAGCACCTCTTGGACCAATAACAGGTCACAAGACTCTGTGTAATCTCTATGTCTAATAGAACATTAGAGAATTTAATCCCACAATATTATTCTACTCAGTTTTATTACATTGGCTAATAAAAACACAATGCAATTTTTGTGGAATTTTTATCTTGGCCTGTAATCAAGACACAAGATAAATGATTGCTCAAAGTTTAACTTTGGCCGTAGTAAGACACAAAGTAAACGCAATCTTAATTCATAAGCATTTATTTATTAGTGGATTACTTTGATAAAAGTAGAATAAAATAAAAACAAATTTACCTTGTTCTGAAAACGTCCACACTTCAATCGCAAAGGGATGAAAAGAGGAGGTAGTGAGCTTGCGCTCCGCACTTGTGTATTTTGAGGAACGGGATGATATGCAGTGTTAGATCGTACTTCGGATTCCATGAAATAAAATTGTACTCATTTTAGAAAAATAATGCTATGCAGGTTGCACAGTCTATCATGGTGCACTTTGTTCTCAGCAAGAGAAAAGTGGTGATGGACCAATTGAGAAAAGGTTTGCAAGTCCTAAATGTATTGGAGCAACTAATATCACATCCGGTTTTATATAAAGAAATGTTCACTGGGAAAAGCCAGTACAATTCAGTGGATCTATTTAACTTGATTGAATATGAGGAAAACAGTCCACAAGCTGGGAAGGATGTTTTGAGAAAATTTATTAATGAGGGATCTTCAGAAGTACTTCAACATTTTGTGTTGTACGTTTCTGGAAGTAAATTCTTACCGAGAAAACCAATTACTGTTTCATTTGGTCAACGCAATGGGTTTTTTGGTGGCACATGTACATTTAAACTGGAATGTCCGATCCTTGATGATTATGAAGCTTTTTCGGATGCATTACAAGCAGCTATATGCCTCTCTAAGGCACATTTTACTTCCATTTGAACCTATAGTAACTGGCATAAAAAGATCTTAAATTTCAATTATGTTATGAATCCCATATAACTCACCAGACTGGTGACGTATACAGAGGTTTTTTGGAGGCTACTGTTTCGTTATTTTTGATTTTGTTTTTTGATTGTTATTTTTGGTTTTTACAAGTTTTAAATCTTCAGAAAACGCCTTTAGTAAAGATTCCAAATGAGATTACTCAACTTTATAGAAGCCTGTCTCAAATTTACAAACAATACATATCAATAAAAAATCAGTACATTAGTACTTTTTTGTGTTCTTCGAACTCGGGAGATTATCACAGATAATAGTCAATGTTTAGACTACTTTTATATTATATGTTTATATTTTTGATACTTACTTTATGCGTCAAAGTTTTTCGTTTCTTTTTGATGTTTTGTTTTCTTGTATGTTTTGTTCATGCAATACAGTTGAAATATATTTTGTTACACACGGCAGTGAAGATGCTGTTTTTTGTGGCTTTTTTATCCTGGACTTTTCCTTATCTAAAACTACCTTTGATTTTGTTGTGCGGTGTATCTTCTATCAACAAAGAAAATACATAAGAACAGACAACTAATTTGAAACTAGTTCCAATGCTCTCATGTAAAGATCAGTGCCAAACGAATTAGAAATAGCCAATGGATCAATTTCTTCTGAGAGGCTATTGTAAGTTTCATTAATTAACAGACATTCGACTTCAACAACGTCTACCGTTGATAAACCATTATCTGTTGGTGATGATGATGACCAGTCCATACCATACCAAAGTAATTCTTCTTGACTGATGGCGTCATTTTGAAATTCAGAAACATGATTTAGCCTTGAGTTTCTGAGATCCAACATTCCATTTGACCATACTTTACGCGGCGACCAATTTTTCATAGACCTTACTGGATGAGCGTTCCATCCATTGACGAAACTTTCTATTACTTGATTAATTCTGGGCAGGTATATGTATTGAAGGATGAACATATGAACCAGGTTATCCAGCTGTAGAAGACCTAAAAGTAGGGCATTTTCAATGAACATGGTTGGAGGTAAGGAGTACATTTAAATCCTCGCGATCCCAATCGCAAAAAATGAATGCCATATTCATATTTGGATGCTAAAATAAGATGCACATGACTTAAAACTTTACCTTGCTCTTCAAGAGCTTGGAATGTGTAGTAGAAGTTGCAAGAAACGTAATTCCATACGTCTCTCCACAATCTTTCAATTCGCTGGTTATGAACTGATGACCCAGCTAAAAAACTACCCCGATTTTCACCTAAACAACATTTCGAAAGATTGAAATCTTGATTCAAGGACACATAAAATGAAGTACTCGTCGTTGGTCATTAGTTTGTTGTTAATTGTTGCTAATCTAACGCAGAAATGGCTTACTTGAATTAATATAAATAATACCTCTTAGCTCTTCCATTCTCCTCCAAACTAAGACATTTTTCCCCGCCTTTTTCAGTTCTTACTCTTGACGGTATTCCGAAATTACTGATGGCTTCCTCAAACAAAGTCAGCACTGTCTCTTTTCTATTATTACAACTGCATTTTAGGAAGGTTATCAAACGAGAATTGCCATCCATGCATCCATGTATGACACAGCCCCAATTTATAAGGCTGTGATGCCCATCTATATGCCAAAGGCTATTTGGCGCCGGAACAGAATATTTTCTTCTTTTAATTAAGACTGGCCAACGTGTACGGGAAGCTTGTGGATCGATTCTTGCAAGACTCGCAGTTACTCGTTGCTGTTGGACCCGTATTCCTACTGATTTAAGATGTCCAAGGACAATAGATCTGCCAGCAGCTAAACCATGAGTTCCACAAAAATTATTAATGATATCATCGAGTTCTTCATCAGTAATATCTGAATATCCGGTGACATCATTCAGTCCAAACTCTGTTACTCTCCAACGTGAAACAAGCAAAAGTTCGCTAATTCCCTTCCAATTAAAACCTAATTGTCTGAAATATAGTAATACACCTTCATCAATTTTTATTTTAGGTCTACCTGGACTTTGGATTGAAGTTGTTGACACTGTTGTCGTATATATGCTAATTTGATCATCTGCATTTAACAATGATCTTTGTATTTCCACAGCAAAAACTTCCATTTGATGTAGCAATGGAAATACTTTCACTCATGACCTTGGCAATGCATTGGTGAGATAATTGAGGAAAGAAAGTGATATATCTATTTTTTCTTTGAGGGACAATAAATCACAATCATTTGTTTCCCTATGACAAATGTTATCTACTAAAATGGACAAATCTTCAAAAAAAGATTCTACGCTGCCTACTGTCAGCTCAAAATCCGCCATTTTTCTGCTGAACGTGAACACTTCGTATCGTTTCTATTCATTACTAGCTAAAATGCAGACCAGACAATAATCTGCGTTTCAATTTTATTGACCATATATTATGAAAGAGACAAAATAAATAACACAATATTGTATACCTTATTCGTACTAATGTTCGCGCGTACTATTATTCGCGCAATTGCGCAAAATTTTCCGTTTCTGCGCGAAAGTTAGTATAAAATTTACGCGCAAAGGGGTGTTGCGCAAAAATTAATACGCGCGAAATTTGATTTTTTTTAATTTTTAAAATTACCAAAAATTGATCATTTCAAACGATTTCTGGTGCGTACAGTAAGAAAAACATTGAATAAAATAATAACACAAGTTGTAAATAACAAAAGAGAGTCTTGATCTTTCGTTTCATATTTAATCTAAAATTACACAGCTGCTGTCCTCATTTTCCACAGACAACTTTCTTGCCGCATTTCGTTCATTAGCTGCACCAAACATTGTCCTTATATCATGGGATTTGACACTCTCTTTCCTTGTTTCTTCTCTTTCCCAACATTCGGTGCTTTGATAGTCACCTCATTCCTTCGTTGTTCTGCTTTATCTACTTCTGGTCTCGGCTTAGTTCCAAAAGTTCCTAATATCACCATTTCTTGGGGCTCTTCGTACCGCTCCTCCAACAGCTCCAAATAGGGTTCAAGAATCTCAGCATTTTTAACAGTATTTGGCATTCTAATTATCATATCACATGGGATTTCAAGACCCCCTTGAACAAAAGGAGATCGCCGATAATGTGTTTCTCGAAGTTTAGCTTCCATCCTGGCTCCTCTGTCTAGGAGAAATTTTGTTATTCTAGACAGTTCCATGGGCAAATGCCCAACAATCCTGCCAGAGTCACGTTGATATGTTTTTATGGGGAATGGATCATGCACATTTTCTTTTTCATGAGAACATACCAAAGTTTCAGATTCTTTAGGCTCCCAAACATTTTTATAAACGTGGAAACCTCTAACTGCAGCTTGCACAGACAAGACCCTTTCGAATGACATGATTCTCCTTTTCACTTTTTCTCTGCTTCGATATTCTGCTATCACTTTACCAGTTTTTTTTGCTCAAGAATGATGGGAGTTACGTCATTTGAATGGAAATAAAAGATTGTCTAGAAAAAAAAAGTCTAGACAAGGTACACTCCACCGCATGGTATGAGACTCTTTAAACTCTAAGATGGAGTAAATTTGTATTTTTTTCTGAGCAGAGAGCTTTCATTTCTCTTCAATGAAACTAAGTCTTGCACGATATGTCATTCATAAGAGATCTTTGCAGAAAAGATAAAGAAAAAGAACAATCTACTGCATCACATAGTTCTGAGCATGAAGTTTTAGTTCCAGAGGAGAATGGTATGTATCTTAATATTTACGTGATCGGTTTTCTAGGATTTATCAAGCCCTTACTAGGTAGCTAAGTTTCATTAGAGTTTAATAGAGAAAATACAATATATGTTTTCCTTGGTTGAGGTCAACCAAAACAAAGGTGATTGTTTTAAAACTTTACAGGGTGATTTTTAATTCATCTTTACATTTACTATATATCAAATTCAAATTATTTCAGATTCTCCACACTCTTCGTTGGTCAGTACCGAAGAATCTACATTGGGTTGCATCAATCATGATCATGTTATGGACGAACTGCGCAAGCAAAACACGGGAAAACGTAAAAAGTACAAACTGTACAGTGAGAAAGATCGTCTGGTGATTGCGAAGTACTCATTGCAATACGGCCCGAGAAAAACCGCTCGCAAATTCCAAAAACAGTACCCATGAATGTTTACTGTTGTGTTTTGAATTTTCCAGCAGAGAGGAGCTTTGAACTGGAAATAAAAAATGGCTCCACGAATGTTTTCATATGTTAAAAATTTTTCAGCTATACTAATTCTGTCATTACGTTTGTGTTTTTAATTATTATTTTTAAGGTTAATACATTTTCAAAGTTTCTTTTACTTTGTTTTGTTTTTCTTTAGATTTCGTCATAGCATGATTAGGTTTTTTGTATATGTTTTTTTAATGTTTTGATCTGTTAAAATAGAAATGAAGCACATGATGGGTTATAATGTCGAGAGGGTTACTTAAGATTTACTTACTTAATGACTGTGCAATGAAACTATCTTACAAAAAATAAGTGTTGTTGGCTGTATTTTTCTTAAGTTTATATTTTATCCCGTTTATGCATATTTTGTGTTATGGTAATCGTTTACGTACTATGCCTAGGTATATAACTTTGAATTTATGGTTTTATTTGTGACTTTTTATCTTTTGTGTAAATTTTTCTTCTTAGTTATTGTTTTTAGGATAAATACGTACTTGAATTTCCTTTTTTTTTTTGTTTCTTTTTTTTTTTCGGTATTACAATTAAAACATTATTCTTTTAGGCAATAATAAAAAAAGCATGAAGAAATGAAACTCATGGTTTTAATCATGATGTTGATGGTTTTGGGAAGAACTAACTATATCATTTCAAAAATTCATTAATGGTTGCAGTCCAGAAGTAACTTTTGAACAAAAGAAAAAGTTGGAAGGTATCATTTTTGTAATGTTATTCAATGTTTGGCTTTGTATGTCTTAGTAAACGGTTCTGTGTTATATATTGCATATTTTTACATTAAAGTTACTTCTCTTCTGCGTATGAATATATATTCTGAGCCATGTTGCTATTTGTTTCTGTTTTAAATTTTCTGAATGTACGAAATGAATTAAAAAATTAATGCCTGAAAAGAAACTTTTCTAAGAGTTAAATTCTGCGACACAACGCATACTGAACATGGGTGGCGAGCGACGCCTCCTGGGATGTTTTTGAGTTGCGATTCTATGATTTATTTTTTCGTCATGGGGTACGTACACGGGAATGGTGGATTTGACCTAATGTTTTCGAAGTTAAGTTCGGTAAAAAGTTTTTACCCGGGATACTAGTCTATATACTAATCACGAGTGTGCATCCGCTTTTTTCACGCTTTCACTCTCTAAAATTTCGGGTCGTTTTTGTGGTCACTTATTCATAATGGAGTGTCAGACCACAGCGGTTAATATTTTTCTACGATTGCATTTAATCGTTTCAAATGTTTTGATTATTCGCGAGATCAAGAAACAATAGACAACAACGAAAGTATTGCGCGAAGATTTATTAATGTTTTTAGGGTAAGTACGCTTTAGAACTTTTTTGTTTGTTTGTTTCGTTTTTTCTTATAGTATTAATAGAGTTTCTGCATCATTACTTTTCAAATAATACGCGATTGAAGAAATGAATATCATGGTTTTTAATCATGACGGTCTGGGTTCGTAAAGAAAATCGCAATTGTTTTTAATTCACATTTCGACACTTTTACGACTTTCGTGTTTGGCTTTTATTTACATTGGGGTGTGGATTCCATGAACAAGTACAGCGATTTTAATCTTTTTGTTGTTTACCTGTACGCACAATTTATTTTTACTACTGCATATATCGTATCGTGAAAGATTTATTATGAATATTTTGATGTGTTTCAGATCTTCTGATTTAAAAGTTTTTCTGTTCATAACTCCAGTGTTGAACTAAATATGCTTTAGCCGGAATACCTAAAGATTTTTAATTAAAAGAGTGAAGAGTGTTTTTTTTCTGTATTGACGTTAGATATTTTTAATCATGGGGAACCATTGCATTGCATCTTCAATTTATACATATTTTAAAAAGTGAAAAAAGTGGACGCACAGCGCGTATTTTTATTTTTGATGAATTAAAACCCTTGTTCTACACGCTGTTCTACACGGGATACTACATTCTAAACATTCTACATTCCAAACAATTGAAGAACTTTATCATACTAAAATTCATTATACTAAGCCTTTCTCTCTGTTCAGCTCACATCGATTAAAACCTGTAAAAAATTTTTACATGGGTTACTAGTATGTTAATATATATACAGCACATGTCCACAAAGGAAAGCATTTTCTGTAAATATTATAAGTATGTGGTGTTTTTTTATTACATTTCACGAAAAACTTATCTAAACACACTGCTCCTTATCTTTTGGGGACATGTACCTTTATGTTGTCTATATGTTAGTAATATAAACTTTTTACATTGTGTTAAACCTATGCAGTAGCATTTTCTAAGGTTAATAAACACAATTTACAGTGTCATTCATCAGGAAGTTTTTCTGCTTCTTTTACACTAATGTTTTGACACTTAAGATGAAACCAGCATGCACAGCGATCACACTGAATGCTATTGTATTTTTCTTCTTCTTTTCCTTGTTCTATTTCATTTTGATCGAGCAGGACATCTTCACATTTTGTACAATATGTAAGTTCTTTTAAATCCAGCAATACGGGGCAAACGTAGCAGTCTTGGAAGTATATTTTTTAGTAGGTGCGTTAACAAAGAAGCACGTAGGGCCTTCTTGGCGCGCTATAAACGCGCCAGCAAATTTTTTAAAAACAGTGCTCCTCAACCTGTTCTAGGCGTGTTGCGCACCTATTCTGCACACCATCAGGCGCCATTTAAACAGTAAGAATGCTAGCATCGTTTTCGTTTATTCAAGGAGTACAATCATGCGTGGTAATGATGATAAAATACTACCAATTTGGTCGTTAGTAAATTCGTGATAATTTAAAAATCAGTTTATTTAAAGACGCCTGTATATCAAAACTGGTATTATGAAAAGTTATGTCAGTGATACATTGTTTGTATTGATAGGAAGCTCATTAATTATTCATAAGGTTGTGTCTGTCGTTGGAAAAGAAAAAATTTTTCCAGATGTTTTATTGTAAAACATATCGTTGAAGATAAAAATACAACATGATGAAGTAAACACCTGAACAACTTTTATTTATTTGTTCACTGACTACATTAAAACGTTTGCAAGTTAGTTTCCTTTGATTTGCACAACGCAAAAAAGTTTCTTCAATAACTTTTGAAAAAATGAATGAACATTTTCAGACGTCACGATAGTATTCCCAAAGGCTGTCGGCTTAGTCAACATTTTCTCTACACAGACATTTCCTGAGTTTTATGTTTTTACATAAAGAACTGGTGGCGAAAGCCCAATTTACACATATACAAAGACTTTTTCTTGCGAAGAAATTATGTGGATTGAGTTTTAAAATATCAAGCAAACTGGCAAAAACATGCTCAAAGTCAGCAAAAATTAACATTAGAACGTTTGAATGAACGTTGCTCTTACGTTATTTTGCTGACTTTGAACAGGTTTTTGCCTGCTGGGAAAAAACGTAACAGATGTTCAGGCGCGCGAAAAGAAGCGCTCCATAGTCTTTCTAGGAGCGTATGGAGGTGCGCGAGCGCGATAGCGCGACTTGTTCTTCCAAGACTGAAGCTTTTGAAAAATATAGACAAATTATTTTCAATTTTTTCCCAGTGTCGCTCATTGAAATAAATTTTCTGCACGAACAAGTCTTTTGTTGTCCAAACAACAAAGTAACATAATTTCAGACCAGTAAGTGCCATTTGACTCACAACTGTGGTGTAATATTTGTGAGATTCTTTCAATGAAATATCACCATCCAAACTTACACTAAGAAACTCACAATTTTTGACACCATCTTTTACACTTACATCACGAATAGCATATGGACATTTGATTTCTAATACAGCATTTAAATGGCATTTACAGGAAAACAATCCATCAGGGGAAGCAGCAATATATGGCTTGTTAAAATTAACGAATAAACCACACTCTTGTATTTTATAATCTTCGTGTTTGCAAGCTTCAACCATAGAAATACGAAAAGAGATAGAATAACATCGGCTAATTTATGCATGCTTTTCTATTGCATGCTTTTCTATTGTTCTTTCAAACAATGAGTTTCCATCCGCGTGTACTCGATCCAGTTTCTTTCTAATGTTTTGATGCGCGGTCTGATTTGCCGACAATCAACCAAAAGTTCCGACAATTTCAAGTCAAAAACGACAGATGTTCTGTCGCTTAACCATATATGGAGGAGATAGTTCCATATATGGGGCTGTTTTGAGAAGCTTTTACAAAAAACCGCATCTTCTTTTGACTTGTCGTTCGTGAGATATCGAAGGAAGTTGGTGGCAGCCATTTTGTGAAGAAAGTTTAGGTCGTTGTTAGAAATGGCTTGTTTCGATATTTATAGATGCGTTTGCTTAACGTTTGAAATACTACGTGTAGAGGAGATGTTTGAGAGTGGAATGTGAAATTTTGAAGGCCTTCCTTCAAGGATTGCCAGTTTTATAGGCCAATGTTTTTGAGTAAAATTTCGGTTTTTGTTTTCTGCCACCCACGGTACCCAGGTCTAATATTTTTGTTTCTTTTGTGCAGCGAGTGAAGACTCGCTAAACGTTGGCCAAAATTTGTATCATTTTGTTTTTATATACAGATAATGTATTTTCTATGAGCTGTATAAAAAAATTATGGATCATCACTGTACAAAACTCTCCAGTTTATGCAGGGTTTGTGGTGGAGTAGTTACGAAATCTAAAAGTTACGTAAATCCAAAGTTATGCATTGAGTATAGTGATGTGTTAAAGACTTTTTATGGAATTATCTTGCCAAATGATGAAAAAGAGGTAAGATTGTTTACACACTATACCATTTTAAATTTTACAAATAGTTGTGCTCCCTAAGCCAGTGACGATATGTTGTGAAAAAATCTTGACATTGTATTTTGTTCATTATTTTTTATTATTTTATTTTTTCTCATAGGTGCACCCACAGATATTATGCTTAAAATGTAAATTGACATTGGACAGAGTTAGTAGAGGCTCACATCCTAAAACAACCACCTCTTATTTCTTTAAACCACATGACGACACCTGTGAAATTTGTTGTAGAAAAACACATATTTCGATTAAAGGAGCTGACAAAGTTTTTTCAGCTATTGGTTTAAAGAAATATACCTCTTCGTCCAAGGACTTGGTTTACTTCAAAGATAAATTTGATATCAATGATGGAGTAAGTGTCCAGTATTCGTTCATCATCAAAGAAGACTGCTCATGGAAGTTAATTGCACTTGGTAGAAATGTATTAAATAATTCATGCCTCAGTGATTTACCATTTGTTGTTGATAATGGCAACCTTGAACTATTTGCAAACAAATTAAGTCAACTGAAATTGTGTACTGGGATCGTAAATTTCCCAGAAATTCTAGAACGTAGAGTGGATTTTCGGAAACCGTTTTTGTCTGCAGATGGTGGCCAAATTGCATTTGCAGAGACCAGAACAGGTGCTGTCTTAGAAAAAGAAAATTTCAGTATAATACGACATGTGAACTGTGAACTTTTAATCGATACTGATGCCATTTGTCATGCTTGCAAAGGTTACAAACATCAGTTGCACCATGTTAAACATCGATCAGAAAACACCAACCAAAGTAGCATGAAAGAGGACTCCCATGTCAACATCCGTTATTTGACAATTGCAGAGATGGAAAAGAGGATCGAAAACCTATCTACGGGCAAGAAAGTTGCTATTGCTAAGTCAGTTCGGTATGCTAGGAAAATTGAAAAACTTCTGGAGAAAGAAAGCCTCATTGTGGAACCAAATCAAAGCTCACTATTCAAAGCAATAATCCATGACAAAATGCCACATTTTGAAGAGGGCTTTCCTCAAGGCTTCTTTGGCAGCAGCAATTGGAACAGTCAACCAAAAACAGTAAAGTTATGAGATGGCATCCTTTGATTATACGATGGTGTTTAAGCATATACCACACATCTCCAGCTGCATACCGCCATCTTACCAGTAAGAGGAATAAATTTATAGTTCTTCCACATGTGAACACATTAAAGCAATATATAAATTTTACCGAACCGGTGTCCGGGTTCAATCCTGATGTAGTTGAAAGGCTTTTTGATGATTCTAAAGTTGACAAACTGGAAGAATACCAAAAGAATGTTTCGTTATGTTTTGATGAAATCAAAATCAAATCAGGACTCATTTTTAAAAGGTCAAGTGGTAAATTAGTTGGTTTCACAGAAATGGGGGATTTAAATGAAGAAATAAGGGAATTTCGTCTGCAGTGTGAGGATTCTAATGAAGCTGATCGCGCTTTTGCAAGTTATGTCAATGTTTTTATGGTTCGTGGCATCTGTACCTCCTTATGTTATCCTTTTGGTTATCATGCATCAATGGGGTTTACTGCTGATCAGCTATTTCCATTGGTGTGGGAAGCAACTCGTGTATTGGAAGGAATTGGATTTAAAGTTAGAGTCTGGGTATGTGATGGCGCTTCTCCCAATCGAAAAAATTTTTTGATTAATGCTTTGGGATCGGAGAACAATTGGACATGGAATCTCTTTGCTCCTGAAAGAAAAATATTCTTCATGTCTGATGTACCACACCTTCTGAAAACAACACGAAATAACCTGGAAAATTCACATGGAAATCTTAACACAAGAAACCTTCATGTAAGTTACAGTAATAATTTTTATAAAATATAAGGGATGTGAGTCATTTCAAATTAGCTTTAATTTTTAACTGAATAAAATGTTGTTTCAGGTTAATGGACAGGATATCAGTTGGATGCACATAGTATCAGTGTATGAATGGGACCTAGGAGTCAATCGTATTGGTTTAGGATTACGAAAATTGCACAAACTCCGTGAAGAGCATATAAAGCTTACACCACGAAACCGTATGAGAGTGAAGTTGGCTGCACAAGTAATTACATTTCCTGTTTTGAGTGCTTTTTAATGATATCCATTCATTGTTACTATTTGACATCCATTTATTGTTACTATTATTCAGAAGTGTGTTTTTTTTATGAAATTGCTTGAATTTTTAGGTTATCAGCAAGTCTGTGGCAGAAGCAATGCGTAATCAGAATTTGAATTATACGCAATCATCTATTCAATTTTTGGAATTATTTGACCGTGCATTTGACTGTTTGAATGTTATGCGAAAAACATATGATAAGCCGGAGCGAAAACCATACTCGGATGTGAATGATTCTCGATTTGAAGTAAGAGTGATATTTTTCCTAATCTTTTATTCTCTGAAAAATTGGATTCTTTTTCAGTATGTCAATGTTTTTGTGGTTTGAGATAACATTTGAGTTTTGCATGGAAAGTGTTCAATTTACTCAAGATGTTGACCTGTGCTATGTTTATACTAGTTCTTGCAAAGTGTGTTGAAGTATTTGGACGATTGGCGAGCAGCAGTGGAAGCTACTGTAGGGTTGACACAAGATGAAAAAAACAAATTTTGTTTGAGTCGTCAGACAGATTTTGGCTGGCATATAACAAGTATGTATATTATTTCCTTTTTTAATACTTAATTGTTATCACGATAATTTCAATCAAGACACCTTCTTAGAATAGCTTTTGGGATCGGGTAAACCATAATTGATTTTTTTTATCTCGTTTCAGTCCATTCATTTATCGAAGTAACCAAATTAATGCTTCAAGAAGGTGCTAGTTTCATTTTGAGTGAAAAATTCTCCCAGGATCCACTTGAAGAACACTTTTCAAGACACCGACGTGCTGGTGGTTGTAACGACAACCCATCTCTGGCACAGTTTCAACAACAAGAAGTAGCACTCAACCTAATTAAATCTGACCTTATCAGTGATCTTCGAGGCAATACGACTGCGCGTAACTTCGACAACCGGCCACCTATCGATGTGAACGATTTTCGATTACCGAAGAAAAGACCTCACAAGTGATACAAAGACTTCTGCCAGTGTCATCAGTTTACAGTCCCAGACAGTGACTATAATCCTGTCAAAACAGCTATTTTTATAGCTACATATTTAAAAAAATATTATTGGCAACAAAATGCTGTAGTTCTTACACTTGTCTTAAGTGTTGATTTTCTTGTCCTCAAAACCCGCAAGCTCATCAATTCTCAAATCCAAGCCAGAAATCTCGCATTTCATTTGCACGGAAACAATATTTCCGTGATTTGAAGGAAATATACACCTTTCCCGAATTCGTTTTTATATGTTCTGTCCTGGCTGTAATGTCATTTTAAAGCCGGTTTTCCACTAGGCGGATTTATTCCGCGCGGAGCGGAGCGGACATTGTTTATACAATGGAATCGGTCTAAAGCGGACATGGTCTAAAGCAGACATCTAAATAAGACGGACACTTCTTTGGAACGGAATGAGTGCATTCTCTATAAAGCATTCTCTATAAAGGGGACACCTCTCTAAAGCGGACACTTTTTTGCGCACCAATGGTGTCCGCTTTAGACAGATTCCACTGTATAACAATGACCACCTGTCAGGTCGCTTCGAAAGTCGGTTTTCAATTTCCATTAAAAAGGCGTTTCCATTAAAAAGGCGTGGAAGTGTAAAATGTGTTTTTGCGTGTTTTCATTGGTTAGCAGACTTTTCCGCGGCGGAAAAGTTGAACTTGATCCTACTTTTGATTCCGCGTGCAGCGGACCGCTAAAAGCGGATTTGTCAAGCAAAGAACCATACCCGCTCATCTCCGCGCGGGATAATCCGCCTAGTGGAAAACTGGCTTTAGTCTCGTTTTGACGTGTTCTTTTGGTATCTGGCAATTATTACGTTATATTTTGCTCATTCACAAATACTGTTTCAATAACTCGAACTATTTCAGCATCCCCTTTTGATCTAGCACACTCTCATAAAACTTCCAGATAGCTTGAACAGTTTACGTCGGTTCTATGGAGGTTTGCGTTATCGAGGGTTTGCCGTATTACATTAGGGGATTGAAATAATGGAGTGATGCTTTTCAACGTTACACTACAGAATATTTCAAATCTAAAACAACCATCATCAAAACATAAACCATATCTAAATGTTATTTGGTTATAACAAACAATAATAAAAAATAATCAGGCAACAATAAACCCTACGACAAAGATCTACAAGATAACTGCAAAATACATTCAAACAATCTTTAAAAAGTCAAAAGAGCTGCAAACACTATAGAAAAAGCAAACCTTAGATTAAGAATAAAAGTTGATGCAGTTTCACTATCATGGTTTTTTACTTCTCCCCTAGTTAATCTAAAAACTTGCCTCTTTACAAAAATTCCTTTATATATGAAGTTGAAAAAATGTCAGTTTCCACAGAAAAAAATTTGGGAATTTTCATTATTTTGATCATTTACCCAAAACTCATAAAAATTTCTCCCCTCCAAACGAAAATATCAGCAGTACAAAAATTAACAATATAAAGTTTTCCTAAGTGCAGGTTCAGCAACCTTTGATAAGTTAACATTAGTTTCTTGTTTATCTTTTTTACTCATTTTCGCCAACTTCCTCTTCAAAACTTGCACATACGTTGTGACAAAGGAATGAGCTCGTACATCAATCCATTTCTGAATTAATTGTTCTTTAATTATCTCGCTAAGGTCTGAGTTGGGAAAGTTCCTTGCAAGTGCATCCCAGTATCTACGAATTATGGTGTTCTTCATGATTTCTTCATAAATTACTTCCCGTAAGTCTTCACCTTTGTAGTTCAAAATCAACTGCACATTCAAGCAAGCCCGAACTACATTTTCGAAACATCTGACAAAGATGAACATGTCATCATTCACTTTCACTAACCCACCTCGGTCCAACACCTCAAGCCACTTCTTTGTATAGTCCAAAAAGGAATATCCACTTAAATTTTTGTCACCTTTAACTTGTAAAGTTTCCAAAAACTGAAGTGAAGCTACAGCTGCAATATTTTTTGGGTCACATTCTTTAAGTTTTCTGTATTTTTTAATTAAAGTAAAAACAATGTACCCAGCCACATAATAAAGGACCTGTTGTTCGCTGTCAGAAAGCTTTAATTCCGGTACTGACTTTTTTCTTGCCTCTGCTTTCCTTTCATTTTCAAATTTAATTATTTGCATTTGAATGTTTGTTGAGACAAAATAGTGAATGCTACACAATGTAGTTCTGTTATATTTAGTTGGGTTCTCCAAAAGTTTCTGCCACATTAAAACTTTTGTTTGGTCTTGCATAAAATGTAGCATTTTTAAACACATATTTTCTCGGCTTTTCGCCTTATTAAAATGAACATCTTTGACTATCCTTGCCACATCGGTAATGAAAGTTCTGCTATGATCAAGCAACAGCTGTTGGTTTTGGCTAAATATATCAAGTAGTTCTTCTGCTATTTCTTTCACCAGGTTAGCAGGTGACTTTGCATCAGAAAGCCTCAAATTGTTGATAGGGTCTGCTGCAGCAGCTTGAAGAGACTTTCGTAAAAATATTGGTGCATTTGTAATCAATTCTTCATCTGACGCCTGAATAATACCTAAAGTGAGCAAAATGAAAAAGGAATCATTTACAATTATGTTGGAATCATGTTTTTCTGCCAGATACACGTTTTTAGAATTAAAATAAAAAAACGGATACCAAATTAAATTCATGATAGAAATTTGTAATGGCACATTTGAATATGAAGTAGGAGAGAAAACACTTAACAAATCATAAACAAAGTAAACATTTTACCTTCACTACACACAACTTTTTTCTGCTTCTTTACAAGACATTGGCCATTATTGTCCATTGACATTGTTACAGTGGATGAAACTAAAAAAAGAGTTTGAAAATCATGAAATATATCTTTTATATCTAATCTAATGAGAGAACTTTTGTTTTTATTCTGAAGTAGAAAATGAAAAGGACACTATAAAAACAGATAAACCTACCTCCTCCTGCTGAAGGTGTAGAAGAAATGCACAAGGCTATATGCTTTTCAAAGTATTTTTTCCTTTTGTAATTTCGTTTGCAAACTCTGCATTGAAATTGTGAAGTAACCGCAACCTTTTCTACATCTTTTTCATCACAGAAAAGAATGGCTGGAATACTATCAATTATGTTTTCTTGATGATCAATATCTCCCAAAGCATTTAAATCTTCGGCCGATATATCATCAGGTAAAAGAATCTCGCAGGTTTCATATTCGTTAAAGTCCTCTAACGTAAGTCGATCAACAGGAATATCCTCTTCTACATCAAATTCCAACATAGCCTCATAAAGTTCACTATCTTCCATCTTGAATGTTAGTTTTTTCTCGTGTTGTTTGTCGGTGAAAAGAAGTTCGTGACTTAGAAAAGGCATCGCTCAAAACCACAAATTCTATCGTTTTTAGTTATTTCGACACATGGCGTTTAAATGTTTAAAACAAAAGAATTTAAAATTCGGCGCAAACGTTTGAAATAAATTAGAGCTGCACAACTATACGGCCACCTGCTATGTACACGCGGATAGAACAAAAGATTTAAAGTCGATGTTATTCTATCTCTTTTCGTATTTCTATGCTTCAACTGAATAAAACATTTTCAGGGCATCTTTTTCGTGTTCTTTCCCCCATTTGATTGGATTAACGTTATCCAAACTATTACCCCTGTTTATGATTTTATGAACAAGAGGTGTTGTTTTGGGCTTGATGATGCCAGTTGACTTGATGAGTGAATTAACCTTAGTATAAATGGCATGGTGATCAGAAGCTGTTAAGCATCCTTTACGAGCTTCTCTCCATAGCTGATTTTCTGCCTGGCCTCTCGTTTTTTCCTCCAAGGCTTTTGCATTATCTTTAGTAGTACACAGGCTTTGCAGGAACTTTGTCAATTTTTCATCTGAAGGTAGATCCTTATCTATATATTAATAGCCGATTCTCTGTTTGTTTGTCTGTAAGTCACGCAAAATGGTAGATTGAGTTGTGAGCGAAATTATTTCTTTTTTTGTGTGCGACGTGAGTTCGAAGCAAATACATTGCAACCCCAATCGAACGTGACTTTTTTTGGCTGATGAACTAATAGGAATAACGTTTTGTTTTTATCATTATTGTTAGTTTTATATTCCACGTTGACTTGGCTTTGAAAACAATACATCAACTAAATACAAACTAACTGAAACTAACTGATTAAACGTTTTGGACATAAAGCAGTGGCAAAACGTGCGGTTTACCAGTGTATCCTAACGTATCCTTGCCTGACTGTCTGAGACGGGTGAACATTTTTTCGAGCAATCAAAATGTTTAAAAACCGATAGGTAAAAAAAGAGTATATGATACAAAATATTTTTTTTTGCTTTTGTCATAATAGTTGTCTTAATTTGTTTTAATCGATTTCTTTTAATCTATTTTAATCAGATCGGACGTTTTTTTTTATTCACTTTATTCATTTAGCACGTGCCTTTTTTTCTCTCCTCCCGTGTGATCTTTTTAAGAAGAGAAACCATTTCCCCCTTACGTTTGATAGCACCCATGTTAGAGCGCGTAACTTTTTTAAAACAAAAGCTAATAAAAAGTTGAAGTTTTCTCTCTCTACGTTTTGAGTGTATTGTTACACTGCTAAAAGATGACTTCGAATATGCTTCTGGTTGAACACAAGTTTTACGAGCCGTTTATAAGGAAATTTGACGTTTATTGATACAGTGATACAGAGCAGGTGGACATGGGCGGCGAGCGACGCCGCCTTGGCGGCTAGTACTTTTCATTAATGCTGTTAGCACATTCAATAATGGATAACTTATTGCCAACAACATCTTCCATTGGCATACACATAAAAACCACTGATTCTGGACAGACTGTTTTTAGATTATGCAAAAGATTTGAAAATGATTCATTTGTTACTCCACCATAAGCTGGCAAGACAGGATTAAACGACTGCAATTCTTTTGCCCTCCTTTCTTCTCTATTTGCATCATGATTTTTGTCTAAGTTAGATCGCACTTTCTTACAGATAACAATGTCCTTGATCATTTTTGGTTCGATTTCACGTTTGGTGGATTTGTTCCAACTGCAAGGTAAAGATGTGCACAAAGGATCTAAATACCCTTTCTTATAAGCATAATCAACTTTATATAGCAGAGCAATGGCATGGTTGCATGATTTACTACTACCAGCCATACAACTACACCAGCACAACAGGATGTTAACAGGATCTTTTTGAACAACTACCCAAACATTTTTAAAATCTGACACAGTCAATGATGCTTGTACTTTTGCATACAAAAAAACAAGATTTTTCTTTATTTTAGGTTCATAAGTGAAGATGGTATCCACAAAGCCACTGTCAAACTACGAATAGGCTTTCTGGTCTTTGTACCGACCAACATAATCAATTTCAAAGTCTCTGACTTTCAGAATGTATGCAAATATGCAGCCCAAATCAATTTTGGGCCATTTGGTGATGTCATCATTTCGTTTTGATATCTCCACTGATAACTGGTCACAAATTTTCAATTCATTTAAATTCTTTTCATATTCCAACTTTAATTGGGCTTGTTGTTCTTCTGCGGATGCTAATATCGGTAATTTTAATTCTACGGCTGAAAATGCACGAGCAACAAGCTCTATTTTCCTCCCAGAAGTGTTCAGACCTCGAACTGCAAGATAATCTACTAAAGAATTCATTCCAAGATGTAAAAAATCTTCATATCGACTGAGCGCCATGTTGCAATATTTCAAACTGTTTAGTTTTGTTTGCCCCACTTGCAATATGGCGTCGCAATCTCCGAAATGGCGTATATAATCTGCATCAAAATCTCTTTTTTTTTTAATATAGGCAAAAATACCACCAATAGTAATATTTGGCCATTCTGTAACGTTTTCTGATTTTTTGTCATTAGAGATTGATTAAGGATCAGGAATTTCTAGCTCCAACATCTTCTTGTCATATCTGTTTTTAAGTTCTCTATGTTGTTCTTGAGTAGATTGTTTAATGGGTAGTTTTACAAACAAACAAACAAACAGAGAATCGGCTATTAATATATAAACTAGCCAGCAAGGCGGCGGCGCTCGCCGCCCATATCCACCTGCTCTGTATCACTGTATCAATAAACGTCAAATTTCCTTATACACGGCTCGTACAACTTGTGTTCAACCAGAAGCAGGTTCGAAGTCACAACCTCTGGAAAAACCAATCTTTTATCAGTGTAACAATAGAGAGAGAAAACTTCAACTTTTTATTAGCTTTTGTTTTAAAGAAGTGACGCGCTCTAACATGGGTGCTATCAAACATAAGGCAAAAATGGTTTCTCTTCTTAAAAAGATCACACGGGAGGAGAGAAAAAAGGCACGTGCTAAATGAATAAAGTGAATAAAAAAACGTTCGATCTGAAGCGCATAACAATTAAAAAAAAAGCAAAAAATATTTTGTTTCATGATACTCTTTTTTTACTTATCTGTTTTTAAACATTTTGATTGCTCGAAACAAAGTTTACCCGTCTCAGACAGTCAGGCAAGGATACGTTAGGATACACTGGCAAACATGCTGCCACGTTCTGCCACTGTTGTTTTTTGTCCAAACTGTTAAATCAGTTAGTTTCGCATTTAATTGATGTATTGTTTTCAAAGCCAACGTAGTCCTTGGAATATAAAACTAACAATAATAATAAAAACAAAACGTTATGTCTATCAATTCACCAGCAAAAAAAAGTCACCTTCGATTGGGGTTGCAATGTATTTGTTTCGAACTCACGTCGCACACAAAAAAAGAAATAATTTCGCTCACAACTCAATCTACCATTTTGCGTGACTTACAAACAGACAGACGGAGAATCGGCTATTAATATATAGATACAGTTCTTATTTTTTCATTGAAGCATAAAACCAAATCGGTTCGGTTGTCATAGTGACAGTTTCAATTTTATTTTCAGGATTTAATTAGCACGTTACATACTATATATTACAAGCAGCTGCTAGCTTATTACAATAGCGGGTTGTGAGTTGCTAGTTCCTAGTTTCTTTTTGATTTCACAATTACAATAATCACAATAGCAAGGTTCACACGGTTGCCTTTGTTCTATTTCCCATTTCTTTAATCGCCGCATTCACACGTGACATTTGGTTAACACTTTATCTTTTTCCATGTTGTTTTCAATGTTGTCTTTGTTGTCAGTAGTGTCTTCCACAAATCCTAATTCTCTATGACGTTGTACTGTATAAAACTTGCCATGTATGTGATTTCTTTTTTGTTTCGATCATCGTACGGTTTATTTTCTTCCAGTACCTTTCATGTTCTTTTCGTATTTGTTGTTTCTCGTATTGTATGTCGTAATTACTTTCAACATCGACTGTCTCTTTATTATTACCACAAAATAAATTGCGTATTTGTTGAAATAAATCAATTATTGGCATTATCTTCATATATTTCTGCTAATAATAATTTTACGAAATTTGACAATTTGTTTAATTCAGAATTATTGTTGTCCGCTGCTATCTTGGCTTTAAATATTGTGGAAGAGACATTAATTAGATGTTCCTTTATTTTCATCTATTTATTTTCATCTATTTATTTTCATCTATTTATTTTCATCTATTTTCACTATTATTTTATTTTTTGATAACAACTACAACATCTGTTACTTTGTTTTAAACAGTAACTTAGTTGACCTTCTTTTGGCGTATTAAGTTCATTGTATCCTTCTTCCTCTACCATTTTTTTTTTTTAATATTAAGCAATTCTTGTAAATGTGCAGAGGAAGTTACATCTTGGCTTACATCTGGTATTGAAGCATTTATCCCCAGTAGAAAATTTCGTGTTAAACCTCACTCCTCTCCCTGGTTCTCACCTGCTTGTGCTGCAGCAATTGCTCACAGAAATCTTTACTTTCATCAATATCAACGTGAGAAGTCTTCTCATAATAAGATTTTTTTCAACCAAGCACGAAATCACTGCAAATCTGTCATTAATAATGCAAAGTCTACATATCAACAAGAAACTCGTAATCGTATCTCTTCACAAAAAATTGGCTCTCGAGATTTTTGGCGCATCATTACAAGTGTCACCAACAATAAAAGGTCATCCATTCCTCCCATTTTTAATGGTCCAGAGGTTTTATCATCATCTAAGGATAAAGCTGAACTCTTCTCTAATAATTTCAGTACTAACTCTACACTTGATGACTCTGGCCATGCTGTTCCGGAATTTCCCTTGAGGACTAATAAAGTACTGGATAGCTACTTATCACACCAGCTAAAATATCTTCCGTCATCCTGTTTCAAAAGTGTGCACCTGAACTATCTCCTGTACTTTCTCAACTATATAACAAGTGCATAGCTGAATCTTGCTTTCCTTCATCTTGGAAGTTTGCCTCTGTAATTCCAGTCTTTAAAAATTATGGTGATTGATCCAATCCACGAAATTACAGACCCATTAGTCTCCTACCAGTTATGAGTAAAATTTTTGAGGCCTTTATCAATAATGCTCTTGTTAATCACCATGAAACTAATAACCTCTTTTCAGATTCCCAATATGGCTTTCGCTACCAACGCTCAACTGCTGACCTCCTTACAGTGATAACTGATAGAATCTACACTGCATTAGATAAATCTGGATAGGCAAGAGCTGTTGCTCTTGACATATCCAAGGCATTTGATAAAGTATGGCATACTGGCCTTTTGAAAAAGCTTGCTGCATATGGAGTTAAGGGTCTCCTTTATGAGATCATTTGTTCCTTCCTTGGTAATCGTAGGTTTTAGACTGGTAATTATCATCGACACATTCCATCAATGCAGGAGTTCCCCAAGGTTCTGTCCTTGGCCCAACCCTTTTTCTTCTTTTCATCAATGATCTGCCTGATGACATAATTTCCAAGCTTGCCATCTATGCTGATGATTCAACCATCTATTCTCGTATTCCAAAATCAGATTTGTTCAGCCAGGTAGAAATGGCAGGCGAAATTGAGTTTGATCTGCAATCTATAGTTGAGTGGGGAGGGAAATGGCTGGTCACATTCAATTCCACAAAAACCAAACTTCTATCTGTAAATCATACTAAAGATCCCTTTTTACCGTCAGTTTCCATGAATGGCACCCAGTTGGAAGAAAACAACTCCACCCAGTTGGAAGAAAACAACTCCTTTTGTCTCCTTGGCATCACTTTTTCACAGGACTTCTCCTGGCACTCCTACATTGAGGCAATTGCTAAGTCAGCCTCGATGAAGGTGGGCTCCCTTCTTCGTGCAAGAACATACCTCAGCCCTAATGCCATTCTTTACCTCTATAAATCTACTATTCGACCTTGTATTGAGTATTGTTGCCATATCTGGGGTGGTGCACCCTCTGATTCTCTAAATCTTTTAGATCGTATTCAGAAAAGAATCTGTAATGCTGTTGGTGTTGAACTTGCAATTAAACTTGACACACTCTCCCATCGCAGATCGGTGGCATCTCTTTGCCTCTTTTATAAATACTTTTACGGAAAATGTTCAACTGAGCTCTCTTTTCTCATCCCTGCATTAAAAACTTTCAAGCGAAACACAAGATATTCATCTAATTGCCATGATCACACTGTCAGCATCCCAAAATCATCAAAAACATTTTACCAACAAAGTTTCATCCCTCGCTCCTTCACTCTCTGGAATTCTTTACCCCAGTCAGTTTTTCCTTCTCATTATAATCTTCAACACTTTAAATGTAATGTCCGTCGTCACCTTTCCTCCTTGTACCTCAATACACATTAGTGGTTTTATTGATTAATTATTGAAAGTATACATTAAATCGTTATATAAATTAGATAAATAATTAAATCGTTGAGCAGCATAATTATTTCGAGTAATTATATGATTCACTAGTAACCCGTGTAAAAATTTTTTACAGGTTTTAACAGAGGGAAAGGCTTAGTATAATGAATTTTAGTATGATAAAGTTCCTCAACTGTTTGCAATGTAAAATGTTTAGAATGTAGTATCCCGTGTAGAACAGCAATTCATCAACATTGCTTTCAAGATGGCGCCGAGGTGTTCGGACGTGCTGACGCTGATTGTTATAGTTTTTATTATTTTAAATCTCAAAGATTGCTTCCACGAAAAGAAAGTTTCAAATCATTTGATCACTGGCATTACTGGTATTACGAAGGAAGTATTGAAAAAGTTGTTTACTGGAATATGGAGATACAATACAACCAAACCAGCAAATTTACTAAGCAAAACCTTGTTTTGTTTACTTTTCTGGTATTTGTGACTTACTGAAACGAAATCCAGAAATTGATATTTTAACTTTGTCGGAGACCCATCTAACGTCAAACTGATATGATACGAACGAACTGTACAAAATAACCAGGTATGATTTTGTCAGAAGGGATAGAACATCTGGAACAGGTGGAGGGGTTGCGATATATGTTAAAGTCGGTTTAAATTGGAAGAGAAGGGAGGATTTGGAACGGAATGACTTAGAAAGTTTATGGATCGAAATTTTTGTCAAGAAAGCAAAAAGTGTTCTCATGACGTCATTGTATCGTCCACCAAACGGCAAAACAAATTTTACCGAGAGTTTGAATGAGCAATTGTTTGTGACAGTTGATGATGATGATAGTCGGTAGGAGGGGAAGTGGCAGTCCCAATACTTCTTTATAACTCCTTTCTTTTGTTTTCGAAAGATGAAAGCGTGCCGCTATTTACATAAGAAATTCCGAAGTTTTGAGAACAATGGACCCTATTGTTTTTTGAAACAAAGAAAATAGTAGTTTGAAAATATGACCAAAAAAGTAATCTGGACCCGAGTGAAAAGAGTTTGGTACCTAGTTTTGAAGTTGTTAAAAGAGCTTGGTAACTAGTTAAAAAAGATTGGTAACTAGTTGTCAAGTTGTCAAAAAAGAGATTGGTACCTAGTGTAAACTCATAAAAAGAAATGGTAACGAGTTAGGTGTTGATAGGTTATAAATATTTAATGAGAAAGTAAATAGTAGTTGCAATAAACTTGTAATTGATAAATAAATAACATGTTGTTTGAAACAATGACTTTATTTCGACTGGCTACTAACGGGTTACAAGTGGCAATACATTTAAAATCTCGTCTCGTCTTGTAAAATAAACAACGTGTGATTTCTAGCAATAATTTTACTTCGACCGGCTACTCGTCACTTACAACTAATCCGTTTGTGTTTTTTTTTTAATTTTAAATGTTTCATTTTGTAATTAAGCTGCTTACTAATCCTATCGCTGGTCCAAGTAATGCACCAAGAAACCCTCCTTTTTGTTGACGACGACGACGTGCTTTGTATTTTTTCTCAATGAAACCACCACGCATTTTTTAATTTTTCAACAAGATAGCAAATATTTCTTCACAGTATTCACATATACACATACAATCAATCGTCTTCCGTTTGTAATGTTTTTATAGTTAATAAATAATCATCCGTATTTTTTGGAAAAATAATTGTCTGCAGTTTGACCAAATCTTAATATTCCATTCATTATCCCACCCAAGAATCCACCAGTTTGACGTCGACGGCGACGACGACGACGATTCATTCCCCTCCCTCGATGTTTGCCACCGTACTTTTGATTAACATAACTGTCAGTAAAATTCATGAAATCATAGAATCCACGTCCATTTTGTCTTCTCCTTCGTTTACTTGCCATTATGATTCATTTGTTTAAAATTAATTTATAACCAGATAGCAAATAAAATGATACACCAAACAATTAAAAATACAGTAGCAAAGATTTCCTCACAGTTCATTTATTATATTTAATGTTTATCACATACAATCATCTTCTGTTTTTGATGTTTTTATAGTTAATGGGCATGTTTCGTACAAACATTTCTTACTTAAATCATAACCTATTGTGTCCTCGTCAGTTAAGAATTCTTTACATCGACCACAAAAACATTCTGTACAGATATTGTACACGTCATTACATATCTTTTCATTACATTGCCCACATCGTAAATAATCGTCTCTGTCTGTATACCATCTTTCGTCATCGTATTGATCTTGATCTTCTTCTAACATTCCATTGTCCTCTTGCTCATTTTCACTTTCTTCTTCTTTTTCTTGTTCTTTTTTAATTCTTTCGTTGTCTTCTTTACATGTTTCACAATCATTGTTTTGGCAACTTGTAATTATAATTTGGTAATCTTGTAAAAATCGTTCTGCTATTTCATCGTAAAATAATAATTCACCGTCTTTTCGATGTACAGTTAATTTAATCATATTTGAACTTGTATGTTGTATCTATTCAATGTAAAATTACACTTTGTACAGATCCCACGATGTGCAATATATAGATTGTAAGTTGAATAACACTTGCTACAGTAACACTTTGAGCAAGGTAATTCAATTGTTAAGTTGTCCACAGGCAGAACATTCGTTGTAACCATCAGAATTTATGAAATAAGATAATGTAAATCTTTTTTGTTTTACGAAAATTAATCGCTTCTTCAATCTTATTATTTTGTTGTGCTTGTTGTTTTTCTGCCATTGTAATAAAAAATGTTAATCTCTTACAACACTAGCAGCAGCAGCTGTTTTTATAATAGCTGGTTCGTAAAAACTTAACGTTAACATAAATTCTAATAAGTCTTTGATATCTGAATCTAATGTGTACATATGTAATTTCAATATTAAATTTTCAACACTTACATTGATATGTGTTGTTTTTATAATATTAAACATTTCAATAACTTTTTTAACACCTTTTTCCGACTTATTAATACATTTAATAGCTTGTTTGTTAATATTATAACTTGCTGCTAAGTATTTCCATAGATCACCACATAGATATATTTTTTTACATAATCCAAGTAGACTGTGATGAGAAATAAATCGAATTAAAGTTGGTTGAGCACTACCCAAATGTTGACCACAAATACAATACAATCTGTTTGTCGCTTTAGAACATGTTTCGTGTAATTGTCTCAATAGAACTTTGTCGTACGATGTATTTGCTTGTTGTTTGTTAATTAAACTTTCGTAAATACACGTTTCGCATATTCTTACTCGGTTATCTGCCGTTAAACATGTTAATTTATATGGTTCCTCGTAACGATCGCATATATCGAAATGATATGCTGAATACGTTGCTCTACTATAATCACTGAACATGCTGCGCTTACAACATATACATATGTTTACCTCTGTATCATGATACTTTTCATAACATTTCTCGAATTTATAACTATTTATAGCAAAATATAAACACTTATTACATGCGACAAGATATTTATTAATACTTATTTTTGCCACTGTCACATTCTTTGTTTTCTTTATCTTGTAATTATCTCCCATATTGTAACAATACATTCTAATTATTTTGTCACCTTTATTTTCATTTTCATAAATTTCGTCCAGATATAATGTTTTAATGTGCTTGCAAATATTAAAACAATTCATCTTTACTTGTTTATTCTTTCACAATAATAAGAAAAATAATTACGATTTTGTGAAATTTATTCTTTTATAAGTATAAATATTTATACAATTTTAAAATTTCCCGATATATTAAAATCGTCTACAAATAATTGACATTTAGAATCGTTTTCTAATAACGCACTTTTACTACCAGATTTAAATAACATTCGTAAAATAGCTTTCATATTCTGCAATGTAAATGTAGATTGTTCACTGTATTCAACCGATTTTAATGGATTAAAAATTTCATAATATGTCATTAATTGGAAAATTCCACAATATGAACTCCGTATATTTTGTATGCAATTGTTAACAATCCACACTACAACTTCACAATTCCTTTCATCTTTTTTGTCACACAATTTAGAAAAAGCAAACAATAATTTTATGAAATTATTAGCCATCGGCGATAAAGTTTTGTCGTATTTATTATTATTACGATTTGTTTTTTTCTTCCATTCTCCAACATTAAATGTTAGTTTCGAAAGAGAAATTTCAGAATCGTTCCATATTTTAAAACTAGTTTGTTTATCGTGCGGTGGTAAATTTTTAAAATAAGAATGTATTTTCTTGCGATCGTTTGTCTCTATGAAATTCCTAAAGCCAAACAGACCAAAAGAATCAAACATAAATAATCCGTCATCGCATTTACATAAAGAAAACCAATGTGTACCCGGCTGATCTCGTCGATCTGTATTTACAATAGCAAATGGCACTGATGTTTCCAGTCTTCTATCGCGAAACGTTTTCATTACATTATTATAATAAATATCTAGTTCATCAATTGCTAAATTACCAATAAAATTAAATTTCATGTATTTTCCGCCATGTTGTTTAATAAATTTGTTTATGTCTTGTTCTAAAATACCTGCACCGCCGTCATTTTCATCATCACTATTATTTGCCATTTCTTATAATGTCAAATTATCCATACTATCATTTCGTTTTATTCAGGATACGCTTTATAATTTGCATACGCGTCTTTTCCAATATTTTTAGCATTTTTTATAACTGCTTTTAGTAATGATTTACCTCCTTTTTTAAAAAATTTACCAAGTTTTTTAGTTAGTGCACCTCTACCTCTCATACTCACAAATCGTCCTCTTCTATCGCGTCGTCTGTGTCGACGCTTGCGACGACCACCACCCAGTCTTCCGTATCCATATACCGGCATTTTGATTTCGTATTAAAAGAAAATAATGTTTATTTATTATATTGTGACGATAATATTTATTTTTTAACCCCTTGTTGGTGTATATACATCACTACCAACTTTAGAAATGCCATTATCAATGTATTTAAAGAAAGCACCATTAATAGTTTCCCCAACGACAGTAACTGTGTAATTCGTAGTCGCTTCGTCTGTGAGAACTACTCGAGCAACAAGTTTACCGTGATTCCATTTTAATCCTTCTAATTCGTTATAAAGATATCCACGTGATTCACGTAAATCAATAGCAATAGGATAACCCTGTGACCAATACGTTTTGTAATTCGGTAACCTTGTTAAACTTTCGGAATCGAGCATTTGATTGCTACTTAACATTGAACATGTACCTAATTTCCATGCACAATATTGACGATATAATTCACGTTTATCCGATTTATACGTTAATCGGAAAAGTGAATTCCCGTCGTTATGTAAATTATTATTTGACAATTCTATTGTTCCAACTTTTAATGTTGCCAATTCAGAACCGTAAGTATCATAAGCAGATAAATGTTGTTTAGATTGTCTATCTTCAATATAAAAAATGAGAAAATCAAATTGGAAATTAGTTCCTGCGAAATTCAATTGTTTTATTTTCTGTCCGCTATTTATTTCTTCTATACGTCGATCGTATGCTTTGTTTATTTTATAATAATAATTTTTAAGTGTTTTCTCCAATTGATTATCGTAAGTAAGATAGACAGGTGCCATGGTAAGTTCCACATACTCAATGTACGGGGCATTGGTGAAATGAATCATACCAACAGTTTGTTTTGCCTTGTTTCCATCACCACTGCTTAAAGTGGCGACAGATTCGAATAACTTGTTCATGTCAATGCACATGTTACACTCGATTTTAATACCTATCTTAAATAAGTCGTCGACATTAAAAAATTCCGATAAGTGTTCTAAACATATTTCGTATTCTTTACCCTTTGTATTTTGCCAATCCGATTTCCACTTAGCTATTCTAGCAGTGATATTAGTATCACTCGGTGACGTGAAATTTCTACGTGCTTTTGACGCTTGACTTTTTTCCGAATAATTATAATCGTCAAACATAAACAATTTATCCGTTGGTATAACAGACATTTTATCGTTTGCAAACGCTGTACAATCTTTTTCATTTGTTTGCTTATTAATATTGTCGTCTGTATAAAGATTCTTAATGACAATATCCTGTATCCATTTCGATGCCCAAAAATTCACTAGAGCTGTTGTATCAGCAATTTTTGTACTACCGTCAGGTTTAGTAAATTTAACAGGCAAAATTATTCGACATGTTTTCGGTACAAATCGTTTGTTTTGTCCAACTTCTAAATGAAATGTTAATTTCTGGCCTGAACCATAACCCGGTTGCGCTGTTACCTTTTGTCTTTTCGTTGACGTTATTAATCCCGATCTTTTTAAGTTTAAATAACCCGGAAAATACCTTTCTACCACGCCTTGCTGCACTTCACCTTTACTAATAAATGAATTTATGTTATTCAGCTTCGCATTTATATCGTTAACACTCGTAGCTCTGCTCATAACATCGTCTGTTTCAATAGTTTCTATATTGTTAATTTCACCAGTGTCATAGACACCTTTCGGTGTCTGCATTTGCACCATGTTTGCTGACAATAAAGAGAACAAATAAAAATAATAACATAAATATTATATTTTTATAAAATTACTCGTTAATAATACATGTATTTGCTTGACGACGCAGTAGTCGTGGACTTTTTCTTCTTTCCGCCAACGTTGGTTTTGTTAGTTTTGTTTTCTTGTTTATCGCGATTGTTGGTTTTGAACTGCTTGGTTTTAGTGTTGTTGTCGTTAATATTATTGTTTTTTGCTCGTTTCTTTTGTTGCTGTTGATAACTTTTTGATGATTCATCATCAGTACTATTGTCATAAGCATCACTATAATACTGATCATTATCAGAATAAGGCATGCTATCGCTGTCATTGTCGTGATAAACTTCCATTCGACTGTTCTTAGTACCAGCATTGTTGTCGCTGTCGTATCCACTGTCATACTCAATTTTGTTTCTATTATTATTATATTTTCTCTTTCTTATTCTTTTTTTTCTTTTGTTCATTTGTTGATTTTGCCTTTGTAATTCTCTTATTGTTGTTAATTTAGCTTGTAATTCAGAATCCATACTATCGAATCATTCTTTTAGTGCTGCAACGGCACTTTTTTCTCGTTTTCTCATGTCTTCGCATTCTTTTTTATATTTTTCAGCTTCTTCTTTACTTTTTTTAATTAATCCATTGAGTTTTCGTACATCAGCAGAATGTTTTTCGTACGCACTTTTTATCTGTTGAAATATTGCACCTTTAACATTTTTTCTAAACAATTGCTGATGCGACGAACTATTTGTATTAACATATCGCCTCTGTTTACCAAACATATTTTTTCTATTGATATGCAAATAACTCAAACATAAAAATAATCGTCTTTAAAGATATTGATTTTTCAAATTTAATATGTTGATTCTTTCCACTTTTCAACGATAAACTGAAATTATTAATGTCTGTTATAGACTTAAATAGAATTGGAAAAGAATGATGGTGCATTCTTCCACTACTATCTAAAGTGTCTACCAAATTGAACGCGTAATTTTCATTTGTTTTATTCTTCAGCGCCACGAATGCCTCGTCTTCGCTTAAATTTAGAATAGCGAATAGCCTATCTTCTACAGTTTTTGTTTCGTCAAATTGAAATAACATTCTCATGGCATTATTTAGTGCAGCACAAGTAACAAACAACGTACTTAAATCATCACCGGTTTTTTCGGTTTTAAATTTCGACGGCATGATAATTGACGTTAATTTAAGTTGAAAATAGCTTGCTTTTGAATTCTTTCTGAAAAACTCTTCCACATCTCTACTCGTACTTGCGAAATCAAACATAAACGACTGTACAGTGCTATCGAAATCAATATCAATCGATTTTACAAGTTTCAATCTATCTTCAATCATGATACTGTGATTTGGTCTTTTTTCACCGACTCTTTTTAATTTTGGTTGATCAGGTTTTGTCTTTTGTTCAACAGAAACAATAATGTCAGTTAAATATTTTTCCTTTCCTAAATTAAATGGTTTTCCGTCTAATTGTAATATCGTGTACGGTATTTCAATTAAATCGTAATCGTATGCAGCATAACCAGTTAGACATTTGTTTTCGCATAGATTATGCCATAATTTAGTTGAATCAACTTCTTTTATTGGTAAATTAATAATGTCTACAATAACAGCTAAATTGCTACTTTCTTGGCCTTTTATTTCCTGCGTTAAAATAGATGGTTTCACAGCCTTTTGGTAAACTACCAATATGGAATTATTGATTTCGAATTTAATCATTTTATCGTCGAAAGTAAATGTAGGTTCTTCAAAACCCTTCCACATGCCTTTTATATTTAAATCTTTAATTCTTATTTCTCCGGATTTATCACTCGTTTGAATGTACGACGTTAAAGGTGTGGCAACACTTTTATCTTTTACTAAAGGTGTTGTCATTGTATAGGTTTGGCATTTCATATTAATATAATTAAATGGGTTTTTTTCTCGATATCCAATGGATGTTGGTGGATAAATTACGAGTGGGAAAAATCCATTTTTATAAGTTCCATCTGTTGAATCCTCAACATTGATATTGGTCATATGTGCACCGGGATAAGCAGAATTTATATACAATTTAACAAATCCAGTGCGTTGACTATTGTAATTATTTTTGCCATCTGCATTGCTACCATACATAATGGTAAAATTAGATGTTTGTGTTATATGCATCGATCTATTAATATTAGACAATTGATCAACGGTAATTTTCTGAGTTTTTAAAATACCAACTCTTATGGCATCTTTTAAATATTTAAATGTTTTTTCCCATATTTCAAACAGTTCGTTAGTAACATATAATTCTTTAGTCATGTCTTTGTGTAAAAAAAAGGAATATTTCCGGTCACCAAATGTTGTAACCGTGTTTTTAATGATGTAAAAGAATCCAACAGTTCTACTATCGAATTTTCCCAGTCGTACGAGATCAAAGAATTTCTGTGCATCATTTATAACTTCGTAAGTAAATAGATTTGAATAAGGAAAATCGAATTTTCCACTAAGTAAATAGTCCATTTCACTTTTATATGTGGAGTTATAAAAATCCGAATGTGGATCGTAAATGTCTACTTCCTGTAAAAGATTTTTATGATATAATCTCTTGTTTCCGTCACTTTGTGTAATTACAGCATAAGTATCATACAGTCCATATCTATTAACGTAAACACCTGACTGAGTAATTTTGTCAGGTAATGTAGCATGCATACTTGGTTTATTTTGATCGCCTCCTGTAAATTTCAATTGTGTTGATAAATAGTTACTGTTACCTTGCTGCCAAAAAATAGTAGTATTATCTTTATACATTTTATATACATCTAAATAAGTAGCAGGTGGATTAACATCTACCACTTTATTATCTCTTAATACTTTTTCATATTTATGTAAATATTTTGCATCATTTGGCATTTGAAATGTATAAGATGTATTTTCAACTACTTTTGTGCCTTTTTTGTCTAAGTCGTATTTTCCAAGTCTTGTAATAAATGGTAATTCCCAGTATATTGTATATGTTTTATTTACCGTCATTTTAAACAGACTGTGATCGTACTTTGTAATATTTGCTAACTGTTTTTGATAAGTTCTAACTTTCGAATCTACAACATATCTTGTCATACGATAAATAAGTGCTTTTAATATGGCAATAATTTGTTTCTCTTTCACTTTAATTGTTTTCTGATCGATATCAGTTTGTTGTAAACGAAGAACAATCTCACCGGTAGTTTCGTCAATCGGTACTTTATCGAAATAGATGATCATCTTTAAATTTTATACAGATCACGTCTCGCAAATCTGCCCGTTAAAGTGACGCCAGTTTCGACGTTTTCAACCCAATAATAATATTGTTTTTGATCCAAAGACTTATTGAAATCTGTCATTTGTTTCTTTTTTATGACAACGTAAACATTATCTTCGTCAAATAAACGTACATTTTGTGTTGTAAACTTGACAAATTCCGGTCTACCTACACTGGATTTTTTAAGTCTATGCATAGCCACCAATACTCTGTCTCCGACATTTAATTGATGTCTTTGATTATTGGCACGTCTATTTTTCTTTTCGTAATATCTCGATAATCGTTTATGTAATTTTTGTGATTTTTCAACTGTTAGTGTTAAATACGATTCGTTCGTCATCACTTCTCAGTGATCTCGTAAACGACTCGAATGGTGAAAATCCATATTTTTCCGATACTTTGTGATTCATGTTTTCGACTATTTCCTTAATAGGTCTTGCACTATTTTTATGTTTATTGCCTAATAATTTATATTGTGTCAATAATTTTTTCAATTCTCTAATCTTTTGTTCTGCTGCAAAGGCGTGACCACCATTTTTTTTAGTCGAAAATATTTCTACGTTATTTTCTTTACTTATATTTATAATGCTATTGTTTCGTGTAAATTCTTCGTCACCTTGTACACTCATCATTGATTTACCTTTTCTATATTTAGCAATTTCGTCATAAAATTCCATCATTTTTTTCGGTAATGTTGACCTGTTTGCTAACCGGTAAGCAAATACATAAGAAGAAAACAAGTCCACGCATACTAATACGTATTTAATATTTGGTATTCCAAAATACCTAATATCGGCTAAATCTACTTGTACGCGTTGTAAAGGTGCATTTAATGAATACAATATAGAATAATCGTTATCGTATACGTTTCTAACCCTCTTTAAAATCTGTTTATGATTGTTTTCATTAACAAAAGAATCTATGAATTGTTGATTATTATTATTGGTATTATTTAATTCTTGTAATAATTGTTTATCACCATGGTAATTTGATCTTTTCAACTTCTTCAAGTTGATTCTAGTTTCCAAAAACAAAACACTTTTTGAATCTTTTGATAATTTCTTAAATAATTTATTTACATTTTCATTATTCGACATTATGTTTATTTAACATATGTTCAAAATTTAAAAAATCTTCAATAAATACTTGTGCAATATCAGTGTTAATACCACCACCACCTTTTTGTAATTTAGTTATGTGTGACATACTAATATCAACATTCTTTATAATCGATAATTCACGATCGCTTATGGATTCATCGTTGCTTTTTAAAAATTTTCATCCTTAAAAATTTCAGCAACAACAGTTTATACCCGCTTATACTTCGAGCTACAGCTTGTTGATCCATAACACGTAGCACGTACCGTCTCACGTCTTTCAATTTCGAGTCTCGTTTAACCATATCGTAAATTAATCTTACCGTATCGATATCCAAACCGTTATCGAATTGCGTTTGAAGATTGGCACGAGAACGTAATTTCTGTGCATACATTAGTGCACGTGACACTATCCCGTCGTTATATTCTTCGTTTATTGTAGAATCCACACCGTCATTGTTATTATGTTTAAGAAATTTCTCTTCTTCCACATAATCTTTTTGACGTAAGGATTTCTGTACCAGACTCTCGTATCCGTCTAATGCAATGTTTCTACCGTCGTCGTTATTTCTTTTGTCTTTGTATTCATTGTCATTATCATTAGGAAATATTGTGTTTATAATATCGAAACCGGGTGTATCCATATGTTTTTCTAAAAATTTCTGTCTTGCACGTGCCTCCGCTTCTCTTTCTATCCTTTGTTGTAAATCGTGACCAGCTTCTTCAAACAACATGTTTTCCACTTCGTTTCCGTATAACTGTTGTTGTTGTGAATTTGTTGTATCTTGTGTGTTATTGCTATTCGATAGTGCATCGTCTGTCACTTTTAATTTTGGAATTTTTCGTTTCATATTTTCGTTTTTATTATCGATAACAGCATGTTGACCGATCTTATCTGGTAACGATGTAGCAGACGTTTGTTGTAGCATTTCTAATTGTTTTCTTAATTCCCTTGTCGTTTCTTCGTAATTTCGTGTCGTTTTTTCAAATTTAATTTGTTGCTGATTCAGCAAATCTTTATACGTTTGAGCAGCTCTTTCACTTTCGTTGGCCAATATTTGATTCTTGTTAGTTAACGTATCAACAGCATCTTCTAAATTGTTTATTTGTTGCGAGTCGTATTCGACAATTTGATCGCGATCTCTTGTCAGTTTTCCCGTTATCTCACTCACAATTTCATTGTGTTCTTGTGTCAATTGATCACGAAGCAATGCTTCGTTCCGTTCTAACAAGTATTGTGTTTCTTGTTGAGAAATTGTTTTATTGTTTGATAATTGTTGTCGATATGTTTGTTCTTGCCGTGCTATTTCTTCATCGAATTGTGTTTTTTGTCTCGCAATTATATCTTCATTATTTTGTTTGAGTAATGACAGTGTAGTTAATTCCTCTTTTTGTTTTTGAATTAATTCGTCTCGTTTTTTCAATTCCAATTGTTGTTCGGTATTTTGTCCAATATGCTGTTGCAATTTATCACTTAATTCTTGTATGATATTATTATTTCTTTTAGCATTTGTTTCTAATGTAGATATTAAATCTTGGCTTTCGTTAATTTGATTTGTCAAATCGTTTTGTTTATCTTCGTACGTCATCTGTGTATTTTTCAAGGTATTATTAGCTTGTAATTGCACTTCCATTAATCTTTGTCTTGCCAACCTGTTTTCGTTTTCATTGAGATTACGCAGTTCACGTTCCCGTATTTCCGCTTCTACCCGTTCATTTTCTTTTTCACGTTGTATTATTAATAATTCTCTCTGTTTCTCGTCTAATAATCTCAGATATTCGTTCCTGTTATTATCCAAAGATTCTGTTGACGACCTTGTTAATTGCTCTAATTTATGTGTTGCATTGGCAATCGATTGATTATGAATATTTGTAATTGCAGATATTTTACTTTCGACATTTTCTATTATTTTGTCTAATTTACCTTTTCTAATTATTATCCTATCATCATCATTATCGTCTGGCGGTGGATTATCGCTACGATCCACCATTTCTACATCGTTATTCCCATCATTTAAATATGTATTATCTATGCTTTCATTCAGAGTATTAAATAGCCTATTAAATGATGTTATCGGATAGTATTCGATAGGTTTATGTACTTCTGGAATTTCTTCAGATTGAATGTCAATACTGACTTGTTGCATAAAATCTTTAGATTGTAAAGGTTCAGTTTCGGTAGATTGTGTTTTGTGTGGAATTATGTCTGTTTGAAATGCCGCTTCTGCATATTCTTTAAATGGTTTTACTTCAACTGGTGAAGTTTGTGTTTCTATATTTACCATTTCACGTACTGGATTTGAAACATCAACAGATATAGGCAAAGTAGGAATGTGATCATTGTCATTATTATTGTCATCATCATCATCGTCATCATCATCATCATCATCATAATTTGGATTAAATGACATTAAATCTATGTTAATATCATTATCATCATTAATTATTTGTGATGCAGGTGTAAATGGTGGATGATTATCATTAGTTTGAATATCACGTCTAAGGAAATATTCTTTAAGTAAATATGAAAAATATGAAAATGTCGATCTGCAATTCTGTATATTTATTTGTAATCCGTTAACAATAGAATCTGCTTTCAATGAATGAGGTGTGACATTTGACAGAAATATGTCGTACATTTGGGTACTAGATTTCACGTATTGGTCGTTTTGTTCTGATGTAGCTAGCGAGTAAATGACTTTTGACATGACTGGAAACGATAGGAATTTTGAATAAGTCGAATCATCCACGAAACTATTACACAATCTCTGAAAGTTAATCAACATTTGAAAACCGTATCTATTCTGGATGTTATCGTCAATTTCGGAAATTGGCAGATACTGTCGTATGAAATCACAAATAATGCTGTTGGCACCTTTGTACGTTATTAATCTTATAAATGTTGCACCTACGGTTTCTTCATGTCCGTAAAAATCGTGTGTATTGCTGCCACTATCCGAACATAAACGGTATAAAAGCCTGTCGATATCCGTATGAAAATAGCCAACGACTCGCGATTTTAGTGATTTCAAATAGGTTTTTAGTTTTTCGCGATTTAATCTTTCGTGTGTAAGTACATTGGTTACTAAATAATGCAAATCTTCCACCAACATGATATAATTGGATACGACATTTCGGAATTTCATTAAGAATAAACTAATTTCCGGCATACTTGTCATGATATTATCTTTATCTATATCGGACATTCCACCTACTTTCATGATTTTTTCTAAAAATTGTGTCCAAGTCACACCCTCTAAACTGCTTTCGAACGTTTTTTCGTCAACGTATCGATATCTTAATACAGGTGGCATATCATCTTCGTTATCGTTGTACATTTCACTGTCGATAAAATGATTAGCGATAGCAAAAATATATTTGCAATAATAATAATTCACAAATTTTTCCTCTTGTAAAAGGTAATTAGTGCTCGACATTAACCACATATCGTAATCCCTAATCCCGATATTTAATTTCCAAATTGTTGGATATGGTTTACGTCTTTCATCAAAACACATTTGTAAAAATTGTAATGTGTTTTCAGACACGACGCTACCATTTACTATAAGTGAATTAATGTCGACCACAATACCATTGTTTTGTAATATTTGTGAAATTATTGGGTGTGTCATGACAAGATCGAGATATTTCATTTCCATAGATTTAATTTTTAATTCTGACTCGTTCTTATTCACAGCTATATTTTCGTATTCGTTAAAGCCAGTTTGAGACGGGAAGAAATTTTTAGCCAACACATCATCTTTTTTAGGTGACGGTATTACTGGCTGATCGAATTCTTCATCCCAATCTAAATTATTATCTTCATCATTTCCACCTAAATTTTGAACAACCTCTTCTGGTTCCATAAACTGACTAAAATCATTAACCATGTCACGATTAACATTTGAACCATCATTATCATTATCCGATTCATCGTCCGATTCACTTTTTGGTGGAGGTTTATCACGATGAATGGAATTTAAAGTTGTACTTAAATTACTAAGAAATTTTGTCAATTGTTCGTTATTATCATTTACATTAGTTTTCTTTTTAAGTAGATTTTGTTCTAATGTCCCCGCTTTATCATTCAATTCTACTAATTTATTTGCCAAATCATCTAATTTCGACAATACGTCGTTACTAGAATCACCTGATGATGAATTATTTGTTTGAGTAGGTGGCGGCTGTAATCCCCTTTTTAATTTATCATCTCCCAATAGTTTCTCGTATAATTTAGCTTTTAATTGACCTTTACGTTTTTTCAAATCGTAATCAATTGTACCGTTAATATCGAACTTTTGCTTATTAAATGCTGATGGATCTTCACCAAAATTTTTGTGACCTGTATTACCTAATGCTAAATTGAATACACTTGAATCTGTCATTAAATGTGGTACCATATCAGCACGCGTTAACCCGGCATTTAAATTCGGTGAATTAGCATTTGCATCAAACATAAAGTCCAAATCTTGTTGAAAAGCATCCGCCAATTGCCTTTCCTGCATCATCAATTTCATCCGTTCCATATTCCCAAACGAATCGCCCAACATTGTACCATCTTGTGGCTGTTGTTCGAAATACTGTTTAATTTCATTATTTCCAACTTTCCCATTATCAAACCGATCTTTTACGGTTTGAACATTAAACGGATGAAATCCGATTTGCTTTATGTTATCAGGTCGGTTAAGAGATACATATGGTAACGACTTTAAATCGTTACCAGCTTGACTATTTATAATTGTAAAATCTGGAAGGTTCAACATGACGACACAATTGTCAATAAAAGAATAATTTATTTCTTATTATTATTTCCTATTTTTAAATAATTTACAATAGTTTGATTTATACGTTGCAATGATACCACACACGATTCCAATTTCTGAAAACGTTTATCTATTTTCAATCTATCGTCTTCTAACAGCTGCTGCATGTTATTATTATTATTATTATTTATGTTATTATCATTATTATTATTAATAATATTATGTTGTTGATGATGATGATGATTGTCATTAAATTTCTTAATTAAAAACATGATATTACTTCGCGTTTCGTTCTCGGTTTGATGTTGATACGGATTCGACGTGATCATATCGTACGATATGTAATTACATATGCCACGAATCATCGTCCAATATTTAGAAATACAGTTTTTAGATTCTGCCATCACTTGTGTGTTGGACAATATGTTGTCCAAAAATTTCCGTGCAATTTTAGCCGGTATTCCGGCTAAAACATATTTAGTTCAACATGAACAGAAAAACTTTTTAATGTGAAACGCATCAAAATATTCGTAATAAATTCTTCACGATACGATATATGCAGTAGTAAAAATAAATTGTGCGTACAGGTAAACAACAAAAAGATTAAAATCGCTGTAACTGTTCATGGAATCCTTACCCCAATGTAAATAAAAGCCAAACGCGAAAGTCGTAAAAGTGTCAAAATGTGAATTAAAAACAATTGCGATTTTCTTTACGAACCCAGAGCGTCATGATTATAAACCATGATATTCATTTCTTTATTTGAAAAGTAATGACGCAGAAACCCTATTAATACTATAAGAAAAACAAAACAAACAAACAAAAAAGTTCTAAAGCGTACTTACCCTAAAAACATTAATAAATCTTTGCGCAATACTTTCGTTGTTGTCTATTATTTGATCTCACGAATAATCAAAACATTTGAAACGAATAAATGCAATGCAATGTTTTCCCCCTATACTAATCGTAGAAAAATATTAACCGCCGTGGTCTGACACTCCATTATGAATAAGTGACCGCAAAAACGACCCGAAATTTTATAGAGTGAAAGTGTGAAAAAAAGCGGATGCACAGCGCATATTAGAATATAGATAACTAGTAACCCGAGTAAAAATTTTTTACAGGTTTTAATCGATGTGAGCTGAACAGAGAGAAAGGCTTAGTATAGTGAATTTTAGTAAGATAAAGTTCTTCAATTGTTTTGAATGTAGAATGTTTAGAATGTAGTTTTGAACAGCGTGTAAAACACAGGTTTTAATTCATCAAAAAAAACAAAAAAAAAACGCTGTGCGTCCACTTTTTTCACTTTTTACATATGTATAAATTGAAGATGCAATGCAATGGTTCCCCAAGATTAAAAATATCTAACGTCAAAACAGAAAAAAACACTCTTCACTCCTTTAATTTTAAAAATCTCTAGGTATTCCGGCTAAAGTATATTTAGTTCAACACTGGAGTTATGAACAGAAAAACTTTTTAATCAGAAGATCTGAAACACATCAAAATATTCATAATAAATCTTTCACGATACGATATATGCAGTAGTAAAAATAAATTGTGCGTACAGGTAAACAACAAAAAGATTAAAATCGCTGTAACTGTTCATGGAATCCACACCCCAATGTAAATAAAAGCCAAACGCGAAAGTCGTAAAAGTGTCAAAATGTGAATTAAAAACAATTGCGATTTTCTTTATGAACCCAGACCGTCGTGATTAAAAACCATGATATTCATTTCTTCAATCGCGTATTATTTGAAAAGTAATGGCGCAGAAACCCTATTAATACTATAAGAAAAAACAAAACAAACAAACAAAAAAGTTCTAAAGCGTACTTACCCTAAAAACATTAATAAATCTTCGCGCAATACTTTCGTTGTTGTCTCGCGAATAATCAAAACATTTGAAACGATTAAATGCAATGCAATGTTTTCCGCTATACTAATCGTAGAAAAATATTAACCGCCGTGGTCTGACACTCCATTATGAATAAGTGACCGCAAAAACGACCCGAAATTTTAGAGAGTGAAAGCGTGAAAAAAGCGGATGCACACTCGTGATTAGTATATAGATATCTTGAAGTTTAAGTAGTGTTCTATATTCTTCCTCTAATCCACTACCACTTACTTTCTAAATTCACTATGTTGACGTTTCTTTTCTCGTCTTTTTTTATTCATTGGGCTATTGTTATTGTTGTTGTTGTTGTTCAATATATTGTTTCAATAACTTATTTCTATTAATAGGTTTACGTGGTAATGTTTGATAACAAGTGTTACACTTGTTATTGTGCGTTAAGTGATAACTTAGTTGTGCTTCTTTTGGCATATCAACAACGTCTAAATACTGTTGCTCGTCTTTGAATGTATTTTTGTTGTTCATTATGATTTATTTATCTATCCTGTTATTTTCGTAATAACTTTCTTTATTATTGGTTTTCCAACACGCCGTAACCTCCCGTTCTGTTTGTTATTTTTATATGTTTGATTTGTTTTTCTATTACACATTTTATATCTTGTTTTTCCACATTCGTCTTTTAACTGAATAACAGGAGTTCTGATGAATGCAGGTTTAATAGAGGAACTTTGAGGTACACAATTAGAAGATTGTAATGTTCTATGTTGAACCTGTTGTTTGACTACAAGAGAGAAAAACTGTAACTCAAGAGCCTGCATATTGGTTGCTTCCAACATCAAAACGAACAGTCAACTATGCTCCAATTAAAGAGATTGATTTTACTTCATCGTCAAACCAATAAAAGATAATGGATTCCAAAATCAATCATCCTTATTCCATCATGACATCTGAGACTGCCAATGTAAAAAGGTTGAGCAAGCTCCAACTGAAAAATTTGCTTCATTCTTGGCATCAATTTCATCAGAGAAGCCAGCATTTTTGTCCGTTCTTCCTGATTACAGCACAAATTATATTCCTAAAGCCTTAACAACTAAATATCCACTTGTTCTTACTGAACTGTTTGATGAAAACTTGAAAGGATTACATACATTGATGTTGTAAATTATTGTTCTAATTTGAAGGAGAAACTTGCTGTGAAAAAAGATCAAATCGCTACTGTGGAAAAGGAAACTCGCAAACAGTCAAAGTCATCTTCTTGGTTTCAGTTTCGAGCTGGACGAATTAATGCATCTAAACTAAAAGCCACTTTAGCCACATCGGTCTCAAATCCATCCAAAAGTTTGATTAAAAGTGTATGTTACCCATCTAAATATCAATTTACTTCTTAGTACACTGAATGGGGAAAGATTCATGAGCAGACAGCTATAAAAAAATTCCTTGATGTAGACAGTAAAAACCATACTAATCTACATGTTATTGATTGGGGTTTGTTCCTGGATTCCAATCATCCATATCTTGGTGCTACACCAGACGGCACCATAAAATGTTCTTGCTGTTCTGACCGTTTGTTGGAAATTAAATGTCCATACACTTTGCGTCATCTTAAGCTAAATGAATTCTCGTCTCCTTTTTTCTTGGAGAAATCCGGAAATGATATCAGCTTAAAAAAGAACAATCAATATTATTTTCAGGTCCAAGCACAAATGGCCATTACTAATGTAAAATCATGCATTTTTTTTGTTTGGACTGAAAAGGACTATTTCTTGGAAAACGTACTGTTTGATGAATCATTTTGGCTATCTCACTTGTAAAAATGCAGTACCTTCTTTCATTCCGTTATTCTTGTGGAACTTGTCAGCAAACATTTTAGTGAAGCATCACAAGAAGCTGTTTCCACCAACCATGACTATGCTCTCCCTTGCTCAACAAATCAATAATTGTTCCATCATGTTTATGCTTATCCTTGCTTTATGGAAGAGTGAATATCAAGAAAAATGGCTATTTTTATAGCCACAATTATGAAAAAACATTACTTTTGGCTTACTTTTAGTAAAAAAACTATTATTATTCAAACTTACTATACTTACGTCCTGGTCGTCTAACTGGTAAGACCCTTGTGTTAACCACAAGTAATCCAGCTTGGATCCCTGGTCAGGGCATACATCAACCAACCTGATTTCTGATAAAATATGGCCAAAATAATGTTTTTTTAAATATGTGGGCTATGAAAATAGCAATTTTTTTCTTTAGACATCTTTGATCCATTTAACCAGCTACTGTATACAGATGACAGAAGATTTCTGAATTTCTTAGACACAATCATTTATGTAAGTTGCCATTAATGTTTTTTATACATATGTGGCTATAAAAAAGCTGTTTGTATAAGTTTCACCAAGGTGATTCATTCATTTCCAACAACTGAAGGGCACAAATTGGTGATGGCACATGCAACTGTGGTGATTTTGTCAAGCGTAGGCTCCTGTTGTCCTGGTCTTGTCATAACTAAGCTAATAGGTATGGTACTTTCTAGCATAGCGAACTTATGCCTGACTACACCATTATCCATAAGAAGCTTGATACACAGATCTGTAATATTCATTTTATTTTTATAAATCACATTTACTACAAGCTTTCGGAGGTGCTTCCTCCATGATCACGTATTAAAAATTTTTTTGTTACAATGTATAATTTATCGAAAAATATTGTCAAGAGACGTAAACTAAGGTGTCAAAATAAATAATTACAAAGAGAACAGATCAAAAAACATAATCAAAATTTATTCAAAATAATTCAAGCGGCATAGACTGAATGTTCCTATTAAGAATAGGTTTGTCACGGCTAATTAAGAGACTCTCCTTCAGTGTGAGTTTGAAATCATTGGACTCACGTGTCAAAATTTTAAAATCATCAAATGAAGGAGAGATGTGACAAGATAATGAATGTTCGAAGACTGAGGTATAACTGTTAGGTTGTATAGACTTCTTCTTACTAGTAAGGTGAGAAATACCTAGGTGTTCAAAAATCTGAACTTTGAAATGGCGTTTGGTTTTGCCATAATAAGAAGCATTGCAGCCACTACACTTGTAACAATAAACAAGTCCGGATTGTAATAACTTAGGCATTCTATCTTTAAAACGAAAGAGAGATTGTAGTCTAACATTGGCTCTAGTATTTACCACAGCTAATAGCACTATGCTGTGGAAGATTTTATAATTAAAATACATGGAACCAGCACGTGGTGGGCACTGAATGGTAACATGTTTTCCAACAATTGCCCCTACACAATTAGGAAAATTCCACTTTTTTTCGTACTAATCAGTCACTTTCTGCCAATCTTCTCTTCTACTTGGTACATCTAAACATCCTTTTTCTAATAAGACCACTAAACATCACATGTTTCTTTGACAATTCACCCAACTGTTGTCCCATTCATTATGTAACTCAAACCTATGGTATTAAATGCGTCACCAGTAACGAGGAAAGGTAAGGCGACACTCAATCGTTCATCTGGTTGTATTGCTTCTCTTCTTGTTGAGTCTTTTATAATGTGAGGTGCGACATATCTTAGCAATTCTTCAAATTTATGTGGCAACATGCAAAACATTTCAAAGAAAATCTCTGTATCAGCAATTTTTGCTTGTTGTACAAGTAGATGGAATTCTCCTTTTTGACCCCTCTCATCCAGAATGATCTTTTCTTTTGAAGTTCAATAAAAAGACGGTTTTCAATTTCTTCTAATTCTAGTTGGTATTTTCTAGTTAATAACAGCAACAACAGCCTCCGCCTCCTTGAATTTTTGTTTTTATTCATATGAAAGTTGAGGTAACATTTCGAACACCTTTTACGCTCAGGCAATCTATTGTTTTAATGTGAGGTGCGACATATCTTAGCAATTCTTCAAATTTATGTGGCAACATGCAAAACATTTCAAAGAAAATCTCTGTATCAACAATTTTTGCTTGTTGTACAAGTAGATGGAATTCTCCTTTTTGACCCCTCTCATCCAGAATGATCTTTTCTTTTGAAGTTCAATAAAAAGACGGTTTTCAATTTCTTCTAATTCTAGTTGGTATTTTCTAGTTAATAACAGCAACAACAGCCTCCGTCTCCTTGAATTTTTGTTTTTATTCATATGAAAGTTGAGGTAACATTTCGAACACCTTTTACGCTCAGGCAATCTATTGTTTTAATAACAATAGATTGTCTGAGTGCCATGCTCGCACGGGGAAGTGGAGGTCGGCCTTAAACAAAAACAGTCACTCACTCCTTTGCTATCATCAGGTTTCCCCTAATGCAAAGACAACACAAATTTTGAGATTGGAAATGATGGGTTGTTGTGCCGCGTTTTGTAATAAAAGCTGGTTTTGTAATACCTGCCGCGTTTTGTAATAAAAACGGCTGGTTTTGTAATAACTGCCTAGTTTTGTAATAAAAACGGCTGGTTTTGTAATAACACACCCGACGCGTTTTGTAATAAAAAGTTGCCTCGTTTTGTAATAAAAAAAAGCTGCCGCGTTTTGTAATAACATATTGAATAGTTTTTGTAATAATTGCATTTTTACAATATTTTATAAATCATTTTTTATTTTAACTTGGCAAAAGACAGAAATCTTTCATTTTCATAAGAACAATTTTATACGAACACGAGGTTGAAAGATAAGGATATGCTCAGAACACTTTGGATAACAACAAGGTTTTTATTGAGTTTTCGAATCAACACGCTAAATCATACTTTCGTCAGATAAGATATCGGATTTCTTTGTTCTATGAAAATTCCAGTTTAAAAGAAAACATAATAAGAAATCGACATTCATAATAAGAAATCGACATTCATGAAATCGAATTTCGAACGTTTTTCTTTTACACAAAATTTTCAAGTTTGTAGTAAGTAGTGTGGATTTTGATAGAATTGATAGAATTGATAGAATAGAATAAAGCGTTTTAAGAAAAATCAGACAACGATTATGTTGAAAGTTACAAATTTCAAGATTATTTTGTTCGTATTATTGTTCATATTTCTTGTTGATATTCGTTGTATTTATGGCATCCACACAGTAGGAGATGAAGAATACGAAATTTTGCTTAAATTGGCAAAGGGAACGTTTTCAGTTCCAGTGAAAGAGAGAAATCAAGTTCAGAAAAGTGCCATTGTCAAATTTTGGCGCGCCAAGGGAAAGTTTACCAGTAATGGCGATATACTTCACTACGATGGAAAGAAGGTATGTATATAACTTTAAAACTGTTTTTTAAAGAACCAGAAAAAGGTAGCTTGGTTTGAGTTCCCACGTGGGGTAGGTTTATTTTTTTAACCAATAAGCAACTTCTTCACATTTTATAACCAATCAGGATTGAGTGTTAATATTGCATAATTAAACTTTCCAATTATGGTCCGGACATTTTTTCGATACACACTGTAGTATAAGCGGGATTTTGATGAATGTTTTGATCTATATATTTTGATCTTTTGATATATATTTAAGGTGGTGAGAAGAGGTACCTTAAAAGAAATTGTGAAAAAAACGTTCGACAACAACAAATCAGGAGGGTATAAAAAGATTTACATGAGAGGAAAGGATGCGTATGCCGGCTTAAGCCAAAGGGAAGTTAATAGAGCAATCTCACAGGATAAAAACTTACGCAAATTCAGTGTCAAGTTTACAAATAAGGCCATACCCCACCCTGTGAGGGTGAAAAGGGTACAAGATCAACACCAAATCGATCTAGTGGACATGCAGAGTACTTCTGTAAACTATGAAGGCAAAACTTACAAATATATTTTGTCTTTGATGGACGTTTTCTCAAGATTTCATTGGTTATGCCCCCTTCAAAGCAAGCACAGTGTTGGGATTAAAAAAAAACTTAAAGAAATTTATGCTATTCACGGTTATCCTGTACGCCTTCAAAGTGACAACGGGGCCGAATTCAAAAAACACGTCAAAAAATTTTGCGAATCTAACAAGATCAAAATGGTTCGGTGTCGTCCATACCATCCGCAGGCTCAAGGGAAGGTAGAACGCTCCCACCGGGTATTAAGAAGGAAGATTCATTACGACATGATAAAAAGGCAAAATCAGGGAGTAAATTGGGCAAAGGAAATGTCAAACTATGCTAAATGTTTGAATAATGAAAAGAGAGAGGAGTTAGGTTGGAAAAGCCCTTTTGAAATTTATTTTGGGCGAAAGTCAAACGAGCTTGCAAACGCTGGAATAGACCATGACAATACCATAAGTATTCGTAAGACCCTATTGCCTAAAGAAAAAGATTTCCAAACTAACTCTTTGCAAGCAAAGTCCTGGCGAAAAAGTGCAAAAAGTGCCTCTGACCACATGGACAAACGAATGCAAAATTACCATGCAAGGAAACATACCTTCAAAATTTATGAAAACGGCGAAAATGTCTTTGTGCGATGCAAAAACGACAAAAATAAGAAATCCAAAAAATCTACAAGGTACGCTGTAAAACCTGGAAAGATTTTGAAAAGAAATAAAGACGGTGTTACCTACGACGTGAAGCTGGATAAACCAGAATCTGTTGTGCTCAAATCAGTTCGTTTAGAAAATTTAGCTGATTCTGTTAAACCTCTACATACCTCAAATTTAAAAGCCAAACTCAAAAACAAAAAACCTCATCCACTATTTATCCCTTTGACACACAACGACCGACTGCAAAGTATAACTGACCAAGGATACGACCTTATATTCGATCCACCCGGTGATGGTAATTGTCAGTTTTCTGCCCTAGCTTTTGCGTTGTCTCAAGTTAACATTTATAGATCAGCTGAAACACTTCGAAGTGATGTTATTACCTATCTAAGAGAGCACGACCAATTACCAGATGGTTATCCCATTCAGCAATTTCTTGTAGATATGTCATGGGAGGAGTATTTAAACATAATGTCTAGAGATGGGACATATGGTGACGAGATAACCCTGCGTGCTGTTTCTGACTTATTCAACATAGAAATCGACATCGTTTCTACCCTTGGAGAACAGGCATTTGCTAGAGTCACTTCACAAAACTCTGAACCATTTTTCCGAGCAACTCTCGGACATTTTGCTGAAGGACAAGGGTTTCACTATGTGGTTTTAAATGGAAATGTTCAGATAGAAGAAAGTGATATAAACGAGGAGGATATCGAAATGGAAAATTTACGGTCAGATGCAAGAAAGGATGAACATAGCTTACCGAACAATTATCTTGAGTTACTGCCGTTAGAGATCCTGGAGAAAATCTTTTTGATTTTACTATCAGAATCGGAATATACATTTCCAAATCATGTTTGCTGGAATTTTCATAATGCAATCTCCGCAATTCCGAGATTGGGCAAAATAACGAACAAGGCTGTAGGACTACTACCGAGGATGTATATAAATGACGAAAGTTTGCTTCCAGAGCATACCCCTGGTGAGTTTTGTGTCAGTGTTAAACGGTTGCGACAAAAGTTCGGTATCCATAGTGGCCTAATTCGTGAAGTTAAAAAGATAATCGATAGTGCCCGATGGTGTTTTGCTTGGATTGTACTCCTTGCGGAAGCACATGGTTGGTTTATTATCAAGAACATATTTTGGAAAAAAAAATAACTTTGCAATATTTGTTAGTATTTCGTTGGTATGTTTCAATTGTAATACCGAAAAAAAAAAGAAACCAAAAAAAAAAGGAAATTCAAGTACGTATTTATCCTAAAAACAATAACTAAGAAGAAAAATTTACACAAAAGATAAAAAGTCACAAATAAAATCATAAATTCAAAGTTATATACCTAGGCATAGTACGTAAACGATTACCATAACACAAAATATGCATAAACGCGATAAAATATAAACTTAAGAAAAATACAGCCAACAACACTTATTTTTTGTAAGATAGTTTCATTACACAGTCATTAAGTAAGTAAATCTTAAGTAACCCTCTCAACATTATAACCCATCATGTGCTTCATTTCTATTTTAACAGATCAAAACATTAAAAAAACATATACAAAAAACCTAATCATGCTATGACGAAATCTAAAGAAAAACAAAAGAAAGTAAAAGAAACTTTGAAAATGTCTTAACCTTAAAAATAATAATTAAAAACACAAACGTGATGACAGAATTAGTATAGCTGAAAAATTTTCAACATATGAAAACATTCGTGGAGCCATTTTTTATTTCCAGTTCAAAGCTCCTCTCTGCTGGAAAATTCAAAATACAACAGTAAACATCCCTCTTATCCTTTATGTATCCACTAATACTAACAGTGTTTAACTAAATAGATACTATTTAGTTAACTATTTTGTTTAGATAACTTTACCTTTCAATAGCAATTCACATCATCATGATAGTAAACAATATTGATCATGTTCTGTAGCCATTATCAAACACTTCTAAACTCTTTTACTTTCTGTATTTCATACCTGTAAACAAATTAATAACACTCGATTAACTTTCCAACATACTTTCCTATTGTAAAGATACGTTTTCTCTTTGCTTTCTACTGAACTTCCAATACCATTTTTATACAGTGAAAGTCATAAAAATGCTTTCTTTGTTACTTCACTTCATAACTGTGGAGCCATTTTGAATTAAATAAAATAAGGAACAGCAACTTCGTTACCAAAATAAATCATTGACTGCTCGAGGGACATGCATCTTAATGATTTGATCGTTTTAACTCTGTTTTTACTCTCTTTTAACGCTGTATTTACTAAATCCGTTTGACTCATGTACTTATGTATATTACTTTATATCTTTTCCAAACAATTTCTCTCCGAAAAAAGAAGTATAACCATTTTCTTCACCAATGTAAATAAATAGCATCCTTTCTGCAGCCATTTTTAAACAACTTCAACTTCATCTACACTACTCTACTGCTGCACTCCCATAACTATTTGATAACTATAAAAAGAAATACGTAAACAGCTCGTAAAATAAAAATAGACTTTCTTCATCTCGTTCTTCGTTTCGTTTTCCTCTGAAAAAACCTATATATAAAAAACAACATCTGTTTAAAAACTCACCTAAGCATGTGGTTATACCTGTTCTTTTATTAATCTAAAATAAAATCTAAAATACAATAACAATAAAAGTTTAACAATAAATTGATAACTAAAACGTAAACAAACATTTAAATACATTTAAATACTAACTTGTTCTTCTATTAATCAAAAATAACAGTTTTATAATAATACCTTTTGTTCGTTCGATCTTTCTGCAGCTAATTTTTAAAAACTTCACTGCACTTCTTCTGTATATCTAAATATGATTTTTCATTGTAAACAAACAACTAACCGGTGTTCTTTTATTAATAAGAGTAAAAGTTTAGCAATAAACACGATAATAAAACGTTTTATAATAATAACAATACCTTCGTGCATACAAACCTGTGTTTCTTCGTTGGTTCTTTCGTCGATTTGCTGCCTAAAACAATCAAATTTAAATTAAAATATTAAATTAAAAAATTAAAAAGAAACATGTCTTCTTCGCGAAGTTTCTTACTCACGAAATGATCGTTGACAAATTTCGAACGATTAACATTGCATTGCTCGCACTCCTCCAAAGACGTTTTTCGGCTGATTTCCACTGCGCAAACCAAAAATAACAAAACGGAGGAGCATATACTAATCGCGGAAAATCAAAAAAAAGTGTTCTCGCCTCTACGTGGTTTTACGACAAAAAGGGAAAAAATAAGAAGGATTTGACCGTGAAAAAAAAACAAATATGTCACTCTCTAAAATAAAAGTGTGACACACAATCGCGAATTAGTATAATAAGATATTACATATCTGTGCTTACCTGTTTCGTATCTGCTTCATATTTGCCAGATGTCTCAAGGAATCCCCCCGATATTTCAACCATGTTATAAGATGTTCTCTATCATATTTTGACAGCTCTTGTAACTCAACATGAACACAAGGATCATCAATATCATCTTGCAATAACAAAATACTCTCAGCATCTAAAAACAATAAAAAATTATGCATATCTAAAGCGAAGTGCTTAAAGTTGTCTTATAGTTTTTTGCATTTCATAAAAACTAAAAACAAAGCTTAATTTATGCTAAACAAGTTAAGTATTTACCTTTTATAACATTTTCTGTGTAGAGAGATTTGATCGTTGGTTTCATGCATATAGCCCTGCTTCCTGGGTATAAGCTCAACATTTCTCGATGTGAGAAGATACACAAATGCTTCTCCGAGTAGAAAAAACCATCCATTGCAAGAGAAAAACTTTAGCTAGGTAGTAAATTATCTGTTTATCATATCACATTTACTTTTACAATGAAATTGATGTAAAGTTGCAAAATAATATATAAAACGTTACAACAACTTATGGAGGTAATGGTATTTTGACGAGTTATTACGGAGAGTATGGCTTAAAAACAACAAACTATCATTATCTCCATAATCCTTAGCGTAACATGTCTAATGATCATTTTTAGAAGAAGTTCGTCAAACTTGTCAGAAAATTATACAGTTGTAGCCTCAATTTGAAGATGTTGTCTTGGTAATGCCGTATAATTTCTGAAAAGGAGTATTGGTAACCATCATTTGATGTTGTAGCTGTGTATAATACTGGTGTGTTTGGTTCAATTTCATTTCTTCTGAAATATAAAATTCTTTGGTCCCAATTGCACTTTTTATGCCATCCTCTCTGAACTTATAGGGACATTTTATTTCTAAAACGCCACTCCCACAGCATGAACACTTGATAATACCGTCGGGAGATGCTGCAAGATACGGTGCACTCTTTTTAATGAACAAACCACTCTTTGTAACTAAGAAGTCTTTGTGACACACTGGTGACACCATGTTAATGTTTACGTGTAAGGGCACTTCATTGATGTTACAGGTGTTAGCTGAATTTCCATGAATGTAGGCATACAAATTGAAGGCATGTTTCTCATGTTCTAGGCCATGTTGAATGGCTGGAACAGAGCTTGTTACATTGGAAGACTGATAACATATTGATGTAATGGGAACTTTCTTAGATCTTAGTACTGCATGTGCCTTTGATGCTGATATACGGCCAATTCTCTGTTCATGCCATAACAAGCAATTGCTTTGTGCTCAGGTCATTTCTTCCACATAATCTATTTCATCATTGGTGATTAAAAAGATCTCTTCCTTAGCCTTGTCACTATGCGCACGTAACTGTTCTGGAGATAATTCTTTAAATTGTGAATCAAAAAATGTTGACAATTTCAAGGGAGCTTTCCTGATAACAATCGCTTGTTTTTCAGTAACAAAATGTTGCTGGTACCGTTTGAATGCGCTGTGTCCAACAATGTTTTTATTATGTTTGGCAAGTTTTTCTAAAAATAATTCTTGTGCTTTAGATGTTGGCGGAGGTGGCAATGGCTCCCTAGCTTTAACATTAACTTTTGCAGGTTTGTTGTAGAATTGTATGTTTGAAATCTTTGCTGGTTCAGCACTTTTGGTTGAGCATTTGTTCCAATAACAAGGAACATCTGTGCATGTACTTTGGGTATATCCCAGGCGAACTGCAGTCTCAATTTTGTATAGCATAGCAGCAACGTGGCTACATGTTTCGCCCAGCCTAAAGATGAAATAAAACATATGAATTGAAGTGAGAATTTCAAAAATGTCTTTCATATGTCAAAGCTCTAACTTTCAATCAATATCCTTACCCTGCCATGCAATCACAATGACCAGCAACTACATTACAGGCTTTATTAATAGCAACCCAAGGATGATGTGGAGCCTCTGTTGCAGCATAGGATCGCATAACATCAGCTTTGAAAACGTAACAGGAATTAGTACTTATATGGTAAATTGTTTGTACCCAACCAGACGCAAAAAATGATGGGCATCAAGCGAACGATAATTCTCCATTGCTTCTGCAGAATACACACCTAAAAAAATAATAATGAATAGAGAAACTATGAAAAGTACAATATCTTATGAGATATAAACTTAAGTATAACACTTACGTGGATTTTTTATCAGATAATGATAAAGATGTGGATATTCAAAACTTGGCCAGCACTTCGGGTCGTTTTTCCATTGATCAGCAGCCAACTTGTACAGACGGTCTTGAAGATAACATATGTTTAACTTAGTTCGATATCTCACTTTTGCCTCTCCTGTCAATTTTTCGAAATATTCATAAGACATGATGCTATAATATATCTCCTTCTAATACTTTAACACTTTTACGAATGATTTGTTTTCCCCCAAACCAAAATGTAACTATTTCGGATTTTTCGAAAATGCCGGCAATGACAATCTCGACCGAAAGAATTCGACAAGTACCGACGAGTGAGTTGAATTCGTAGCGGTTGTGTTTCTTGAACAGTGACATTGGTTCAAAATACAACCCACAAGGCTAAATAAACATGGCTGAAACATAGTAGCAAAAGGAATGGATAAAAATATGTATGGATCATATATATTTCTAACATTTAATGATGCTCAGTTAGCAAAAAGCAAATAACAAAAGCCTTGATCTGAATATAACAGATTGTCAAAAAGGTCAACAAACAATATATTCCCATCAGATGAGCTCTGTTCCGCATAGTTCCATTTCACAAAAAATTAAAAAATTCACTACGTTTAACCGAAATCTTTTTTTGTACTCAGAACAGGTATTTTCCCACTATATACATAATGTGTACAAATGCATATGCATGTAGTTCCATATGTAAAAACATTTTACGAGTTCAAAATAACATTATCTACTACAGACGTGAAATGCAACGAAACTCTTCAAACAAATGCCTAAATATTAATGCAGGGTTCATACAGTGAAAGTGAAAGTCAGGATTAAAAGTGGCTTTTTTGATTAAGTCAGGAAATGTCAGGGAATTTTTTTTAAAAGTCAGGGAATTTTTTTAAAAGTCAGGGAAGCATAAAAGGAATATTTATAATATGCTTCTTTATCTATATTTTATCTGTTAACTCATTAGAATGAATAATAAAAAACTTATATTCAAGATAGTTGGCTTCTAGATAAAACATTTGTAATTTAGCTGCAACGTGCTCCACACACTGTTTTGTCAGTGTATAGGCCAATCAACACATTCCGTTAAATGCTGAGATGTCTCCGACCAAAAAAAACAGAATACCTCACATTTATTCTCAGAATAACTCATTTGCTGCTCCGCTTTTAGGAGGACGCGCGCGCGAAAAACTGTAACCACGTGTGTATTTCAAAATTTTTAATCAATGTGCTCGAGTTGAGAATATATCGGAATAAAAAATTATAAGCAATTTAAAGGAAAATTTATGAATTGGATATTAAATTGATCATTGGTATGTATGCTGCAAAAGTAAGTTTATTTATTTAGCATTTTGTTGCTATTTATTTTATTAGAATAAATTTCCACAAAGTTGTTGTTAGGCTGAAATAACAGCGCCATCTTTTAAGTTCTTTTGCAATCGTTGAAAAATTTATCTCTGAAACACGTGGAGAGAATTAAAGAAGAAGCTGACATAGGAAAGAGTCAAATGTATTTTTTCCTGCCACACAAACATCGAGTAATCGAAGAATTGTATCATAATATCCATAAAGATGTGACCATGTATTCTGGCCTGTACGTAAGATGAGGAAAAAATACACATGTTCTTATTAATGATTCAAATTTATCATATATATCAAACCATTAAACAAATATTTTGATGATTTCCTTTTATTATCATTAGGTTACACATGATTCGAAAGTTTTAACAAACTTCGATACTTACACACGTTATGAGGCGTTCCAATGCCAAAACATGTCAATAAGAGATGACAAGTCCCATGAGTTGCAAAAGTTGTCAGGGCATTTACTGGTTTCGGACGTTTTTTATTTTAATTATCTCCCACCTTTAAGTAGTCTGTTGGCTTGGCAAACTGCAATTACGGGAGCACAGAACATAGCGAGTGGAGAATTTTTCGTAAAAAGTGAAGTTTACGGCAATGTCAGTCTTGCTTACATCAAATCGGCCATCGCTTTACACGGAGTAAAAAGTGTAAAGGTTGCTGTAACGCAGGAGGTGGATTGGTTTAACCAGAGTTTAGTTAAACCACAATCTGTTGAAGAGCATCCATCATTGAATTCTATAAATATATTCAAATCGTATTTGCACCATAACTCGGCTAAATACAATATCTCGCAGCTCAATATGACCCCAAATGAACTGGCTAGTATATGCTGCAAACGGCTGATAACTTGTGACTTGGTTCTTTGGTTTACCACCCAACTAAATAAACAGACTAATGACATTTGGTGTCTTTACGCAAATTATGCCTCACGAAACTTATCACGGTCTGTGAAATCACGAATGAAGTCATCTCAAACACCGCCAAATGAAGTTTGCTTTATTGTCAATGTAGGGAAAAAGCCTGATGGCACTACTTTTATGGGAAGTGACGGAAAGCCCGGATGTCACTGGACAATGGCAAAATTTATCCGGTCAGGCAATGTATTATATTACGGAGACTCCTTTGGTTGGCACATCCCACATGATTTTGTTACCTACGTTGAGCAGTTGTCATCAGAACTGTGGGGAAACAGAGGAATGATAACAATAACAATGTTTCATAACCCGGTATCACATGCTTCGGGACTGAAAAAATGCAGTGATTGCGCAGCACCTAACTATCCACTTCAGTCTTGTGGAAGTGTATGTGGTGTTGTTGCAATTGTTATGGCTGCAATAGGGATATTGAAAAGAGATTATTTTGAATCTATGCTGACAAAATGTGAACGGCCATACTGCTTTTTACAAGACCCCACAAAGTATTCAAAATATCTGCGACAGGTATTAATGGCATGGATAGCGGAGCATCATGTAACTACGTCATATGTTACACCGTCAATTGTTTCCAACGAAGTTTCTGACTCAGATGAAGATGAAAACATTCACAGATGCGAAACAGCTACTACGATCAAAAGTGAAAAGAATTCAATCACTAAAGAAAACTCCCTCCAAACTCAAACGAAGAAAAGTCAGAGTCAAAAATCGTTCAAATGTCCTTCTTGCACCCAAGTTTGTGCTAAAAAGGCCAATTTATTACGTCATATCAATCGATTTCCTGGTAATAGTGCCGATGCTTTAAAAGAAATGGAAAGTGGAAATTGTGTTTGTATGCAATGTGAATATCGATGTCGTCGCATTACGGAATTGAAAAAACACTTAAGTCTTCTTCATGGTATGGTATTTCGCATACAACGATTTAATTTCGAAAACATGAAGGGTAAGCTTGAATTATGCTTATAACCGTAATTTTAAGATTATGATGGTGTTAACGCCTTTGTGTGTCGTGTTTAGAATTTGATAGCTGGAAAGATCAAATTGAAGATGAAAACTCTTGTTCTTACATTAAATCGTCTGGAACAACGACAAACGCTTTGGGAAAAAAGATAACAAATTGGCAATGTAATCGGTGTGGACATTACAAACCAAAGCGTTCTGGTAAAAGAAGAACAAAATCTAGTGGTAAGTATCAACCCCTCGTTATCCATTGCCTTCAATATCGAAATATTCTCGAGAAATGAATATCTTTACTTTTAGGTACTTGTAAAATCAGCAAGAATTGCACGTCCACAATACAATGTATAACTGACCATAACGGTAAAGTAACGGCTGAAATTTGTTACACTCACTATGGGCATGAAGTTGAACTGCAACACATATGGTTAACGAAATCCCAACGTCAAAGTATTGCAGCTAAACTACATCAAGGAGTGACACGTGAAAAGATATTAGAAGATGTTAGAAATTCGGTTGGTGATAAATTTGGACGACTCCATTTAATAGACAAGCAAGATGTAGCTAATATCGGTTCTGCGTTTCAAGTGAACAACGTACAAAGACATGTCAACGACCAAGATAGTGTCTACGCATGGATAAAAGAATGGGAAGACAGTACTTCGAATCCTGTGTTATTCTACAAATTGCAAGGTAACTTTTGTTAACTAATACATTATTAGATCCATTTTTGGTCTCTATTTTGTTTGTATTTTTCCCCAGGTGAAGAGTGTGCCCAGTATAAATCTTTCAAGAAGGAAGACTTTATGATTGTGATTCAGACAGAGCATCAGAAAAATTTAGCGCGCAAATTTGGAAATAAAGGCATCTGTTCTGATTCAACACACGGGACAAATGCTTATGATTTCTTGCTGACTTCTCTGCTCATTGTGGATGAATTTGGGGAAGGTCAACCTATTGGATGGTGTTTATCCAATCATGAAAACTACGCCTTTTTAAAGATATTCTGCGAAAAAATTGAAGAAAGTTGCGGTACAATAAATCCAAAGTGGTTTATGAGTGATTTGGGTAAGTGGTGTTTCATGATAAAATGCTTGTGACGTAATCATTCCTGGTATATTTAAAAAATATTAAAGTTATTTATATTCCCCTTTTAGCACCCCAGTTCTATGACGCATTCTGTGCTGCAAATGAGTGTACTTCAAGGTGGCTTTGGTGCACGTGGCATGTGGATAAGGCGTGGAAAGAAGAGTTACGAAGATCAATATCTTCCGTAGAGGTTCAGGCCGATGTATATAAAATGTTGAGAACTGTTATGGAGCAGACAGACAAAATGTTGTTTCAGCAGTATTTCAACATTTTAATGGAAAGATTGAAGGCATCCCTGCTAACAGAAAGGTTTGGTGCGTATATCAGCAAGAATTGGATGACCAGCGTGGAGCATTGGGGATACTGTTATAGAACAGGTGATGGAATAAACACAAACATGTTTTGTGAAGCGTTTCATCGGGTGTTTAAATATTCATATTTAAAGGGGAAGTGCAACAAAAGAGTTGATAATTGTTTATTGCAATTGATCAAATACAATCAAGACAAGATATTTCAACGACTGATCAAGTTAACCAAGGGTAAAAAAACGTGCAAAGTAAATGGTATATATGAAAGGCATGCGGCTAGCTTACGATTACCGTTTACAAGTGTTTCTTCAATGACAGAGTCTGAATGGTCTGTGAAGAGCGAAGATCGAACAAGAACTTATACTGTTAGGGAGCATGAGTGTGAATGCAGCGATTCTTCTTGTAAACTCCGATGTTATGAATGTGGTATATGTATACACAGGTCAGTGATCAGACATTAATTTATACATTACTTATTTACTTTTCCAAACTCCTTTTTATATTGTGCTATACAATCTTTCATTACATGACAGATATAATTGCACCTGCACTGACTTTTTAATGAGTTGTTTGCCCTGCAAACACATTCATGTCGTGCATCGGAAAAGGCTTGCCAACACTGAAGTCGAATTTGAGGAAGAAGATCCACCATGTGATGCGGTGTCTCATGCTGAAATTAATGAGTTATCGCAACTGTCATCAGTTTGTCATTCTGCATCGAACACAGAGGGTCTTAAAAAAGAAATTGAAAATGAGATCTCAAACATTTTATCTGAGGTACGGAGATCGGTAGAGACTGATGAAGGAGAGTTGCAGCTTTTGTTAAAGAAGTTGAAGGCTGCAAGATACTCTTTTGTGTCTGTAAAACATCATAAGCTTCTTGGCACAATTCCTGTGAGGATAACGACGGCACCAAACAAAAACAGAAAGGCAATCAAGGTTTATCTCTACAAAAAGGAAAAGAAAGACTTCTAATGTCAAATTTGCTAAACCAACAAATACCGATCGCGATGCATTTCTGACTGATATTCCAAAATGGATAATGGACGTGATAGGTATGAATAACCTGATGCAATCTGTAAAACAATGAATAAATATATCCAACAACTAAGTTTCTGTGTTTCTTTTTAGATGTTAATGCTTCAGACAAACAATTCTTGAATGGTGAGAGTTTGCTCCTTACATCCTTCATGTCAATGTCTCTGTATTAATAGTTACTTAATGACATGTCAATGTATTGTTAGTAGCAATGGATGATGGAAAGAAGAAAAACATGACCACGATAATGAAAATAAAAAATCGCTTAAAGAGAAAGAAAGGTTATAAAATCATCAGAATGATAATAATTTAATTGTAATAAATACCAAGACGATATTCAAAAAGCATCTCCTACCTTATCGTTTAGATACTAAAAAGATATTGTCTTTGATGGGTTTGAAGGGACAAATCTTAAAACAAGAATCCCTCATAGAATCAAAGGATGTGAATCTGCATTTGTTGGGCGATGATATAATCGAGTATAACATTGAGTATTTGGAACCAATATTTGATAAATCAGTTTGGCAAGAAATAATTAATTTAGGTCTGTGTAAGTGCTGATCTTGCAACTTCCTCCATTGAGCCACTAGGTTGTTAATCTCGTAAAAATTCTTATCATTTTGCTCATTTTTAGTTGACCAAAAGAAACAAAGCTGGACGTGCACTTTGTGTCAAGAGCCAAAGTTCGTGGCAATGATCGAATGCGAAGAGTGTTCTATATGGTTTCACTGGTAAAGTGATTACAATTGGTAAAAAGATTGATTCTTCTCTGTGATTTCTTACAAAACTTTTGTTTATTATATTAGGGATTGTGTGGGTTTAAATGAGGAACCAAAACGTTGGACTTGTGATAAGTGTACATCACTTGAAAAAAAGATAAAGAATTCGTAATGAAAAAACAATGATCATACATTGTAATCCTCTGTTATGCTGAAAGAAAAAAATATATTTTCGCACGCTCTCATTCGCTGTGTTTTCGACTCTTCTCCCTCCGTGTGTTTCAAAAAACACAAATCGGTTAATCCGAAATCCGAATCCGTTCAATTTCGGGTCGGAGACATCTCAGCATTTAACGGAATGTCAATCAACTGCCTGTCAGGCATTGCAATATCTAGTTCATTAGTGAGATTACACTGTTGGTTGCTCAATGCAAGGTTTAAAACCACTAATATGTATTGAGGTACAAGGAAAAAAGGTGATAATGAATTGCATTTAAAATGTTGAAGATTATAATGACAGACTGTGGTAAAGAATTCCAAAGGGTAGAGGAGTGAGGAATGAAACTTTGTTGGTTAAAAGTTTTAGATGACTTTGGGATGTTGACAGTGTGATCATGGCAATCAGATGAATATCTTGTGTTTCGCTTGAACATTTTTGATGCAGGGATGAGAGAAGAGAGCTCAGTTGAACATTTTCCGTAAAAGTTATAAAAGAGGCAAAGTGACGCTACAGATTTGCGATGGGAGAGTGTGACAAGTTTACTTGCAAGTTTATCACCAATAGCATTACAGATACGTTTCTGAATACAATCTAAAAGTTTAAGAGAGTCTGAGGGTGCACCACCCCAAATATGGCAGCAATACTCAATACAAGGCTGAATAGTAGATTTATGTAGGTAAAGAATGGCATTCAGGGCTGAGGTATGCTCTCGCACGAAGAAGGAAGCCCATCTTCATTGAGGCTGACTTAGCAATTGCCTCAATGTAGGAGAAATCCTGTGAAAAAGTGATGCAGAGGAGACAAAAGGAGTTGTTTTCTTCTAACTGGGTGCCATTCATGGATATTGACGGTAAAAAGGGATCTTTAATATGATTTACAGAAGAAGTTTGGTTTTTGAAGAATTGAATGTGACCAGCCATTTCTCTCCCCCACTCAACTATAGATTGCAGATCAAGTTCAATTTCGCCTGCCATTTCTACCTGGCTGAACAAATCTGATTTTGGAATACAGGAATAGATGGTTGAATCATCAGTATAGATGGCAAGCTTGGAAATAATGTCATCAGGCCATTGATGAAAAGAAGAAAAAGGGCTGGCCCAAGGACAGAACCTTGGGGAACTCCTGCATTGATGGAATGTGTCGATGATGATTGCCCATCTAAAACAACCTTAAGCCTACGATTACCAAGGAAGGAACGAATGATCTCATAAAGGAGACCCTTAACTCCATATGCAGCAAGCTTTTTCCAAAGACCAGTATTGTTTCAGGAATTGTTAGCCTAAAGTCAGGAAAGAACATATGCATTTAAGAAAAGGTCAGGGAAAAACATATCATTTTCAGGATTTTTATCAGGGAAAATAGTATACTTTCCAGGAAAATTCAGGGAATTTCTTAGGTTAAGGACTGTATGAACCCTGTAATGACTACAATCATATTTCTCACATGGAGAAGAGGAATACTTTAGTGTCAATCATTTTCGCAGGAACTAAATTTCGCCGGTTTTAATTTTGCAGATGCCTCAAATTGAAAAAAAAATAATCAGAAAAATGAATACTCTTTGTTTATTAAAGGAACATACTTGTTCTCTGAAAACTGAAGATGCTAAAATAAACCTTAAAATACACAAGAAATTCGCATTCATCATTGAATTCATCCTGCATTTCTTGGATCGCATCAAATGCACCACGGCGCATTTCTCATTCATCTTCGAAATCGACATCATCTACGTTTTCCATTCATTAATACATTAACTTCCAAAAAGTTGGGCGTATAAAAATTGGGGGAATTTATTTTGGGCGTAGTTTTTTGGGAGAGATTTTGACAGTTTAGGCGTTAATAATTTTGGGCAAATTCAAAATTTGGGCAAAATTTTTTTTAAGGGTTATTATGTCAAAATCAATTACTTATGTCATTTCCAGGCTTCCAAATTATACTAATTCTAACTCATTATACCCTAATAAGCTATAAAATTTCTTTCGACTTCAGGCTTTTATAGTTTTAAATCAGTCTAAATCAGCAAACGGATCTTCCGGTGGGAGTTCTGAGTCGAAAGCTTCCTCTAAACCAGCCATTTTCCATGATTCCAGAATCATTTCTTTGCTATTTCTCAAATAATCATACAACCCAATCAGCCATTGAGCATGTTTAGGTTTCATATCTGAAAGCTTCATTGAAACATCGACGTCATAGATATCCTTTCCTTGATCCAATTGCTTCCTTACTTGCTCAGCATACCACTCTTCAAACTTTTGCATGACCATTTACATTTAAATCAAGCATTTGGAAATAATTTGTCATGTTGTTCGGAACATATAAAATTACACAATCGTTTTCTTCAATGAAATCGGTCACCTTTTTTGTAGTTTGTCGGTGAAACACGTCAAAAATCAACATTGATTTTTGGTCTGATGGCAGACCAAACTCCTCTTTTTTGGATTTGATGAACGGAAGGATTATACATTCAACGAACTCAATACCTTTTTCTTCGTTGCTTCAATGGTTTTGGGTGAAAGTCAAAGTCTCAGGAAATTCAATGGAAGGAAGGCATCTTGTTGTTTTTCCCTCGTAGATGACTTACATTGGTAGAAATTTGCCACATTGTGAAATGGCAAATGTCCCGGTTATTTGCTTACTCTTACCTTTCCCAACTAAGGGTACTGACTTTGTACCTTGCTTTTCTAAGGTATGCTTGGAAGCGCAGATGTACGGTAATGGTGTCTGATCGAAATTGATTATCAAATCCTTCGGTATTCCATGCCATTCCAAGAGTGACTTGTACCTCCTTTGATAATCAAGTTTAGTCTCGGAGAGTAGTGATGGTGATACAGGAATTTTGGATGTGGTAGCCATTTTCCTAACAAGCTTCTCTCCCTTGGTTTCCATTCGATACAGTACTTGTCTTGCCCAGTTTTTGTTTAGTTGAATTGAGCCGTCATTTTCCACTAACAATGAACGGTCGTTAGCCATGATCATGCCTCTTTATCCTGATTTTACTGCCTTTCCTCTTTATAGTAGCGTTTGAAATTGTCTATTGTTTGTCTGGATAAAGTTGGATGTTTTGTCAAAAAATGGTTTCGTGCTGCCGTTGTGCCATGTTCGAAAGCGAACTTTCCAATCTCTGCTCGATCCTTTGAAGTCCACGATTTATATTTTTTTCTTTTGGTAGGAGGCTCTTCCAAAGCTTTCCTAACCTCTATACATTCATGTTCAGTTGAAGATGTATACTGCTGTAATGAATCACTTTTGAAATAATCTAAGATGTTTCTTTTGGCCATACTTTGCTATTTCATTCATCATTTCTCACAAGTAAAGTCTAGCTGAAATTCATCGCAGAGAATGATGCCATTTCATTGTGCTTTTAATGCATAGTTCGAACTTTGAATAATTGAGCAATCTCTCAAAAACAAACAAGAACAGACAGCAAAATCAGTGCAGATTCCATTTTTCTATCAAACCTTTTCGATAAAGTGATCATTGACTTGCAATTATCAAGAGAGGCAGACATGGAGAGTGTATATAGAACAGAGATTGCTAGCAGAGGTTGGCATGTGTATCAGGAAACTGATTGGTCCAACCCGAAAATTGGGGAAAAGCTACTAGCGCACAAAGAGACTGATCAAAAAGCACTCCAGATTGACCCCTATGCAGTTGCATGGAATCTCAAGAAAATTAACAAAATTGTTCCTGTTGTGGTAGGACATATACCTCGGGAAATTTAAAGAGCCATCTGGTTTTTTATTGAGAAAGGAGGAAGTCTCACTGGGAAAGTATTTGAAGAGAGATGCAGGCCTTCGCCCATTCCAAAATGGGGATTAGAGATCATGCTCAAAGTGACAATTTCAATCGATGATGAAAAGAGGAAATACCTTGAGACACTCTAAACAATCATTTTTGAGAATTATGATGCTGTTGAGACAGAATCTTACGCTTTTACCGATGGAAATCAGTTAAAAGAGGAAAAGATGGAGAAAGAGATCATCAACATCGAAGACGTTATTATTTTAAGATGACGAGGAGTCGGAAGACAACGATGATAACGAAGTTATTTGTTTGGACTGATTTTGATTTTTTAGCATTTCTGTATGACATTTTTCTCTTATGTTTTTTTTTTTTGCAACAGCTCTCATGATTTGGCTTTTAATGTTTCAATTTGTCTTCGACTTTCTCCTCCCTTATCACTTTTCTCATCCCATCACTTCTGGTTTCGGTTTTGGAGATGCGGGTAGGAAAGGGCTAAGAGGCAAAAATCTATAGTGTTGTATTTTGGTGCCATACTGAATGATATGATTTCTAAATGAATTGGCATAAAATATGAATTTATGAATATGAATATTTTTGCAAAAAATTTGGGCGTTAAAAAATTTGGGCATTTATCAAGATTTGGGCGAAATTAATTTGGGCATCGATTTTGTCCCAAATTTTGTAACGCCCAAATTTTTGGAAGTTAATGTATCCTGACCCAATTTCATCTTCCAAGATAAGACATAATGCATGAAGATTAAGGCCACCTGATACAGAACAATTCATGATAAGCTAAGTTTACCGCATTTCGAATTCTGGCAGCTCTCCATCCACTAATTATATTTTTCTTTCCATCGCCAGTGGTCATATGATTATACGATTCTACTACTTATCTGGGCAGACTTTGCGTTGTCTTTACATCATAAATCAAGTGAGGCGTTAGAAAGTTTCCAGATAAAGAAACAGCTAAGGTTACGGTGATGGTTCTTTTTACTATGGACATTTTTACTATTTCGTTTAGCTTCAGCCAACAGCTACAAGTCTTGAGGGTGTCTAGTCAAAATTTATTACAAAATTAGGAGGAATGTTACATTTCTCTACAGCACTGACATACAAATACTGATACTATATTTCTTTTCTCGCACCATCTGGGATGTCAACGGCCAATGACCTTTTTGTTCTTCTAACATACCCCATACGTTTCAGCAATGACTTTTCCTATGTTTCAGTTATCTTAGTCATATCAAATGAATCGTCTCTTTCCAACAGCACTTTCGCCACAGAAAACGCAATGCTTCTTGAAGTTACACCCCTATGATTACTCACTTGCTTAATGTAAAGCTGAATTTTTTATCAATTTCATCACCAACCATAAGTGGTCTTCCTTTGAAATGATTGGGCAATTTATTTTGAGGATCAGTTTTATTTCGAGTTGCACTCTGAAGTTTCTTTTCAACTCGCTTTTTAAATCCTTGGACTGTGCTTTCGTTAATATGTTCGTATTTGGGCTGATAATGTCTTACTGCAGCAGCAATTCCATTTTGTTATGCATACTTTCCGACGTTATAACGATCTTTGTGAGTCCACTTGATATAAGGCTTCTTGGCTTCTAATGGCAAAAAACGGGAATTTGAAAGTGGAAATGTGAGAAGAGTTTCTTTTTTCTTTTTTTGCATCATTTTTTCTTAACATTTCTCTTATTATTATTTTTAGAACAATGGAAGATTTATGAGTTTTAATTGCTTCAATGAATCTAAAATTTCTCTTATCTGTTATGAAACAGAGACAATTGGGCATTATTTGATACTGCAAGATGATAAAAATTTCTCAGAAGGCAATGAGTTTTACTTCAGCTGGTAACAAAATTCAAAACTCAGGAACAGATACGATTTTTTAACAGTAGCGACTCTGCAGGGGATCTTTCCTTCTATTGGGTAACTGTATTTGAAGTCTGAACAAGTAGTTGATACAAGTTAAAAGACATGAATAAAAAAGAAGTTAAGAAACAAGAAACTATAGGTTTATTTACTTTAGGGACTTCGTGTGGGTCTTTCTTCCAATAGGATAATTGATTTAATTGGGAGTTTGGTCATGAAGTTGGTTAGTTTACATGATAATATAAAGTGATTAGATGTGTGTAAATAAATAAATTTAACTATATACAATAAAAAATCATTATCGTGAATGCTTCCTACTTCATTTGCATGTTTTCATAGTAGCGATAGGAAACTTTCCATTAAAATATTCTTTTCCATCCAATTTTTTTTTGCTAAAAATTTTAATGAAATATTTACTTACTTTTAGTGTTGAGAAAGAAATTCCCTTATTCGTGTCTTATCATTACCATACAACTCACACTGCCACATCATATCAGTTTGTCCGTACTTATTTTGAATATGATGATCTCAACACTTTCAAAAGAACCGGACCATGATGCCCAATGAAGTGGCGTGGAGTTGATGTTATCTTGTTGGTTGATGAGATGAGGTACGAAGTTTGTATCAGAAGAATTACGACATGCAGCTAAATGAAGTGCTGTTTGTACATACTTGTCCGTCGCCTCTGTCCACCAATAATCGAGCAGTCGAGAGTTTTTTTGTAAGGAGAAGCAAACATTAAAAGTGTGTTTCCATCATCATCCATCATCTTCACGAATAAGATCTAAAATAAATGCAAAATGAAGAATTATCGAAATAAAAATTGATTTTAAACAACTAATAATTAATAACAAATAAAAATAAGGAGTAAAGCTAAATAAAAAAGGTTTTAGAATTTCTCAGAAATTTTGTGAAATGACAATGTAAATTTTTTGGGATTATCATCCAAGCATCTCAAATCAACTGGTAGTATGCAGAAGTGATGCAAGTGGGGTGGGTGGTTGTGAAGCACTGTGGATGGGTGCACTCGCAACCTATGACGCCATAGCAAAATTTAATGGCGTGTATCTCTTGAAATGTTTGTCACAGACATATTATTCTATGTATCAGCTTTTCAAACACTAACTGGTGCCAAACAAATTTTAAGGAGAAATGAATCTATGGTTGAGTGTGGACTAACGAAAATGTGAACAAAAGTATATACAAAACTGTAAACAAAACTAGTTTTGTTTACAGTAAATGAATCTTTGTAATTTCCATTTATTCGAGAGGCAAGAATATTCTACATTGCAACCCAGGTAGAGCTGATCACACACATTTCACTTTGTTGACTAATGCAAAAGGTCTTCTGATAAGATATTTGATGTCGAACTGATTGAACAAGTCGAACTGATTAATCAAAACTAGCCGCCAAGGCGTCGTCGCTTGTCGCCCATGTCCGACTGCTCTGTATCACTGTATCAATAAAAAGTCATTGTTACATCAGTTTTACATCAACTTTACATAAATTTTTCAGGTTTTTCATGTGTTACTTATTCATTTTTCAAAACCAATCGTTTATCAGTATACCTTAAGGGAAGAAATTTTCGCAGGAAGAAATTTTCGCGGAAGAAATTTTCGCGGAATTTAATTTCGGGTTTTTTGCCCCTAACCGCGAAATTAAATTCCGCGAAACACGTCAAAATTGCTCAATCGCGAAATTAAATTCCGCGAAAATTCGATTTTAGTTTTATATGTTAAATAATAAAAGAAAAAACGATTCACAACGCAAGAAGGGAGGCATTTTTTCTGTTAAGTATTTGTTTGAAAATCGAAAACCGCGAAATTTAATTCCGCGAAACATGTTAAAATTGGTCAATCGCGAAATTAAATTCGGCGAAAATCGGCCATTTTTACCATTTCAACCGCGAAATTAAATTCCGCGAAAATTTCTTCCCGCGAAAATTTCTTCCCTTAAGGTAACAATACACTCAAAACGTGTTGAGAAAAAACTTCAACTTATTATCAGCTTTTGGTTAAAAAGGTTACGCCCTCTAACATGTATGCTATCAAACGTAGGGGGAAAATGGTTTCTTTTCTTAAAAAGATCGCACGGGAGGAGAGAAAAAAGGCATGTGCTAAATGAATAAAGTGAATAAAAACATGTTCGATAAGAAGCGCATAACAAAGAAATTAAATTATTAAAACAAAAGCAAAAAAAATTTTTTTGTTTCATGACCCATGTTTTTCGTGCAAGGAAAGCTTCGGTTTTTAAACATTTTCTTGCTCAGAAAAAGGTTCACCAATCTCAGACAGTCAGCCAAGCGTTAGGATACAACACTGGTAAACCAAACACACTACCATATGTTATGCCACCACTGCTTATTGTCCAAAATGTTTAATCAGTTGGTTTAGTTAATCTACTGTTTTCAAAGCCAAGTCAACAGTAGTCCTTGGAATGTAAAATTTATAATAATTTTAATAAAAAAAACGTTATTCCTATTGGTTCACCAGCCAAAAAAGTCACAATTGATTGGGGTTGCAATTTGTTTCGCACTGACGTCGCACACAAAAAAGAAATAATTTTGCTCGCAACTTAATCTACCATTTTGCGTGACTTACCAACAAACAAACAGACAAACAGAGAATCGGCTATTAATATATAGATGTTCAATAATCTTGCTGGTATTTCCTCAAATTTGTATCCAAGCCATAAGTTATATATTTACCTTGTAGAATACGCTACGTCTTTCGTGATCGATAGATATTAAATACTTCCACTGATTTTTAAAAATCAACAGCACAGAGCTCCACACACTTCAATTGGCAAGAAGAAAAAGGAATTGAAGTATACATGTCAGGAAAAATAGAACTAGAAATAGAACTTCTCACATAATACAAAAATTCGAAAATATAACAAGCCTGAGTAAAAGTGATAGGAATATACATGGCTCACATCACATTTCGAAACAACAATTGTATTATATTGTGAATATATTATATCAAAACAATGAACGCTTTACACAAACTCGTAAAGGTTTACAAGAAGATTTACTAACTCCTAACAAAATCCATCTAATAACAGGGTTTTTTTTGTCTCCATGGGGCTTAACTTCAACTTAACAGTTTCATACCTTTGCTACTCTTTATCTAAGTGTTATAGAATCTATATATATCTACTTATACTAATTCGCAATCGTGTGCAACACATTTAACTTAGAGAGTGTTTTGTTTTTGTTTTTTTAATGGTCAAAATCTTCTTAATCGTGGTCATATAGCGGCAGTCCGACCACGCAAGACACATTAACATTCCGCGATTAGTATATGCTCCTCCGTTTTGTTATTTTTAGTTTGCGCCGTGGAAATCAGCCGAAAAATGTCTTTGGAGGAGTGCGAGCAATGCAATCTTCTTCGTTTGAAATTTGTCAGCGATCATTTCGTGAGCAAGAAACTTCGCGAAGAAGACGTGTTTCTTTTTGTATACGAATATTTTAATTTAAATTTGATTGTTTCAGGCAGCAAATCGACGAAAGAACTGACGAAGAAACACAGGTTTGTATGCACGAAGGTATTGTTATTATTATAAAACGTTTTATTATCGGGTAGCACGTATAAGTGAGTTAGTTGTTTGTTTACAATGAAAAATCATATTTAGATATACAGAAGAAGTGCAGTGAAGTTTTTAAAAATTAGCTGCACAAAGATCGAACGAACAACGGTAACAAATGGTTTTAATTTCAATTTTAAGTTTATTTTGAATTATTAATGTGTAAGAGTCAAACGTAATTCAATCGTTTGGATGAAAGCTGGATGACAGCGAACGTTATGGAGCAACGAAGGGGGAGCGCAGTAAAAATTTGTTTTGGTAACGCGCGCCATTAGTTAGCATCATCAATTGAAAATGGTTCTCATGACTGTGGAAATGGGGAACGTGTTATGCTGTCTTATCTCATCTCAACCATGTCTGCTTTTTATTAAATTTCCCTGTATATTTTATTGACGATGTTTGTGCTTTTTCTCTCTGCCTGTCTGTCATTTATATCTTTTGCTTTTGTTTGCTTCAATATGGTTGTTGCAGTAGTGTGGATTGTGGCTACCTGTTCTTCACTGAAATCTTTTTCTTTTAGGTCAGAAAAGAAAATGTGTATAACCATTAAAGAAATGAAGCAGATGTTAAATTATGATGTTGTGAGGGATAGTTAAGAGAAGAATGGATTAAGTATTTCAAAAATTCATAAATTATTGTGATATGACTACTAACTGTGCTACTACAAATAAGAAGCATTGCATTGCTGGATGGATTCTTATATTTTGTGATGATTACACATTATTTTGTGATATGGTAATTGTTTACGTACTATGCCTGGGTACTATATAAGTTTCGCATTATGTTTTACTGTTGTTACTTTTTATCTTTTCGGTATTAAATTATGACTTTGGTAGGGCATTTCATTGTTTCAATTATTTTTATTATTTTGATGTTTGGCTGTGTATCCCACGTTAAAAGTAATATTTATTATATTTAATATTTATTATGTTTTATGTATTATGTCTGGGTAAACGGCTCTGTGTTATATATTGCATTTTTTTAAATTAAAGTTACTTCTCTTCTGCGTATGAATATATATTCTGAGCCATGTTGCTATTTGTTTTTGTTTTAAATTTTCTGAATGTAAGAAATGAATTAAAAAATTAATGCCAGAAAAGAAACTTTTACACGAGTTAAATTCTGCGACACAACGCATACTAAACATGGGTGGCGAGCGACGCCGCCTGGGATGTTTTTGAGTTGCGATTCTATGATCTATTTTTTCGTCACGGGGTACGTACACGAGAATGGTGGTAATTTGACCTAATGTTTTCAAAGTTAAGTTCGGTAAAAAGTTTTTACCCGGGATACTAGTCTACTTATACTAATTCACAATGTGTGTAACACATTCAATGTAGAGACTGTTTTGTTTTTGTTTTTTTAATGGTCACAATCTTCTTAATCGTGGTCATATAGCGGCGGTTCGACCACTCACGACACATTCACGATTAGTATAATAGCACGTGGTATTTGACGTCAGATGTTTTTATGATCACGGAGAACCATTGTGTTGCATTCCCAATCGAACGCGACGTTTTTGGGGAAATATCTCGAGAACCAATAGGGATAACTGACATTTTTGGCGGTTGGCAATACGGGTGTTGGGGTGATGCGAAATTTGGGCCTAAATTTTATTCTGTACTGTGGCTTTGACGTCATCAAAATCTTTGATCGGCGATATCTCTGCAACAGTTGGTCGTAGCAAAGTCTCCAATACATTTTTTTATCAGTTTTTCAAGCTCTACAACATGGGCAAACTTATCATTGCCAGCTTTTCATTTTATTTTTCTTGAACTGGATGCATGCTGAACATGGGTGGCGAGCGACGCCGCCTTGGCGCTAGTCTATATACTAATCACGAGTGTGCATCCGCTTTTTTCACGCTTTCACTCTCTAAAATTTCGGGTGGTTTTTGCAGACACTTATTCATAATAGTGTCAGACCACGGCGGTTAATATTTTTCTACGATTGTGGATAACATTGCATTGCATTGCATTTAATCGTTACATATGTTTTGATTATTCACGAGATCACGAAAGAGAACAACGAAAGTATTGCGCGAAGATTTATTAATGTTTTTAGGGTAAGTACAATTTAGAACTTTTTTGTTTGTTTGTTTTGTTTTTTCTTATAGTATTAATAGTACTTTACTTAGTACTTTTAAAATAATACGCGGTTGAAGAAATGAATATCATGGTTTTTAATCATGACGGTCTGGGTTCCTAAAGAAAATCGCAATTGTTTTTAATTCACATTTACATTCACAGCCACAGTTCGACACTTTTACGACTTTCGCGTTTGGCTTTTATTTACATTGGGCTGTGGATTCCATGAACAGTTACAGTAATTTCAATCTTTTTGTTGTTTACCTGTACGCACAGTTTATTTTTACTAATGCATATATCATATCGTGAAAGATTTATTACGAATAATTTGATGTGTTTCAAATCTTCTGATTAGAAAGTTTTTCTGTTCATAACTCCAGTGTTGAACTAAATATGCTTTAGCTGGAATACCTAGAGATTTTTAACTAAAAGAGTGAAGAGTGTTTTTTTTCTGTATTGACGTTAGATATTTTTAATCATGGGGAACCATTGCATTGCATCTTCAATTTATACAATTTATGTAAAAAGTGAAAAAAGTTTTTTTTTGATGAATTAAAACCCGTGTTCTACACAGGATACTGCATTCTAAACATTCTATATTCCAAACAATTAAGGAACTTTAGCATACTAAAATTCATTATACTAAGCCTTTCTCTCTGTTCACATAGATTAAAACCTGTAAAAAATTTTTACACTGGTTATTAGTTTGTACTATTATGAATTTCACAATATGAATTATGCAATTACTGTTACACCCACACTAATATTTAATATTTCGAGATTAAAACTTGTCTTACATTTTTCAGGCAACCCTGCACATTGAAAAGATACTTGGTTTATAGAACAACATCGCGAGATTGTTTTTCTTGTTGCACTTCTGTGAAAGCAAGAAATACATTAAAACCGTTTAAAAACAAAATTCAAAACAACAAATTTTTGGTAGCAAAAGCTTTTCGATTTTTATTTAAATCATTCTCAAACAACTGGCTATGGTTTGGAATGGAATTGCTAAACCAAGACAGGAGTGAAGGGCAATTTACATGTTCGAACACATTTGATGTATGATTTTTTTTTAAAAGATGGGTGTGTTTACACATTATGCCACTCAGAAGAGAGAAATGATTTTTAAGGAAAAAAATGGAGAGTGATGAAGCTTATGCTTTGTGCGTGATATCAATATCCGCTTTTTTTTAATTCAAGAGAACAGAAAAGCAAAGAAGAAACATAAAACACATTCAGAGTGGACTGGTTACAAAGAAGAGATTCAAAAGGTCTCTATAATGATTTTTGTAACAGAACTTCAAAATAAAGAAGTGGCCATATATACCAATTATTTGAGAATGAGAGCAGACGATGTAGATTTTTTGCTCGCTCTAATTCAAGAAGATATTGCTGAAAAGGATACATTAATGACAGATAAAAATATTTATTTATTTTTTTCATCACAGTAGAAAGAAGAGTTAGGTTTTGGGTTCTCATCAGGTTCAAAAAGTGTCTTGTCCTGCTGTTTCCATTTTTTAAGCAATGAGAAGCTTGTGCATATTGAATTTAAAACAGTAGACTTTCGAATAGAAAAAGAGAAAAACTTTCCAATATGGTAAATAACTTACCACAGTGCCAAAAACAACAAAGACCGCCAATATGATTTGAAATGAGGAAGTATAGGCACGTTTGGCAATTAAAGTAAAATAGGATGTGTCAAAATGGCTTATTTCCCGATGTTTGAGGCTGTGACACTTTCTGTTTGTCTTTCTTGGACTTCCTTAATATCACCTAAGTTAATTTCAAATAGATTGTTAAGTTCAGCTGGTAGGTAACTTTCATCCATAAAAAGTCATCTGCAGTCTGTACCGTTGTGGATCTTCGCTTTTTTGCCATTAAACTAGATCGATTTATACTGCTTACACAAGTACTAAAACCCAAAGAATCTCAACCTATTCCATTTAGTATACTACTGTTTCTTTAAAGAAGACCGCATCCTTCAGTTGTACGCTTAGGGCCTCTTGATTTTTTGCATTGTGAAAGCCTATGGCAGGCTTCTTTCAGAAGTTCTACTTGTAATTTCAAGTTGGCTTTGAAAATATTTAACTGATTTTGTAGCTCGTCTCTGAAATTTTTCTTGTCCGCCTCAAATTCCTCCTTAAAAAAGGTTTTAATTAAACTTATCTTGTCTCCTGAGTACGATGTCTCATTCAGCGATCTAGTTGTCCACCTTGTTATTGAAGAAATATTCAGTATGACCACCCATTAACATGAATTCCAATTGCCTCAATGCACTTACAGCAGATTCTTTTAACTGATTTAGATCTGTGGAAAGATTGTTGTTTTCCCGGAGTCTTTCTATCAAAATCCCAAGAAATGACAAAAGGCTTTCCCCTCTTATAAGCCAGAATTCCAAGGAATATGTGAAAAAAGACTTTTATTGTTCATTTTCCTAAGCTTCAAACTAACTACCATGTTAAAATTAATGCACTTGCGTTATTGCCCAGGAAAATATTTAAATATGTTTATGATTTAATGCTTGAAAAAACTGACTTAAAATATACGAAAAAATGGTAAAAAGTCAATATTTTTCATATGTCAATGATATTCTCAAATTATTAAATGATACTAGTATCCCGGGTAAAAACTTTTTACCGAAATTAACTTCGAAAAGGATGGGTCAAAATTGCCTCTCCCGTGAATGATCTCCGTGATGAAAATTTCAATTTAGGAATTGGTAACGGAAAATTTTTTTACCCGTGATAAGGTAAAAAAAAAACACGGCGTGCTATTATACTAATCATCAATTATAAAATCAAAACTATTGAAATTGCAAATGAATTTTTACTTTCCTTCCTTTTTCTTTGACTTTTATCCAACTCTGTCACAGTAAAGTTGTGGTTGCTAAGCCTCCGTGAGTAGTAGAAAGATGAGGTTTGTCCATGTGGTGTTAATAGAACCTTTTCCAAGTCAAATGCTGCTGCAGCAAACTTCAAATTCTTCAATGCTTCATCCTTTGCATTTTGCTTGATGACACACACAGCATCTTTATCTTGTAAATGTTTCTACTTGTGCTACTCATTTCCTCAGTTTTGTTCTCAATGTTTTGATACTCCTGACATGTATCGCAGACATCTTTCTTTGGTTTCTGAAATTTAATGTTAAATTTCTCACGAAAGACTCTATAATAAAAATCATGCTTTCTATTGGATAGTTTTTATTTGCTATCCATTCTTTGTACATGCGATACATGACAGATACGTTTAGCTCAGTTGGTAGGTATTCATATTTACTGTCACGTTTAACATAGTGCGACTCAACTACTTTGAAGCTCATGATGTGTTCTATGACAGGTTTTTCACGTTCTGCATTTCTTACATGGTTGTTATGACGCCCTCTCATATCACGAATTGGGGCAGCAGTTTCAGTTCTGTTATTAATTAATGTGCGAATTCTTTTTTCATCAATCGAAAAAGTGTTCAAAAACATCTTTTGGCAAACTTTAACATTCATATCTTTCAATGACAAGTAATACTCCCTTGTATATTGTCGCCGACTATTCACATTTTCTTTATCTCTTGGGCCTTTTTTTGGATGAACGGTTACAAGTGTTGAGAGCTGTTGGGTTTGCATAGCTTTGTCTGCCGATGCATAAAATTCATTAAAGATTTGAGATCTCAACTCTTCTGAAAATTTTTCATGGCATCTTAGTCTACATTTTTCACCACATGGAGGCTTTAGTTCTTTTCCATGTCCAGAATTAACAAGTTTTTTTTTCTTATTCTTCTGCCACTTTTCAGGGTTTCTTTTTCTTTTTCTTTCTTCAAGAGGAGTCGGGGGTTTTGCTTCAGTGCCCTGGCTTGTGACTACAACTGCTGACCTCCGTCTGAGATCCTTTTTTTCCCAAGAAATCGCAGCACCTGGACTCATCCTATCTTCATCAAATGCATCCCATTTCTTAGCACCTCTCAAAATTTTTGTAATGAAGAATCGTCCCTCTCCATCTTTTAGGGGTACTCCATGGACAGTTGATGGGCCACCCATGTCTGTTTGATCTATATTCTCATAACGAGCTTTGAAAATCTCAATGTTATCCTTTGCCAAATATACTTCCTCCCCTGGCATTAATGGTTTCTCATTTGTATCATCATCGCTACAAGTTTCATCATCTTGACTTTCGTCTTCAGGTTCTGGTAGGTTTAGTACGTGACGATCGAATTTTCTCTTTGATTGTATTTCAAAACCAAGGTCCTTCAATACTTTGTTATTTTTGGCAATGTTTTTCAGACGAATTTGTTCGATACCGATCTGTGTATTATTGAAGACCCTCTCTAATGTTTCATCAGCAATGTCAAAAGATGAATCTAAATTTGAAAAACAGAAAAAGAATTTTTCCTTTCTTTTCATTTAGATATTGGAGATTTATCAACTCGAGAAAAAGAATTCATAAACACAGATTTAGTTAGTAAGTCAAAGATTAAAATAGATCCTGTTTCTACCTGAATCAGTATTAGGAACCAAATCAGTTTTATTGGAAATGGAATCTAAAAAAATAAATGCATTTTACTATATCATTGCCTTAAAGAATAATAATACATGTAAGAAGGTATATTTTATTAGCTTATACTGAGACTCACCGGGTGTTTGATTTATGTTACAATAGATAAGTATGTGGCTTTAACGTATGAGAGTTATAGTGTTGTAGAATTTAAATAGAAATACCTTGATTTAGCAATGAAGAGTTTAATGTGATATTGCCAAGAAACACATCATTGAATACAGGAGAATCTGAAAAAGATAGTTTTAACCTATTATAATTTAGGGCCAGGAGAATCTGTCCCCCAAGATGTGATCAACACTTTCTTTGAAGGTTTAAAGTTTGAAGAGAAGAACTAAACTTTTCAGTATGAGTTAAAATATACTAACCTTTTAGGCTGCTATCATCATCAAGATCTTCTTTTTGTTCTTAAAGAAAACGAAAGACATTCATGAGAAAGTGTCCCCATTAGGATTTCAAACTGGTGAAATGTCCAGAATTTGACTTTACAGAAATCAATCTTACAGGAATAAATTTCTACATAGATCATGTCCCCATAGATCATGTCTTGTGAACTGACAGAATTATCCCCTCAAGAAGAGATTCTGTCTTGTGAGCAAAGAAGTCACTGTACTTATCTTTTTTGCTATCAAAATGGCCAGCCTTAACAAAAATTGTATCCCCTACTTTATACTTATTACTAAGCTCACAACTCCAACTTCTGGTTCCCATTATAAATTTATGTTCTATCTATCATTCTTTGTATGTAATAATCTTTTATCTTTCTAATCTAAAATGGCAAGCAAGAAATGGTTAAACTTCTAAGCCTCATGTTTCATTCAAGACTTTTCAGCTAGCTTTTTCAATACTAAAAACATCCCTGTGTCACAGACCTATTGGACCCCCTCCCTACTGGAAAAATTACCCATAAAAGTGTCCCCGGTGAAAAAAAACCCCTTAAATTTCCTTTCCATTAGAAAACTTCACTGAACTCTCATATGGGAAAGAAAACCAAAAAACATAGTAAACATAATAAACATCATCAATAAACTACATTCTATCAGGTTGGTGTTTTGTTATTATGTTTGTCTGGAAGTCATTGCATTGCAAGTAAAATGTGAATGATTTCACTGAATGGATACCAATGAATTGCAAAGATTTTCACTTTCACTCTCTCTTTCACTCGAAGTCAAATTTTATTTTGTTACATATTTCTCACAGGAAATCAAGTTAAAAAGTGTCAGAAAAGTAGAATTTACCAAGTCTTAATGCTAAGACCTTAGATATCATACTCACTATGTTGTAAAGACTTAAAGATAATGATGCAATAGTGCTAAAATATTTGAACAACAATAAAAAAAGACAAAATTATTCATTTCTAACCAGAGAGAAGTTAGCACAATTTTACCTGCATCTCCAAAAAGTTTTGGAGAAAAAAAGCCGTATGTCACAGAATTTCATTCTAACTTGAGATACGGCTTTTTTGCTTTCAAGTTGTTTGACTTGTGGCTTTCTTTCTTTAAAATTTTTAGAAAATTGCAAAAAAGAATTTTGAGGAAAATGTTGAGAATTAAAGCTGTAAACATGGAATTTTGAGTGACTTATGGCTTTTTTGCCTTCAAAATGACCCAAAGATACTGAAACAACCAGCAGTTCATTTTCGTCAAAAATTGACTTACGGCCTTTTTGCTTTCAAGCAACGATTTGGAGTAATAAGGTCTCTGAATTGCAATATAACTAAAATGTGCATTAATTTCAAGATAACTAAGAAAAATTTCAGATATTCTTTCAGTTATGGATGCGTATTCACACATTCAACTCGCTTGTCGCAATTTGTTGAATGAGTATCCGGCTTTCACGCATTCCTTATTTTCGATACTCACATCAAAATGAGGTTCCTTAAAATTGCAATATATGAACACACGATCGATAGGATATTTTGCATAAGTTTCAAGTATAAAAATAACAGATATTCTTTAAGATATGGGTGCGTATTCACATATTCAACTCGCTCATCAGAACTTGTCAAATGAAAATCCAGCTTTCATTCATTCCATATTTAAGCATGTTTTTTTAAAATTTTATGTGTGCGTTTACATAAAACCAAAGCACCATGCTATAGCAAAAGTTTCTTTGATCAAAATATAAAATGGAATTTTAAAGAAATTATACATATTTTAAGATGAAAAAAGGAAATCTGTAGAAGGAACTTATAGTTATCTTAGACTGTTATCATTGCATTCCTACAAAGAAGTTCTCAACGCTTTGTAAACAGAAAAAAGTTATGTACACTTTTTAGTGAAGAAATGTCTGAGATTCTTATAAACACTTTTAAAGAAGCTTTTCGTATGTTTCATGTGTGAGCTGTAATGGTTTTTGAGCCGTGGATATACACAGCTCAGCTCAGTTTAAAACATTTAAAACAACTTTCTTTGGTTTCTCTCAAATTTCCACGTACCTTAATGAAAAATACATAGATTTATTTCAAAATAGTGGTGAAGTATTTGCCATATTATAAAAGTTAAATGTGTAAAATATTTTTATTTTAGCATAAGCTTTTCGGTACAACCATCTTCAGTGCAAAATAATAAGTAAAATTATTATTCAAATTATATACGCAGATAAAATATGTACAAAACTTCAAGTTTCACGCACTGATTGTGTGATCATCAGTTGTAACTAATATTTATATATGCTATATAAAGTAGTTCAACAGAAACATAATCAAATTTATAAGCAATTAACAATTTTTAGATTGACTTTCTTAAACAACTGAACTAAATCTTTTCGGATTTTGGACCACATTGATGTTCGGAAAACAGCATCATCTCTAGTCCATCATCTCTAGAAAGACTGCTGGAATTCAATCCGTAAACTTTTCTTAACTCATCATAGGCCATCAAAGCTCTGCTCCATCAAAGCTTTCCATAGTCTTATCTTTTTGTTTTCTTTAATTAGTCGCTCAATACAAGGTTTAAAACCACTAATGTGTATTGAGGTACAAGGAGGAAAGGTGACGATGGACATTACATTTAAAGTGTTGAAGATTATAATGAGAAGGAAAAACAGACTGGGTTAAAGAATTCGAAGGATGAAACTTTGTTGGTAAAATTTTTTTGATGATTTTGGGATGCTGACAGTGTGATCATGGCAATTAGATGAATATCTTGTGTTAAAGTCTTTATAAGAGAGGCAAAGAGACGCCAAAGATCTGCGTGTGTCAAGTTTACTTGCAAGTTCATCACCAACAGCATTACAGATTCTTTTCTGGATACGATCTAAAAGGTCATGCACAGCGAATTTGTCCGAGTAGTCCAATGTGGTTGGCTATAAAACAGATCATACAATGAGAGCTTTATTTGGAACTTTTCTTTTGCCACTTTTATAAAGTTTTGAATGTTGAAGTAATCTGAGAAAAAGGTTTTGCATCTTTCAGTATATTCATCAGATAATAATAGTGAGGTATACAATTTGGTGACAATGTTGACTTAATCAGGAATGTCTTTTTTTTGAGAAATCCATCTTCTCATAGATGTACCTGAAAGCTGTATGGGTCAAGACACCAGGTTTTGTTTTGATGAATGTTGGGTGTTTTAGTCCATCGGCAACTAATACCACAGAAAAATGAAATATATACCACTTTTATTTAAGAGAGTAATATATTTTATTAAATTTTACGGTCAATTTTTTGTTATGTCCGCGTAAAGGCGAGAGACACTTTTTTCACGATTAGTATAAAAGCATGTAGCATTTGACATCAGTCTTTTATGATCGCGGGGAATCATTGCATTGCATCCCCAATGGAACGTGAAGCTTTTGGGGAAATATTCCGAGAACCAATAGGGATAACCAACATTTTTTAGGGTCCGCGATAGGGGTGATGGGGTGACGCAAAATTTCGGCCTAAATTTTATTTGGTACTGCGGCTATGATGTCATCAAAGTCTTTGATCGACGATACCTTTGGAGTGGTTGGTCGTAGCGAAACGATCCCGTAGACTGTTTTGATCAGTTTTTTTAGCTCTACAACATGAGAAATTTATCATTGCCAATTCTTCATTTTATTTTTCGTGAAGGTAACCAGTTGTTGAAAGTTTCCATAACGTGAAACCAGATCAGAAAATACTGGTTTTAAATGGGACTGAGACCTAATTATTCACGCGGTAGATTTCTCCATGATTTTTCCAACTTAAACATTGAATTTCCTCGTCAAGTTTTGTTTGTTTTTAAAAAAATATCTATTTGTGAATTACTGTCTCAGTGAGAGTAGTCAATAAAACATTGGTATAGTGTGTTTAAGTTTATACCTAACGATTTTTCGAATCCAGTCAAGTCAATTTTGTTTTTACTAGAAAATTAGGACGGCGATCACGAAAGAGTCATAGACAAAGGATATATTTATAAATCATACTGGCCATAAAGAAGAGTGGCTAATTGATGTAGCAATTTATTTGCAATTTAAAGATATCAATACATAATTACATATCCATTTTCATTGTCTCAACCTTGTAGTGGCTTCAGCCTTGAGTGGGGTGAGTGATTTAAAAAAAAAAAAAAAAAAAAAAATATCCCTCACATACATTGTCCTCTCAAGCTCATCTTCAATAATTTTTACAGTTCCATTATCTTCCTCAAAATTCTTAATTTTCAAAACATTTACAATCTTTTCTAACCTCGTCAACGGCTCCCCAATATCCCCTTGATAAAATCCATCCCATTGCACATTACTAGTAAATATAATAGTATGACTATCAAAGTCCATTGATCACCCTTATACTGAATACGGTAAGGATTATGTTCACACAGCGTAAACAGCTCATGCGCAGGATAACTTGCACCCTTAAAGTTGTCCCAAATGACGCACTCTTGCTGGTTATATACATCCCACCAATTCCCACTCAACTTGTAATATAGCTCGTTATCATACAGGTCACGCGCCATTCGTTGCCCAAGCCTAGATTAGCCCGTACCGGGTGGACCATACAGGTACACGCGATATGTCTTGTTGTTGCGTATTTTCTGCTGTTCTAGCAAATATTCATGTAACGCCCTTCTATGCTGCAGCGAAAACGCAAAATGCTAGTCACACCTTTCTTAAATTTTTCACCTCACTTCATCAGATACTGTCACTTTTAACTTTTAACTTTCGACCAATAAAATGATTAGATAACCAAGGTCCACACACACGAGTATCAGACTTCTATAACAATAACATACAGTAAAGAGCATGTGAGTTGACGCGATAGCCAAAGGCGCAGCCCTCATGATTCACTTCGGCAGTCGGCAATTGCTGAAGCCAAATTCTCTCACAACAAACCTATTTTCCCTTTTAAAAATGCATTTTCTTAACTTTTTTGCAAGCTTCGCCACCATATTTATTTTTATGTTTCTGTGCTCGATCACAATTTTTTTGTTTACAGCCCGCTTTTCATTAGTCAGTGGCTTTACCCACCTGCCTATTGGAATAGGGTTTCGTCGTCGTCGACTAATTATTTTCATGTGATCACTTTGTTTCAAAATGATTGAGATCAATTTTTTTCATAAAACAATTTATAGACTTTGTTTACAAATACCATGAACCTTTTTTGATGAATTTAAAATTTTATTTACAGAATGTGCGTGTTACAACTAGTACTATTTAGGAAGTTCCTCGTTGTTCTACACTCGTTGTTACGAAACTTCCTTGCGTCACGTGATTTTCAAAAGAACATTCTTTTAGTTTGTTTCGAACGATCAGAATCCATTATGCTAACTATAATGAAAAAGATACTTTGAAAAAGATACCTAGATACTCTTTAAAAACATGCTCAACTTATTGCATTAGTGTCTGTGCTCAATCGTGTTACTCAATAAAATTATAAAGCAAATTAGTTTCCAGCTCTCTACATATAGAGAAGACTGGTTTCCTATCCATATTGAAAGCCCTAAGTAACTTTACGATATTTTTTTTATAGGTTTTATGATAGTGTTTCACTTTTTTGTAAACAAAGTTATGAAATTTACAAGATGCAAGAAATTTGTTTTTTTCTTCACCTTGATGAAGAAGTAGCATGTTCTTAAAATCTGTTTTGACTTTCGCAAAGATGTATAATTTTAACTTCCTGCACGGCAAATACTCCGGATGATACGCATTTTCGATGGCCTCTGCGGCCAGAGAAATTTGCTCTTGGTTTTGTAAGTTTCCAACTTTTTTTATTTTTGCTGTAAGCAGCAACGGATTCGTTGGTGTCATAGCTTCATCAACGATTCTTTTCAAATCAACCACGTCAATGACATTTATTAGTATTTTATAATTTCGATGAAGTTTCTGTCTAAATGATTATATAGCATAAAGAAAATCGAGGTCATCAATTCAAAGTGATCAAATTGTGTTTACTAAGTAAAAAAGCAGCTAAATCAAGACCTACTGTTTTCTGTAATTATAGAAAAGTCTGTACTTTCTTTCAATCTCTGTGTTAAAAAATGATTGATTTAAACATTAGTAGATCAAACATTCGCAAGTGTAACATTCTAAACTGTAAGCACCTCTTACCTCAATAGTTTTAATAGTTGGAACAATCATGCCCAGATTCCCTTTTGGTGTCACCGTACATTCGGACTTAAAAAATTTTTCGTGAGCGAGAAGGGAAAATAGATATTTAGAAAGGTTACAAACTTCTAGAAAAGTTTTTGCTTTATTATGACTTCAAAAATTAGATCTTTAGATATAACCAAACACTTACCACAGCTTTTTCAACAGATGTCAACAGACTTTCTAGTGTTTCCTTTACTATCGTATGTTCATCCTAAATTTACATACAGTAAGTAAATTTTGAATTGATATCAACATTTTACCTTCATTTTCAGAGTTTCAGAATACTGCTTGGATTGCTCTATCTTCATTAGTTTCTAAAGATGTAAAAATTAATACAAAGAAATAAATACAAATACAAATAAAATCAAGTCTTTGTTGTTAAATTTACAAACCAGGGAAATGTTTTTTCACATATGCTTCCAATTCATAGTCTGTATCTCCTCCTGTTCCCTGACGAATGAAGTTAAGGGCTTCCAATCTGCTTGGCTGTTTTAAATGTGGCAAGGATTTTTCATATTCTGTAAATATGCTAGCTACCAACATAGAAATTCTCAGAAGCCCTGTTGGCCCAACTTTAAACGTAAAATTTTTTGCATGTCTCCGGACGATGCTTTAGAAAATAAATAACTAATTTTTCGGCATCTTCGCCCCTCATGCCAGCGAGTTCTGTAGCTAGACTCTCCCTATCAAAGTAGATAAAAGAAGTGTTGCTATGTATTAAATGATTTAGTAAATAGTTGAGAATAACTAAATGGTATAGTGTAATACCGTATCCGTGGCCCTGAAACTTTCTCGTCCATTCCCAAAAGGCCTTTCGTTCTGGTGAAAGCAGTTGTTAACCCCTTGCAAACAAGGGATTGATTCATTTGCTGGTTACTTGCCTCCTTTTCACGAGACAAAACAAACAAAAACCTGTCGCTTGGGTTTTTCTCATCATCTGTGATGAAAATTGGTCGCACACATTTAACATGTTTGAGATAAAGATAAGTCAGTGCTACATTAACCTGTATGTATTCATACACTTCATTGGAAACACCATGATCTGTGTTGGTCAAGGGATATCTAAACTAAACTGACTATAACACAAACTGTCACCAAGGATGGTTTTTAGTCTAATTGGCTGTCAACAAGGACATGCTCTTAATGTAAATGACTGCCAACAAAGGAAGATAGGATAATTTTTATCCTGACATTAACTAACGGTTGTTGAACTTATAAGTATTGCACTGTCAACCAGGATGGCAGAACAATACATATTTATAAAACAATAAGAATACACAACATAGCTGTATTATTAGTACAACGGAATATTAAATTTAATAACTGTTTTGAATTTGATCAAAAACTTATGACTCACCTTTTGAATTAAAAACAGCATCACCGTCCTCTACAGTCTCATGAAAACGGAAGGACTGATTGACTGACAAGTGCCCAAATTTTTCTTTCATCTCTCTTATCATGTCTTAGAAAATGAGATGTTAAAACGTTGAAACATTATAGTGTATCAAAAAAACAAGGGTAGCTTCCAAAGGATGTATGTTGTATCATATTTTCATTCTTGTTTTGCTTTTTCACAAAATTAAAAACACAAGTCTTTTTATTCATTATGCAATAATGATACTAATGATCCTAACACACATTTTAAAATGAATCAATCAAATAAATTGATCACCTTAGTATTAATGTTGCTGAATCGCTTAAATACACCTGATTTTACTGCAACCGCCTTCGCTTCTTCACCTTTGTTATTAGTGAAAACTGTCAGTTTAATCTAGTTACTCCACTAAAAATAAGAGGAAACAAATTTACGTAAACTACATAATATTGAAAGCAGTTGTTCAGTTTTTTTTTTACATATTTGCATAACAACCTCTTCTTCATTTCTCACCAACTTGTATATTATTTCTTTCTCAATTTCCTCTCCCATTGACAATGTTTGACACACCTGAGACTCTGTTAAAAGCTTGCTGTATGCTAATTCTAGTATCTCGTCCAGGTCAAATACTCTTCCAATTGAGGCTCGGACCTACCAATACTGGTAAACATAAAGTCACAGAAGAAACATCCTTATCATAAGTGTTTATTTCAGTTTTTATATTCAATTCGGTATGTATAATCTCTATTTACCATCAAAACTTTACTTACCATAATAAACGCAGTTAATGTTGTTGCCCATGCCTTCACTTGTCTTGACTGTATGTTGGTGTGTGCAATAACATCCAGCAATACTTTGTTAAGATTTTGAACCATTACCTGCGCTGCTTCTTCCACCCACAGATAGCCAAAATTTACACACCAGACCAAAAAAAACCCCTAAACATAAATACTTTAAATAACCTGCTTTTTAAGTTCACCAGGAAACTTTAAAAACTAGCCGCCAAGGCGGCGTCGCTCGCCGCCCATGTCCACCTTGAGCCTGCGTTGGGTTCACGAAAAATAAAATTAAAGATTTGGCAATAATAAGTGTGCCCATGTTATAGAGCTCGAAAAACTGATTTAAAAAATGTATGGGATCCTTTTCCTATGATCAACTGTTAGAAAGATGTTGGTAGCTTCACCAGTCTATCGTTTACTTTTTTTATAAATTTTAGCCATTTCTCACATTTGCCGTGCAAATTTATTTTTTTACTTCCCTAGAAGATTTAAATGAATCCATTGAAATCTTCAACAACCACACAGCAGTTTCTGTCGCTCGCCGCCCGTCTTCAGCCTGTGTTAAGTTCACGAAAAATTAAATTAAAGAATTGGCAATAATAAGGGTGCCCATGTTGTGGAGCTCGAAAAACTGTAGTCATAAAAATTTTCGTCACGGGGTTCCCACACGGGAAAGGGGAATTTGACACATTCCTTTTTTAGAAGTTAAACTCGGTAAAAAAGTTTTACCCGGCTCGCCGCCCATGTTCAGCATGCGTTGTGTCACTTCCCCCAAAGAGTTCACAAAAAATGTAATGGCATGGAAAGAGGGGAATCAAGAAAAGAACCAAAGAAGATTTATAATTCAAGATTTATAATTTAACAAACATGAAACATAAAACAACATGAAACATAAAACAACATGAAACAAAAAACAAAACATAAAAAAACACACAAACATTCAGTATGGCCGCGGCCTGTTGAAACTGCGGCCCTGTCCCCGGCTCCTACCGCGGGTTTGGTCTGGAGGGAGAAAAACCCCTCCATGCCGCACCCACGAGCAGAGGGCGGCGTCGGTTGTTGGCCCACCACGGGCCAGTTGTTCCCGTAGGAACCTTGTATACACGGCAACTATAATAAGAAAATATCCTTGTTTATAATTGAAGAATGATAATAATAAAAAGGTTAATTGAATTCTTACTGATTTCCGGGTCCGGCTCCCGGCCATTTTCATCGAGATTCAAATTTTCTAAATTATTGAATGAATTAGGAATGACATATCTACACATAAAAATCAACTACGAAAAATTAGGCAACAACTATAGCAGCGACTTACCAAGAAGCTGCTCCATATCTAAAAATTAAAAAAAAAAAAAAGAAATAAAAAATAGTAAGCAACAATCACATGATGTGAATAAAAAAAATAGCAAAAAAAAGTACATTTCTTAGAAAAAATCATAGAAATATTTTGTGAAAAGAAATGGACATACCTCGATTATTTAAAGTTTGAACTAAAAAGGAAAAACAAAGATTTAATGAAACATTGTAAAAGATTGAACTTGAAAACAGTATTCATATAACAAAATGAATTATCGTGAGGTGCTTACACAATGCTGCAAGTGCAGCTTTGCTTTTATTGTTGTTGTTGTTGTTGTTGTTGTTTGACATCTGAAAAAATAAAAAATTGTAAAGAATACTTTTTTTGGACATGCGGTCAAAATGTCATTTACATGTGATAATACGAACGTTGACTAAAAGCATGCTAGGTAATAAAGTTGCATGAAAGAGATGCAGAAAAGCGACATCTAACAGCCAATACGATTTATGCTAAATTATTCTGTACAAGAGAAAATATTGGACAACGGTTCAAGTTATATCTTCTCAATATATATATTTTACAATGTAAAGTAAGTAATATGAAATCATTATAAACACTTTTATAGAGATTAACTCCTCTTATTTGCATGTTCTTAAGTTCGAATATATGAAACATCTGATTATTATACCGACTCCAGGGTAAAAACTTCTGGTTATCCCAAGCCAAAAGGGATTGACTAAGTCTATTCTTCCAGAAGAAACCTTATAGATAGGTATAATAAGCAATGTTCATTGGGACTTTAGAAATTTAAACAGTTAAAAAGGAAGGTGGGTCATGTCATGGGTGATAAATGAACATGAACATGCAACCATGAATTTTGAACATGCACTGCCGTTTTCAATTACTTCAGATCAGTTAAACGTATATCTGCAATATCAGAAATTTCAAAGTTTCTGTCTAATATCTCAATAAACATAAGCTGATCTTTCAAGTGCAACAAAATGTCATTTTTAGTCACATTAGCTGATATGTATCTTCTACTCTACGACACTATGCAAACTCTAAACATGAAAATAAGTTGTGGTCATAACATGAACTCATGAAAAATTGAATCTACTTTCAATTTGTTAGTAAAGTGAGGAGGAAAATCATTAAAAGGTTTCTTACCCATGCTTAATGAAGAAATCATTTAGCTGAGTATCAATACCACAATGTAAAATCAATAATCTGGAGAAGTTTACGCTTTGTCTCCCTATCAAAAAAAGAAAAGAAATTGTTAGTGAACTGCAGCTATGCAAATAACAATGGACTATCAGGTTAAAAAATAGAAAAGAATTATAAGCGAAAAATTCATACCAATTTTAAAAAGAAATCATGTAGTTCAACATGTATGACCATATGTTACTGTATAACAATAAAACTGCCTTTTCAATGACATCAGAATCTCAAAAAAAGAGAATAAACTACAAAATGTCACACATACAACGGCTTTTTGCCGCTTGCCTACCCTCCTCCACCCGGCTCAATTGCCGCTTTCATACCCTCCTCCACCCGGCTCAATGCCGCTTTCATACCCTCCTTCCTCCCGGCTCCATGCCGCTTCCATATTCTTCCATAATCTATTCAATCTTCAATCTACTCTAAGTTCAAGGTTATCTATATATTAATAGCCGATTCTCCGTCTGTTTGTTTGTTTGTTTGTGCGTTTGTTTGTTTGTAAGTCACGCAAAATGGTAGATTGAGTTGTGAGCGAAATTATTTCTTTTTTTTTGTGTGCGACGTGAGTTCGAAGCAAATACATTGCAACCCCAATCGAACGTGACTTTTTTTGGCTGATGAACTAATAGGAATAACGTTTTGTTTTTATCATTATTGTTAGTTTTATATTCCACGTTGACTTGGCTTTGAAAACAGTACATCAACTAAATACAAAGAAACTAACTGATTAAACATTTTGGACAAAAAGCAGCAGTGGCAGAACGTGGCAGCATATGTTCGGTTTGCCACTAACTCTTGCCTGACTGTCTGAGACGGGTGAACTTTTTTTTGAGCAATCAAAATGTTTAAAAACCGATAGGTAAAAAAAGAGTATCATATCAAAACAAAATTTTTATTTTTTTTTATTATTGCTTTTCTTTTAATAAATTAATTTCTTCTTTTAATTGTTAAGCGTTCTGATCGAACGTTTTTTTATTCGATTTATTCATTTAGCACGTGCCTTTTTTTCTCTCCTCCCGTGTGATCTTTTTAAAAAGAGAAACCATTTCCCCCTTATGTTTGATAGCACCCATGTTAGAGCGCGTAACTTTTTTAAAACAAAAGTTAATAACAAGTTGAAATTTTCTCTCTATACGTTTTGAGTGTATTGTTACACTGAGAAAAGATTGGTTTTACCAGAGGTTGTGACTTTGAATCTGCTTCTGGTTGAACACAAGTTGTACGAGCCGTTTATAAGGAAATTTGACGTTTATTGATAAAGTGATACAGAGCAGGTGGACATGGGCGGCGAGCGACGCCGCCTTGGCGGCTAGTCTAATCTAATGCTATATTCTTATCATTTGGCATATTCAATCTAATCTATTTAATGTAAAGTAATCTAATTTCTAGGTCATCTAATCTAATGCTACACTCATTCAATTCAATTCAATTCAATGTAGTTCAATTCAATGTAATTCAATTCAATGTAATTCAATTCAATTTAATTCATTTCAATGTAATTCACTTCAATGTAATTCAATTCAATGTATACCAATTTAATTTCCAGGTAATATAATGTAATGCCTCCTCATTAACCTTGCGTAAAGTTTCAATTCAAAACATTTAATATCTATTGCACATATATTTTTGCAAGGTAAAAATATTCATAATACCTGTTGGTAGACTACATTTCTAGTGTAGCATCTCTCTCTAACATAGCCTTGCTGTAAAGTTCTACAAACCTTTACTTTCACCGCTTCAAAGGTTCGTGTTCGTGAAAATGCAACATACAGTTGACCGTGACTGAAGCAAGGCCTTTGCATGTAAATACCAACCCGTTCAAAAGTCTGACGTTGACTTTTGTTTATGGTTATTGCGTAGGACAAACGAAGAGGAAATTGTGTACGCTTCAGTTGAAACGGAAGGTTGGTATCATTGGGACATAATGTTACTCTAGGAATGAGCACCCGATTTCCAGCGGAGATACCGTCAGCACTTCACAATCAAGGATATTCTCTTGGAGATTACGGATGACTAATCGGGTCCCATTGCATAAACCGTCCTTCAACGATAAATTTCTCAGCAGCATCACTATACTGTTGACTTTCAAGTTCAAGCGGTGTGGAGGCATGCCAGAAGGAGTAAGCGAATTGATGAACTCCATCGGATACAGGTCAATCTCTTCTTGCTCATCAGAAACAACAGAATCGACACTAAAGTACGTGACTGTTTCACCTGGCATTCCCTGAAGAATCCGTTCGTTAATAACTAAAGCCTCATCATTCGTCGGTGTCAGAATTACACGACTCGACATATCCTCTCCTCCAGCATCACTAAAAATAGAGTGGACGATATCATTATTTTCATGCACAACACATTCATTTGGAATTTCGATGGAGTCTTTAAATGGCTCATCCACTTTTTTCGGTATCGCTCCACTTCCTAATTCAAGTAGGAATTCTGCAAATCCCCTTGCAGCTCTCATATTGACATTTAGATGAAAGATTCGCACAATTGGCCACAAGACAGAGCTCTTGATGCATGCTTCCACTATCTGAGCTGGTCTGCCTCTTCTCACTATTGGAAGAGTCTGTCTAAAATCACCACCTAAAAGAACAACCTTTCCAGCAAAAGGCACATCAGTATTACAGATATCTCTAAACATTCTATCAATAGCCTCAAGTGCATGCTTAGGAATCATACTTGCCTCATCAAATATTACAATATGCTGGCTACGTAAAAAATCGGCATGCCTACTATTAGGCTTGACATTGCACGTTGAGTTGTCCAATACAGGAACAGGTAATTTGAAAAGAGAATGGACTGTCTTACCATTTTGTAACAGTGTTGCTGCAATTCCAGTCCACGCACACGTACTTACTAATAGGTTTCTTCCAATAACCTCGCGAATGATGTAATTGTATGTGAAAGTTTTACCTGTTCCACCGGGTCCATCAAGGAAGAAAGTTTTAGCACTATTGTTGTCGTTTGTTACCACTGCATCTAGGACTGCGTCGGCAACAGCAAGCTGGTCAGCATTCAACGTGTTCCTCATGTTGATGGCTTCTTCCCTCATTTCATCAGCATTTGGTAGATCGTCTGCAATAGCTTGTTCAAAAGCAGGTAAATCAAAGTCAGTAACAACCCTACCAAATTGCTGCAAGACTTCCTGAATTTTACCAAGAGCTGACTGCTCTGCTTGTACTTCTGTCTGGTATCTCAAAAAATCTTCAACCATGTGAGCACGGAAGCTTTCCCACAATTCAGCTGGATTGCTTGGTTCTCCATGGATCAGAATGAAGGAGAACGCTTTGCGAATTTTAGAGGGAGTTGCTGATGCAGTAAGTTCCTCCATGGTTCGTATCCACAAAGTATCGTCATCCAATAGTCCAAGTGCAATACACGCTTCCCTAAAAGATCAATATACAATCCCATTAACAGTTCTAAGGTATTCAAAGGAAGTGGCACCAGGAACATGTAACAACAGCACACGTAAGAAATACCTTTCACCTTGCCGAATGCTAGCATTGTACATTCTACTTACAATTTTTTCTGCTCCACGCTGCCGTGTCACCCACTTATGTTGTCGTGTTTGAAACACGTAATGGTGGGGGATATCAGGATATAAATATTGACGTGCCCGTTCGTCAACACGATTTAATTCGAACCAAGCAGTTAACTTGGTGTGCTCTTGTCCTCTTTCCAGTGCTGCTTGTTCCTGTCCTTCTCTGAAAAAAATCTGCTGCTCGTTTGGAAGGTGAACAGGAAGTCGTAAAATAGCATGACTTTGAGTGTGCATTGGAAAAGAGCATAAACGCCACACAGCTTCTGGAGCAGATACATACCTTGCATCTAAAAAGGTTTTGATTTCGTCATGATCTATTCGCTCATTGATTTCAATATGAGCAGTATCGTGTCCTTTGTAAATGTATTTGTACAAATACTTGACGCTTTTAATGGAAACACAGGCCTCGAGGTTTATATGTGCATTGTACTTTTTGCTGAGGAAAGGGTTGTATGGGACGATCCATCTGTTGTCAAGATCCATATTCCGAATTCGAACAGTTCTTCCGTCATCTGGTCGGTGATATAAAGGATAGCCATCCACATTTAAAACAATTCCATTGTTGAACTGCTTTGGAAAATTTTTGCTGCACTTACCATCTTGCATACACGGTGAAGACACATTCAAATGGCCACACGGACCATGGACCATGCAAGATTTGATGATTTCGTAAAGTTCTGGTTCTTGGTCCCGATTTGGAATTCGTGCTGATATCAATGAATCAATGTCATCAGCATTGCGCAACTTAAATTCGTTGCCGAGATGCAACAGCATGTGCACATGAGGTAGCCCCCTTTTCTGAAATTCTATAACATCCACCTGTGCTACAGATACACCTAGAACAGAATCTTTTATAATATCGTGCTGTCAACAACAAATTGTTGAAATAGTTTTCCAGCTAAATGTAAAGCAGAAAATTCACGTCTAATGGCAATACGATAAATGTAATACTGTAATTGTGTAATTTTATTCCGCCTTTCAGTCGCATGCTGTTGTACATGATTCATGTTCGGACTCCATCCAGGATCACCTCTAGGAAAAATTATTGGATACATCATGGAGTCAATGTTTGCCGACATGTAAGAAATATTTCGCAAGGGCTGTTCTCTTGGATACACTACAATATTTCTACCAGCCGGAGGCGCACCATCGTTACCTACAAAAATTGCTGCAACTTCTTCGTGATGTGGAGCATTGTATCTCCTCCTGTCTTCACCTTCACGCATATACATACCCACTACCGAGGTTGGTCTATTTTCTAAGAGCGCCCTTTCTTCTTCTTCTCGTTCGACCTGAGCCAAGTTACGATATGCTGCGGCATAAGGTGAAACTCTATTAATGACCGTTTGTATTTGCCCCATCAAGTCTCTGTTGCAATCTGCATTGGAAGGGTTTTGCATACGCATGTCAAGCGAATTAGCAGCTTCGATAATATACAGTTGGCTAAACATAGGCACTTGGTTTTCATTAGCATGTAGGGCTCCATACCTATGTAGCAGTTGTCCACATATCCTAAAACATGGAGGCCCATTTCCTGGGGGCGGACGTAAATTAGCTGACAGAGAAGCAAAACTAAATGCATTATTATAAACTCTAATACAGTTACGGAAATGTTTACCCAGTGCAGAATCATTAAGTAAAAGATTCCTTAACTCAGGCGGATAATCTAATAAATTTGGAAGTTGTACCTTTCCATTTGTGCAACATTTAAAATTAGTTTCACTGTCGAATTTGACTGCTCCACAATGTTCACATAAAACGTTAAATTCACCTAAAGAATGAATGTCAGGTAAATTATTGTTTTCATTATCAATCCGTGCAGCATTTAAAAACCGAGCCCTGCGCATTTGTCTGTTTCGGACATATGCTCTTTGGTGTTGTTGAGCATCAGATGCACGTCGAGCAGCAGTTTGGTCGGGTTGCTCATTTTCTCTAAGCAATTGTTGATGTTGAGCTTGTGCTTCAAGTCGAGCAGCTACTTGATCAGGTTGCTCGTTATCTCTTAGCGATTGTTGTCGGTGGGCTTGCGCTTCAAGTCGAGCAGCTACTTGATCAGGCTGCTCGTTATCTCTTTGCGCCTGTTGTCGTTGAGCATGCGCTTCAAGTCGAGCAGCAACTTGCTCAGGTTGCTCGTTATCTCTTAACGTCCACTGTCGGTGAGCTTGCGCTTCAAGTCGAGCAGCAACTTGCTCAGGCTGCTCGTTACCTCTTAACGACTGCTGCCGGTGAGCTTGTGATAGGAGTCGAGCAGCAACTTGTTCCGGTTGCTCATTAGCCCGTCGCTGTCTTTGAAGTTGTGCATCCCTCTCCCTTCTCAATTGAGAACGAATCTCACTTTGATTTGCACGGTATCTTCTTTGTCGTTCAGCATTTCTAATGCGACGACGTTGTTGAGGGTCATCAGCAGGGGGTTGTTGTTGTTGTTGCCGTGCATCAACTACATCTCTATCAAATTGTGATCTAGGCAATGCAAACCTTTGAGGGATTCCATAGTCATGATCAGAATTCATAACTCGTTGAGAAAAAACTCAAACAAAAGAACAATCTATACACAGGAATGTATATCTAAATTTTATTATCACCACAAAAATAAAAACACAACAGGCCTTGTGTTTTTTGTCAGTTTACCTAGCTAAATAGACAACAATAAACAAAAAAGCAAACACAACTTTCCTTTGTTGTCTTTAGGCAAACGAAATGATCTATTTTTCTCAACTTTCTTCACTTTCTTTTCGCACGAATGTATGAACCAAAAGGCTTCAAAGCAAACCTGATCAGTTTCCAATTGTTGCCATGACATTGAATGGGGGTTAACAAACGCTTAAAACCTTTTCACTAAAGGTCATTCTTAAGTATTGTGGAAATATTAAGTTATAAATTCACTTATATTACTCATGTACATATATTTCAGTTAAAAATATTACAATTTTATGCAATTATTGCTATTTTTTGGAAGCCACTTTTTTACGTTTATACCCCCTAATTTTCTTCAGATTCTCCGTTGCAGATCCCCGATTTCTTTCGAAGCGAAATCTACCATTTTGCGTGACTTACAAACAAACAAACGCACAAACAAACAAACAGAGAATCGGCTATTAATATATAGATATAATAGTGCAGAAAAACAAAACAAACCTTATTTGTCAATGCAAGCTGACATAATTCTTGAATTTTTGAGCTGTTCTCTGCATTGAACTCACTGCTTTTCAAAAATTCGAACTTCACAACTCGCCCACTTAATCTATAGATGTGTATGAGAATTATTTACACTTTACAAACTTTAGCAGAAATAGAAGCTATGCAAATTTAATAGCTTTAATAGTTTGCATGCATTCAATTCTATTCAATTCTATATGTGTTAACCTTGGTAGATGCTGCAGAAAAAGAAACAGATCAAAAAGATTCCCAACAAACCTTTTGGTTTCGTCAAAATTTCCAGTTATCATTAATGATGCACGAGGAATCCTCATCCCAGTTGAGGCTGACCCTTGAAACAACCCTTCATGGGACTGCAGCAAGGCTACTTTTGTAGTCATTGATGAAAATTGACAAGTTGGTCATTTCCAATATTTCTTTCAGTGGCTTTCTAAAAGTTAAGCATTGATAAACAATGAAGTAAGTTAACAAACAATAAAAAGCACTAAAGTAATTTATAGTTATAGTCACATCTTATTATTTTAACTGAAACTACTTTATAAAAAGACAGATAGGCAACTTTACATTTCCAAGAAGATTGGCTGCTGAGTGATTCAAGCTCTGAGCTTCCATGTTGATTTCATGTAACTCTCAGTTCACATTATTTAGTAGATTAACACGTTCTGCAGGTTATGTTTTTGAAGTAATAAAAATAGTAGAAGTAGTCTTTTATTTGATAACATTTTTTCTCTGTAGTCCATTATTACAGTGAAGTTCAAATTGAATTTCTCATATCAGCTTATTTCTCACATCAGCTTATGCTGCCTTTTTTTGTAATCTGCTTTACCAAATAAAATAATAATAATTATAATAATAATTCTTAAGCTCCTTAAAATAATAAGGCAATTTAAGTAAAGAACAAAACAAATCCCATCCAAATACTTACGATGTTACACCACATTTATTCCCATCACCACCAGCAATTACCATGAAAATTGACAAGTTGGTCATTTCCAATATTTCTTTCAGTGGCTTTCTAAAAGTTAAGCATTGATAAACAATGAAGTAAATTAACAAACAATAAAAAGCACTAAAATAATTTATAGTTATAGTCACATCTTATTATTTTAACTGAAACTACTTTATAAAAAGACAGATAGGCAACTTTACATTTCCAAGAAGATTGGCTACTGAGTGATTCAAGCTCTGAGCTTCCATGTTGATTTCATGTAACTCTCAGTTCACATTATTTAGCAGATTAACACGTTCTGCAGGTTATGTTTTTGAAGTAATAAAAATAGTAGAAGTAGTCTTTTATTTGATAACATTTTTTCTCTGTAGTCCATTATTACAGTGAAGTTCAAATTGAATTTCTCATATCAGCTTATTTCTCACATCAGCTTATGCTGCCTTTTTTGTAACCTGCTTTACCAAATAAAATAATAATAATAATAATAATAATAATAATAATAATAACTAAGACGATTTGACAAAAGGACTAAATTTTTCCGTCAAAACAAAATATTCAAAAGTGATACCAAGAGATTCTACCGAGAGATTGGGAAAAGTAAAGTAGAAATTAAAGAACCCCCAGAGATTAAAGAAGTTGAACAGTTCTGGAATAGCATATGGGGCGAAGAAAAAAGGTTTAATGCTGAAGCAGGCTGGCTAGATAGGGAGGAAGAAAGAATGAATAACGTTGAACAACAAACATGGGAAGAAATATCGATTGTAGAACTTCAGCATGCCTTAGGAAAGTCACACAAATGGAAATCACCAGGAATAGACAAGATCCCGAATTTCTGGCTAAACTCTCTTAACGAACTACATGAACCACTAGTATCTGCCCTTAATCAATGTATAGATAACCCAGAAAATTTACCTGAGTGGTTGACACAAGGTGTAACATATTTACTACCTAAAAGCGAAGATACCAAAAATCCAAAAAACTATCGTCCAATAACTTGTTTAACCACTACCTACAAAATACTTACGTCAATTCTAACTGAAAGAATGTATATATACCTCGAAGAAAATCTTATTTTGCCACAAGAGCAAAAAGGCTGTAGGCGAAATTCCTATGGGTGCAAAGATCAACTCCTTATAAACCGTATGATCCTTGAAAACTGTAAGAAACGGCATAAAAACCTTAGTACCGCGTGGATCGATTATCGCAAAGCATTCGACAGCATTCCACACGACTGGATTCTTAGAAGTCTCGACCTGTACAAAATCTCTCCCTCAATATCAAATTTCCTCCGAAATAGTATGAATAAATGGCAAACACAGCTTATCTTGTCACATGAAAATGGTGTGTGCAAATCAAACTCTATTAACATCAAACGAGGTATTTTTCAAGGGGACTCTTTATCACCCCTTCTTTTCTGCATCTCCCTTATACCACTTTCTGCTGAATTAAACAACACTGAATCTGGATACAACATCTTTGATAAGGTTCTGAACCATCTTTTTTACATGGACGACTTAAAATTATTTGCAAAAAATGACCAACAATTAGAGGGACTCTTAAAAACTGTTAAGGAATTCAGCAACGATATATGTATGGATTTTGGACTTGACAAATGCGCGAAAGCCACATTTGTGAGAGGAAAATTAAAAACCTCAACATCTTTGAAACTTGATATCGACACCGTAATCAAAGAGCTGGACCCCGAAGAAAGTTACAAGTACCTTGGAGTGAATGAAGGTGACGGAATACAACATACAAAAATGAAAGAAAAAATTAGACAAGAATATTACAGACGTATAAGGCTGGTCCTAAAAACTGAACTAAATTCAAAAAATAGAATAGAAGCTATCAATAGCCTTGCCATCCCGGTTATCCAATACAGCTACAATATTATTAATTGGAATTTATCTGAACTGCAACAAATGGACAGAAAAACCCGCAAACTTCTTACAATGAATAGAATGCTCCACCCAAAGTCAGACGTTGATCGTCTGTACTTACCTAGAAAGGATGGTGGACGCGGGATGATCCAACTAGAACTTTCCTACAAAGTCTCGACAATTGGCATGAAACACTATTTAGAATTTTCAGATGATTGGATGTTGCAGCTGGTCCTGCAACATGAAAGTACAAAAAAGCTTCACTCTATCTGCAACGAAGCATCTTCTTTTGAAAGACTTCTGCATGTTAACGCCCTAGTGGAGGATGAAGGGTTATTGGCAACGAAAGTGGCAAGAAAAGCCAGAGATTTGGCAAAGAAAAGTGGACAGGAACAACTTGCTGACAAATGGAGCCAGAAACCTCTGCACGGACAGTACCTTCTCCGAAGCCAAAACGCCGATGTTGATAAAAGTGCAACCCATCAGTGGCTTAGGAGTTCAGGACTAAAGGCAGAGACGGAAGGCTTCATTCTAGCAGCACAGGATCAAAGTCTCTTAACCCGTAATTATCAAGCTAACATCTTAAAAAACGGTGCTGATCCAAAGTGTAGATTCTGTGACCAGTTTGTGGAAACGATAGATCATCTGGTATCGGGTTGCCCTATCTTAGCCCCTAATGAATACCTCAATAGACATAACCGAATAGGCCAGTACTTGCATTGGGGAATATGCAAACACTATGGTATAAAAGTAGAAGAGAACTGGTATGAACATAATCCTCCCTCTGTCGCTGAAGCCCAACAAGTTACTATTCTCTGGGACTTCCCTATTTATACTGATAGAACGATTAAAGCGAATCGCCCAGATATAATAATTAAAGACCGAACAAACAGAACCTGCATGTTAATTGATATGAGTGTCCCGGCTGATAAAAACCTCGCTGCAAAAGAGTTCGAAAAGCTGAGAAAGTATAAGGATCTGGAAATAGAACTACAAAGGCTTTGTGGACTGAAAACGTCAACCATCCCTGTGATTGTTGGGGCCCTGGGAATGATAAAAAAGGGTACCGAAAAACATCTAGCGAAGATCCCAGGTTCTCACTCTCTGCAAGAAATTCAGAAAATAGTTCTTACAAGCACCGCACATATTTTACGCAAAACACTTTCTATTTAACTTCCAACCGTAATTCTCCCGAGTAATCTATTTATTAACCTATATATTTATTTCACTTTATTCATAATTATTTATTTATATATCTTATTATAATAATCCGCGTTGTGCATACCACTTTTATTTTAGAGAGTGATATATTTGTTTTTTTTGCACGGTCAAAACCTTCTTATTTTTTCCCGTTTCGTCGTAAAACCACGCCAAAGCGAGAGTGATTTTTTTGATTTTTCGCGATTAGTATATGCTCCTCCGTTTTGTTATTTTTGGCTTGCGCAGTGGAAATCAGCCGAAAAACGTCTTTGGAGGAGTGCGAGCAATGCAATGTTAATCGTTCGAAATTTGTCAACGATCATTTCGTGAGCAAGAAACTTCGCGAAGAAGACGTGTTTCTTTTTGTATACGAATATTTTAATTTAAATTTGATTGTTTTAGGCAGCAAATCGACGAAAGAACTGACGAAGAAACACAGGTTTGTATGCACGAAGGTATTGTTATTATTATAAAACGTTTTATTATCGTTTGTTTACAATGAAAAATCATATTTAGATATACAGAAGAAGTGCAGTGAAGTTTTTAAAAATTAGCTGCAGAAAGATCGAACGAACAAAAGGTATTATTATAAAACTTTTATACAGAAGAAGTGCAGTGAAGTTTTTAAAAATTGGCTGTGCAGAACGATAAGACTTTTATTGTTTAATAATTTAGATTAATAAAAGAACAGGTTTTTAAATGTTTGTTTACGTTTTAGTTATCAAATATCGCTATACAGAAGAAAGCAGTTTCATGTTTATTTACACAGTAAGGAATGGTTTTAATTTAGTTTTGAAAGCTTTGAGTGGATGTCTCAGTTATTCTGTCGTTTAGTATGTGTATATGCTGCTGGATTAAAAGGAAGACGAGAGAAATTTGTTTTGGTAACGCGCGCTATTATTACATTAAAAATGGTCCTACAGCTATGAATGTTTTTATTTCTTTTATTTGTCTGAAATCTTTTTCTTTATTTATGCCTTTCAGTGTCAGAAAACTATGCTGGGAAGTAAATCGAGTGTATTAATTTGTTTACAGGTATGAAGTATAGAAAGTAAAGAGTTTAGAAGTGTTTGATAATGGCTTACAGATGATCAAAATTGTTTACTATCATGATGATGTGAATTGGTATTGAAAGGTAAAGTTAAAATAGTATCTATTTAGTTAAAACACAGTTAGTATTAGTGAATAAATAAAGGATATGAGGGATGTTTACTTTTGTGTTTTGAATTTTCCAGGGAGGAGCTTTGAACTGGAAATAAAAAATGGCTTCACAATGTGAATGTTTTCATATGTTAAAAATTCTTTTTTAGCTATACTAATTCTGTCATTATGTTTGTGTTTTTAATTATAATTTTTAAGGTAAATATGTTTTCAAAGTGTCTTTTAGTTTGTTTTGTTTTTCTTTCGATTTCGTCATAGCATGATTAGGTTTTTTTATATGTTTTTTGAATATTTTCATCTGTTAAAAAAGAAATGATGCACATGATGGGTTGAATTATAATGTTGAGTGGGTAACTTAAGAGAAGAATGGATTATGTATTTAAGAAGATCATTAATTATGACTGTGCAATGAAACGTTATTGGGTGGATTTTTCTTAAGTTTATATTTTATCATGTTTATGCATTATTTTGTGTTATGATAATTGTTTACGTACTATGCCTAGGTATATAACTTTGGCTTTATGATTTTATTTGTGACTTTTTATCTTCTGGGTAAATTTTTGTTCTTAGTTATATATTGTTTTTAGGATAAATGCGTACTAGAATTCCTTTCTTTTTTGTTGTTGTTGTTGTTGTTGTTGTTATTTATTTCAATATTCTTATAGCATGATTAGGTTTTCGGTGTAACAATTGAAATATTAATCTTTTAGGCAACAATAAAAAAAGCATAAAGAAGTGAAACTCATGGTTTTAATCATGATGTTGATGGTTTTGGGAAGAACAGACTATCATTTTAAAAATTCATTTATGGTTGCTAACCAATGTAACTTTGGCACAAAAGAAACACAATTGGAAGGTATCGATTTGTTTTCAATGCACATTTCGTAATGTTATTCAATGTTTTGTATTGTTCTGTGCTTTTGCTATTTTTACACAAAAGTTACTTCTCTTCTGCATATAGATATATAATCTGAGCCATATTGCTATTTGTTTCTGTTTTAAATTTTCTGAATGTAAGAAATTAATTAAAAAATTAATGCCTGAAAAGAAACTTTTACTCAAATTAAATTCTGCGACACAACGCATACTGAACATGGGTGGCGAGCGACGCCGCCTGGGCGGCTAGTATTTTTAATGTAAACAATCGTAATTAGTCTACTTAATGTTCGTGTCGTGTCAATTTATACTGTTCTGTACATAATTATCAATATATTTTCTCATCTATTTATTTATTCTTCATATTTAATGTAACAACCGTAATTTCAATGTTCGTGTCATGTAAATTTGTATAAGCCTTTTTGAATCGTTGCCCGCCTTAGGTCACTGGGGGTGACCCGGTTGGCAATTGTAACCAAAGCAAAATAAAAGTAAACAGTATATAATAATAATGCTTAAGCTCCTTAAAATAATAAGGCAATTTAAGTAAAGAACAAAACAAATCCCATCCAAATACTTACGATGTTACACCACATTTATTCCCATCACCACCAGCAATTACCATGGGATGGAATTTATTGGCACCTTGCCCAGATGCAAGTATTGACATGGCTGTGGTTTTTCCATTACTCATTGATGGCGAAAAAAGCATACAATATCTTGTTCCACCTGAAGAAAGATAGAGCAATAGATCAGGTATAGTCCCTTCAAACATAAATTAAATGAGCATAACTTAACTATTTACCTGTGTCAACTGAATCATTAATCATTAAATTCATATAGTTTTTCAGCAAGAATGCCATAGCAAGCTGAAAAGCCATGACAATGATATGATTCTAAAATGGTGCAAAGTTATAAGTATTTAGCTAATAGGTATTTGATTCCTTTCCTCTTAAAAGAAATAAACAACTACAGTTATTACTAGCATCTCGCGTAAAAGCTTTTTAGGGGTTTTAATGTCGAAATGTATTGATGAAACAATTAAATCCCAAAATCGTAAAACTGATGAAAAAATTTGAAGGGGATCATTTCACTAAGATCAACCATCAGCTTGATCTTCACAACCTAAAGTCATGGTCAACAGACTCCAATCTGGTATTTAACAACACTAAAATGAAAACGATGCTCTTCAGCAGTAAGCAGCTGTCGCGTGTTCACAATATAAAAAACACTAATACAAAGATTCAATATGATGGTCACATCTTTGAGGCTGTGGAAGAGTTCAAGGTACTCGGCGTTACGTTCCACCAACACCTGGACTGGAAACCACACATTGACAACACGGTCAAAGTCTGCTTCAGTACGCTAAAGTTGCTAAGGATGATGAAGCGCCTAATACCCTTCCAACTGAAGAAACAGCTTGCCAATGCCCTGATACTGTCAAAGCTTGACTATGCAAATTCAGTCTATATCAGAACAACCCCAGTTTATCTACTGAACAAACTTCAAAAAGTTCAGAATGCAGCAGCAGGTTTCGTTCTCCAAAAGCACGCCAACATTGAAGATGTTATCAAGCTGTCGTGGCTTCCAGTGTTAGAGAGACATGAATATGCTATTTCGGTGTTAGCATTCAAAGCTCTTTATGAAAATGTTCCTGAAAACATACGAGTCGAGTGCAAGGTGGACCGAAGATCCCTACGTAGCAACACCAACATAAAAGCAGCCATGATTGAATGCAAAGATAAAGTCACGAGCTTCCAAGCAGAAGCAAAACGCATTTTCAACAACCTGCCGAAGTCGATCCGTGACATTGACAAGCTAAACGCATTCAAAAGCGCATTGAAGAACTATTTACTAGATAAAGCTTTAGCCCGAGCAATGAAATAATCCTTTATACTGTCAATTGATTTGTTTTTTGTTTTTTATTTTGTTTTGTTTTTTTGTTTTTTTTGTTTTTTATTTTGTTTTGTTTTTTTGTTTTTTTTGTTTTTTGTCTATTCGAATTATTTTTCTACTTACACTTACGCATAATATACAACATACACATTTCAAGACGAAGAACCATTTGTATATATGGAAATGCTTGAAATAAATTGGTTATTATTATTATTATTATTATTATTATTAGAAAGATACCACCAATCAAAAGTTTTGACGACAAAATAGCCTACTATCCAAAATATTTAGGCCCAAAACTTTCATCACCCTATCGAGCGTATCGCGGACCGATTTTCCTGAGTTGTGGAAAATTAAAGGCTTAACTATGGTTTCATTTCCAGCATTGTATCTGAGCGTATTGAATTATCTCACTTTACCTTTTAAAAACATCTTTCAATGTCATAAAACTTTCCAATAATGGCATTAGAATATCCAGACTGAAATCATTAAACTTTTTCTCCAGAAAGTAGAACTGGGTCTTTTCTGCAGTCATTAATTGAGCGTTTTTAATTTGAAACTAAAACATAAAATAAATCCATGAATCAATTGTAAATTAAAATGTGACAATACACAAAAATAGTATTAGCAACTATGCAAAACCTGAAAAAAACTCCAGCAAATATTTTAAAATAAATTAATAAAATCCACTATTTAAAATCAACTTATGTAAATCAAACATTAACTTGAAATTACCATACTGATAACACAACAACTAACATCTAATTCATTTTATAAACTTCATCACGCAATTCTAAAAACAGAATAAAAATGGATATATACATTTACCATTTGACTCAGTAGCCATGTACGTTCAGTTTTGACGTACCCTATATATGGAGCAGTAACAAAGTTTTTTTGTTCTGTTTCTCCATACTCTGCCTTTAACCATCTGGCATATTCTTTGAGTTCTTTACTTTTTACGTCACCTCCAAGTAGAAACACCCCTGATCCAAAGGCTGTATTAAGTGAATCGACAAATTGGTGAACATCTTTGAAAATACTAACAGGCAACGCTATCTCCCTAGTAGCAAATTTTTAATGAAAAGGGTAACTTGCTCAAAATGGTTCTTATTTCACTACGGTTCCTGGTCAAACCAACCTTCAGTGATGTTTATGTGCAATGGTCAAAAAATTATTTTTTCTACAGTGCAAAATAGCTCTGTAAGACAAGTTCACTGGCCTTAATATCTTAAGAGAAAAGAATGTCCGAGAAAATTCATTTTATTTAAATCTGGGTAGCTAGATTATAAATAAAACAAAAGGTTTAGATGATAAATTTCTAATATTTCGACTTTAGTCTAAGTCATCATCAGAGAGAATACACAAGAAACGAGAAGAACACAGAAAAAAGTTCCAATTCCTTGGAGGCCTTTAATCCATGATTTAAATATAGTTTTGATTGTTTTATATGTAATGCCTCTTAAATTATTACTGTGGTCAATAACATGGATGTTTGATTGTACCAATGCGATATGAGCTGATCTGACGTCATTTGGATCTCTGATGTCATCTGCAAGCAACATATTCAGACCATTAATATGAGCAACTTTGTCACAAGAATCAATATGTGATCGTATTGAACAGGTCTTGTCAGTCAGTCCAAGCATGCTCAATAGTTCTCTCATTGAGTGTTTGCTCGGTATATAGCTGACACCACAGCCAGGTCACTTAATCTCATCTAAACTTTTTGTTTTCTTTATAATCTAGCTACCCAGATTTAAATAAAATGAATCTTCTCAGACTTTCTTTTCTCTTATTTTTTCTCAAAATGTCATATGGTACAAGATTCTAAATATCTTAATAGCATAACTTTTGATCAAAGTTTTAGAATAAATTTATTTTTGCGCACTTCTATTTTCAGTATTTGTACAAATAAGGTATAACTCTGTGAAAAGTTTGAAGTCCACCGGCTCAAGAAATATGTCTCAGTAAAATCAAAAAAAGCTAGACTGCTATATTGTCAAAGCACTACTTTATTGTATTCCTGCGTAAGCAAGGAATACTTTGAAACCGTTCGTGTTTTTTTTGTTTTTTTTTTTTTTCTTTTTTTTTTCACTGTCCAAACCTAGACCAATTTTTGTCGATGGGAAATAGCCACTCAAATCATTAATGTTCCCAACTTACATTCTTTTTATGATTTAACAGTCTAAACTCACACTATATTCATTGTATACAAGTACTTTGCTTGAAAAGACTCTAAAAGTGTAAAATATAAGCTCTAGTGAAAGGAATAATTAACATATGGCTAAATCGCAGATGCCAAGGTAGAAATGTTGTTTCATGTGAGTCTTATGCAACGTTCTTACGTTTTCCGTAGTTGTTTTAAAAATGGAAGCGAAGAAGCACGCGTAGATCTGAGAAAATTTCTTATTTGAATATATGGATATAGAAGAGGTTGTAGTACGGCTGTCAAACTTAAAAGAATCAAGAACATTTATGATCCAAACTGATAATCTACGTGAAACTAATACTCTTAGTAGTTATTCGTGATAAATAAGCAGTTTTTGATGCTTCAAATCAGATATGAACGACTACAAAAACGGTATGCTTACATCGATTTAAAAAAATGCGTAAGGTTTCTATTAGTCTTTTTCTAAATATAATACAATTTTCTATTTCATGTTCCTAGGTAAGCTATTCTGTTTTTATAAAGCTCTGGAATCATGAAGCACAGCTCATCTTCCTCATCAACTTCTACCTATTTTATTTATCATTTGATGACCACTTTTTTAATTGACTAATCGAATTTAAAATATTGTATGATTCTAAAATTTGTATACTATCAAGCTGACGATAAAAAGGAAACACAGATATTTTTATTATTTCGCATGGCCAAGTAAAAGCTTTTATTATGAAGTTCAGGTACAAACAACATAAAGATTTTCATACTGTATAGTTTTAAAAGGAGTATTTTGAAACGTCCACGGAAGAGTGTTCTCTAATGGATTTTTAAACTGACTGTGTTCGTTTTTAAGCTTGATCTCCGGCAAAATTTTTCAAAGTCTCTTAACATTTATGATGCTCTCGGGAATGTAATTAAATGAATTCGAAGTTATTACTATTTACGCCACAGATTTTCCTCTCAAAATTTAATGTGACAAAGTTTTCATTACTTAATTACTTTTTGAAGATGCTTCAGGGAATATAACTATGAATAAAAAACTTTTTGAAAAAATCTCTAAATGATGCAAAACAGTGCAGTTTATATGAAATAACAAATATTACTTCTTTCACAGCTACAAGATGAACTGTAAAACACAAAGAACATCATACCACATTATGCATATTGTTTTAAACCGTGAACAAACATTCACCTTTTAAAGCACAGATTATTCTTAACGCGATAATCTTTTAATTAGTTAATTGCTTCTTGAAGATGCTTTAGGGAGTGCAACTTCGAATGGAAATCTTTTTAAAAAAATCTGTAAATTGATGCAACACTGAAGTTTTATATGAAACAACAAAGTTTAATAGTTATCGTAGCTAAAAGGTAAAATGTAAAATATTGCAAACATCATTCCGCATTATGCATATGGTTTTAAAGCGTGAACTAACACTCATTTCTTTCTGAAATAGCTCCAGAAAGTCTTACAGTCATCGGCAGGAATACTTCTGCCCGGTAGGGCATCTTGTTTATTATTGTTCCTAGTGTAGCATAAGTATAAGGTGGAGAAGTAAAATCCAGAAAAGTTGAAATCATTGAAGCTAAAGAATTTCTACTTCAAAAACCTGTTCTTAACAAAACATTGAGTGGCGTTTTGCCTCCTTGCAGTTCTTATCTTTTGGTATCAGTGAAGGCGCTCTTCCTTTGAGCTACTCTAGTTTGAAGCTAGAGGTAGGTATCGATCCTACTACTCCTTCACCAAAATCCAGAAGAAAAAAGAAAGCTAAAAATTTTTATCAACCCTTAGCTCTCAATTTCCAACTTTTCTGCTGCATGATATAGGTTTTTATTGCATATGTTGTTCTGGTTACTAAGACCTTTTAAACTTAGTGTAAAGCTTTACCTTTTGGTGAGAAACTGGCACAGCTGGATAGAATAGGAGCCATTACGTTTTTCTTGTTTCTATTTTTTTCTGTTTATACAAACACAGCTTTTTGACCTGGAATATTTTAATGAATCATCCATTCCTTAAAACAAAACTGTCCTAACAAGAGGTTACTGAATAGCCGTAAACGCCGTTGCATTTACAGGTTGCAACAACATTTCGAAATATATTTATCAAAAACCCTCTGTAACCTACTTTCTCAAATAAGTTACTTTACTTAATTACTTTTCCTTACTGTGCCGTACGACCAGGGGTGCCGGCCGTAGCGCTGCTACGGGAGTTTACAAACGACTACCAGCAACGTACAGGAGTACAACGGGCAAAAATGTTAAATTAAATTTGCAATTCCACCCGTAAAGTCCTGTGGATGGAAAGGTGTTTTTCGACTATTTGGCACCCTCGTCAATAATATGCAGGTTTTATATATGTATATACACTCCACAGAATCATGATACCTTAAAAATAAACTCAACTTTGTAAAAGCATACTTTGAAAAAACTTTTACTCTGTAGACATTTCTTCCTGCTCCTGATTTAATAAACCTTGCAATGCTGCATCAACAGCAAACTCATTTTTGTCATACCTCTGGATGTAAAATGACACCTCAAAGTGACAATGTCGCTGTAGAAATCTAAAGCGAATCGGTGTGTTGCGTGTTACTGGCACCTTCGCCACACCATCGTAAACTAAACTAGGTTTTTTCTGACCATCACTACGACCGGAAACTGCTGTCTCCTTATTAAATTTTCTTTTCACCAAAAAGTTTGTCCCATCAAATCGCACTGGACTAAACACTTTAGATGCACACTCTTGGGTCTCTATAAACACAACTGTTTTTCTCTCATTCTTTCCCTTTGGTTGTACTACAGCTATTTCTGCGCCATAACTGACACACAAAGTTGATAACTGATTCATAACTTGACTTGGTATATATAAGGAAAAAGGAGTTGCAAGACCTGTTATCTTTGACCGACTAACCTTTGACTGGATTGCACGACCTATTTCACGCAAATATCCATCTATCAAAGGACCAGCAAGAAGCAGTATATTTCCTGTCACCTTCTCGACCTCTTTCAGAATAAAGTTCTCTTGATAGAGCGATTCTGACTGCCGTGCAGTGATTGCTATATAAATTTTAGTTTAAGCTATATTCATTATTATTAACATTCTTTTCGGTATCAACAGATTTCTGATCTATTTCACTATAGAATTACTTTTAATAATTGCAGGTATTTCTCAATCTTGCCATACTGTAGGAGGTAAGTTCTTTTTTAACAGTTTTGATTATCATTTCCATGGTCTTCAAGTTAAATGTAACCAATTTATTCTTAATTTCTGAATTGTTCACTCGCAATATATTTTAGCAATACCCAAATTCCCAGAATACAGTCGAGAAACATTGGTTCCGGATTGAAGTAGATCTAGATCTCGCTCTCCAATCCAATCTACAATGCTGGACAAAACTATTGGAATTTTTTAATGGAAATCAACATTCCACCCCTCCCCCCAATAAACAAAGTTGTTTGAGTTGTTTGAGTGCAGTTTCAGTCCATTCAGGGCACAGGCAAGCCTCTAACAACTTTGTTGTGGGGGGGGAGGGGGGTTCAGTTGCTACTACAAAAATTCCATTTAGTTTTGTCCAAGATTGTAGATTGTGATATTGAGCAAGCAGTGAATGAATATTTTATTTAACTCGATTGTAAAATTGTAAAATAGATTTATAGATCTCACATATTATAATAGAGTATAGATGTATTTATAGCTAGAAGAGAAAGGATAACTTTCTGAAAAAAAAAAAGAAAAAAAAGTGAATTAATAGCAATGCACATATTATCATAATCAATCAATCAATCAATCAATCAATTTGACATATATTTTATATAGATTACCATCAATATGTACAACGATAGTTATTTCTGCAGATATAATTGAAAATGGGCAATCTATAATGGAGACTGCCAAAATTAGCAAAGCTAGCAAGCGTGACGGACACCGAGGACATCACAAAAAAACAACCACGGGACATCACAGCACAGGACAAACTAAAAAACAGGCTGAATAACAAATTAAATTACAGTGTAAATGAGTGAAGCAGGTTTGAAAAAAAAAAAAAAAAAAAAAACGAAACAGATCAAACAATCAAATAGGAGTTATGAAATGTGGATTTAAGAGTAGATTTCAATTTAGGCAAAGACAAATCTATCAATTTGGAGTCCTTGATTATAGTATGACAAAAGTCCCAAGATAGCATAGACTGGTGTCTAACAGATTTGAGGCCAAAACAGGAGGTTCTAACAAGACTGGAGTTAATGAGTCCTCTGGTAGATGCACGAGTATTGTAAGCGTGAGAGAAATCAACTACAAATGTGTCGAGTAAGGGTGAAGGGAGTTTAGCATGATACACAGAATGTAAAAAAGTTACATTCTGTATATGAATTAAATCAGTAAACTTTAATAAACCCAATTTAGCAAACAAAGGTTCTACTGGGGCATCAAAGTCTGCAAAACACATTATACGAACAGCACAATTTTGCAGAGATGTGATCCGTCGTACATACATAGATACAGGTTGACCCCATACTTGTGCACAATAATTTAGGTGTGAGTTAAACAGGGCAAAGTAGATTGAAATGAGGGTCTCTCTGGGTACCATGTGTCTAAGTTTACATAAAATTCCATTGGCACGTTTGAGTTTGACCGCGATACTATCAATTTGAGATTTCCATTTTAAGTTAGAATCAATCAAAATTCCAAGGTATTTAATGTGGTTACTAGGAAAAATCCTTTCACCACCGATTGACAATTTAACTTCGAAATCAACAGGCTTTGAGGGGTGTCTAAAGATCAAATATTCAGTTTTGCCAGGATTAAGAGCAATTTTGTTGGCATTGAGCCAGTGCCAAAGGAACTTGAGATCTAAATTAACTTTTTTGTTAAGAGATTTGAGAGATTTGCTGAAGTAAAGGAGATTCGTGTCATCAGCAAAGTGGTGAACAACAGAAAACCTAATAGCAACATTTAAATCATTTATATACAACAAAAATAATAACGGCCCAAGGACAGAGCCTTGGGGGACACCGTGTCTGACAATACCCATACTAGAAGAAACTCCATTTAATGTAACAAACTGTAGATGAATAATATATTCCGACATAATCATACAGAATTACAGTATACTCTTAATAGTAATATAAGTCCACACTTTCTCTCTGCGGTGGAGAATAAATTATATATAATATGAAAGTATAGGATAAACAAATTGTGTGTTTGAGTCATTCCATTTTCGACTCCTGATTGCAGATAAGCAAGTCTCCGACGTCAACAGCTAGTTCTTTTTTGCGTCCTCGATTTCCTCTGATCCCTAAAACAAGGGATCTAATTAATGCGAAAGATAGCTTCGTACGCAGCCAATTCGATACTTCGCTTACGTGTAAGTTCCTCTTTATCGCGATCTTGTCAGCTAGTACGGATACAAAATGTAGGCATTCTCGTCCCATACCGCCGTTTGCGGTGAACACCAAAGGGGTGAAGGAGCCGTGCTCTACTTCGATGACACGTTGGTTATACTGCTTTTTCTTTTCGGATTCGTTTGTGGCGAGTGATTTGTCGAGAGTCTGGCGACGATGTTTCAAGGCAAAGGGATTAAAAATCCTTACGTCAAAAAATGCCCTGTCTCCACGTGTCCAGAATCCAACAGCGCTGATGTCAAGTCTCGCCTCATTGCTTTTGTTTGCTTGTGGACCTAGCTGCTCTCCTGTGAGTGGTAAGAGTTGCGGTTCGACTCTTACATCACGACATGTCTCATCTAAAACTGCTGCGATGGTATCTCTTATTTCATTGTGTCGGTGAATGATGTAACCACCTTTCTTGCATGAAACGGAGTGATCGATTGTGAATGGACTTCCACAAACACATACTATTGGTAGGTGTTTTATTTCCCATCTGTATCGTACGCATATTGCATCGTGAAACTCACGTTTATTGAGCACGAAATTTTCGTCTTGCAATGGAAGAGTCGTAATCCAGCTGGATGCTCCCTTCATCCTAGCGATGTCATTTGCTTTTCTATCATCTTCCGTCATATTTCTTCGGACAAATTCGAGCTCCCTTTCTTGACGGTCCTTTCTCTGCTTCGTTATCTGTCGTCTTAAATCGGCAGTTTCTTCGACCAAATTGTCAATTTTTCGATCTAGATTGTACAGTCGTCTTGACAATGGTTCCGTCAGCATGCTGGAAAAACGAAATTCTTCTTCAGCCGAATTCGTAAAAATTGGAATTCCCCACCCTCCAAGTCTGGCAGGTAACGATAATAAAAGACGTTCGTTATCTGAGCAATGATGACCATCAGTGAGGGCAGGAATTAGTTTTTCTCGAATGACATCTTCAACAGGCTGCATAAAATCTCTTGCTTGTGGAATGCATCTGAGGTGGTATGTAAATTTTTGTTTTAATCCACTGTTGAAAGCGGCAAGGGCAGCTTGCGGTTCACTCTTTGCAATAGTTGCAAGACAATCAATTTGTTTTATCCACGACGTAACGAGTTTGGTGAGATGCTCCTTTACATAGTCATCTGACCCGATTATACCTCCTAGGTATTTCCGTCCGGCGGTGGTGATTCGTACTCCAGTTCCTTCGAATATTTTTTCAGCCGCAGAATATTGGTGTTCATTCTTGACTACAAGCCAAGACTTATTGGCCTTTGGGAAATAGCCAATAGGTGGTCCGTTTCGAATAATGTCGTCCCACCATTTCCGCATGTTCAATAAGTTTCCTGCGCCGGCTATATCGTCAGCATACGCCACGTGTTTCATGCGATTGGCATTGGTATCCTCGAGTAGCATTAACAAAGGTGTCAATCCCAGTGCATATGTAGGCATTGAGAGTGGATCGCCTTGTGTGGTTCCTTCCTCCGATGCAATTTCTTTACCTCCTAGAAGAAATAACCTAGAAGGGTGTTGGTAACAATTGATCACGTATGTTGAAAGAACTGGACAGAGACGTTTCATATTATGCAGAACTGCTTCTCTGTTAATTGAATTGAATGCATTCGATGCATCTACCATTAATATTCCATCAGTCGCGTCTTCCTCGAATATAGTGTTCATGGTGTGTACTGCTGCTTCACAACCTGATGATTGACCAGCACATAATTGAATCGAGCCTGCACTTTCCATGACATCTTTTTTGAAGACTGATAAAATTGCTTTTCCAATTATTCTCCTAAGAACTTCGCCAATTCCTATAGGACGAATGCCGTAAGGTTTCTTCTGCAATGGGATTAAACGACAAGCCAGATATGCTTCGATGGATGATGTCTGTTTTCCATTATGTTCTTTCTTATTGATAAGAGTTCTACATAGTTTTCTTGTCATTCTAGCTAAGGATGTGCATAGGTCACTGGAGGCAGGACCAAAGTTTTTTGAGATAAGAATTCTTCTCCATCCTAGCGCATCCATTCCAGAAGGTCCAGCTGCTCCCTTCGTGTGTAATGCGGCTTTCTGAATGACGGAAGCATCAATGGCTTCGTACACAATGGAATTAACATGTGCTAAATCCCCTGTCAGTAGTATCTCTTCTGATGCAGGATTGCTTCTCGGGTGTTGTGCTCGAAGTGTTTTCATGGTTTCTGCATCTAGAGTCTGGACACCGATTGCTTCCTCTTCATCAAGAAGACGCACAGCTGCTTGGACTCTTCCTTTCATCATGAGATCAGCAAATCTTTTTGGAAGGCTTTTTTCGCTGTCAAACTGGTTCTGTTTCCTCAGACGTTGTTGAATAGTTCTGGCTTCTTCCATGAGTTTGTCAAAGTATCCTTCTTCCCATAAAGACATTCTGCGTTTGAGATGTTCAGAGTTTTCCTTAGATGTATATTTCTGGTTCGCTTTTTGGAGTAGGATACTTGGCATGATCATCACAGCTTTGAGTGCGATATCTTTCAGGCTGTCAGAGTCCACATTCCATGCGTTTACGAGACGAATCGTTTCCTGGATGTATTTTTTGCCCGCATTTCCTGACGGTAGTTTGAATACGTTTCTTCGCCAGAATACTATCTCCTCGTATATAGCACTGATTATCTGTATGGCATCATTCTTTGTGTGGTTTCCCCAGATTTTCAAAGCGTTTGTACAAGATACAAGATCTATTGGCACTGGATCCGGAGGCTCTGGTTCAGGTTTTTCTTTGCATCGATTCTGATGTTTTGTTCGCCCACCTTTTGTCAAGAATTCTCTGTCACAATGCTGGCAGCAGAATATTTCATTGCGTGAGTTGGAATGACGCGGGTCTCTTTCCTGACTAGAAGCAAAACTTGATTGCGATGGTGGAATGTAGTTCGCCATTCTGCTTCGATGTGATGTCAGAAAGAGGAATAAAGAAAAGGATGAAGCTTGGTCGGGATCTTTTCAGGCAAGAGCAAGTCCCCCGGGGTTGGCTACCCGAGCTTCCCGAAAATCTCAGTGCCCAGGAAAATGAAAGATTCGTGAGGTCTGAAGTTTTCACTTCAGAAGGAGTGCAGGAAAACGCGTTACCAAGTATTCGGAAAGGCGGCTTAAAAAGAACAGTTGTTGAGAGATGAAAAAAGTTGGCAAGGAATGACTTAACTGTGATTTCTGGTTATACCTTTATGTCGCCTGGTGGACGGCTAACCATATTTCTTGTCAATAATCCTTGTTTTCAGATTTCACTCGTCTTGTTTACATTTTGCGTCCGCCATCTTTTTTTTTTAATGTAACAAACTGAGTACGGTTAGTGAGGTACGATTTAAAAAGTTCTAATGGTTTGCCTCTTATGCCATAATGAAATAATTTTTTCAATAAAATCTCATGATCAACAGTATCAAATGCTTTTTGAAGGTCAATAAAAATGCCACAACCATAGTTGCCCTTGTCCAGAGCATCCATGATTTTTTGTGCCATATTGAGGATAGCATGTGATGTGGAATATTTTTTCCTGAAACCGAACTGATGAGAATAAATAACTTTAGTATTTTGAAGAAACTGATAAACCTGTTGATATATCAGTTTTTCATAAATTTTATCCAAATTTGATAACAATGAAATTGGTCTGTAATTGTTACATAAGAGTTTTGAGTTCTTTTTATAAACAGGAAGAACTTTAGGGTTTTTTAGTCTATCAGGATAGACTCCACAAACAAAAGTTAAATTGACTAGTTCGGATATTGGCTGGGCCACAATATTATCAATTAGGTTTAAGATACGAGGAGGTATGCTGCAAGGACCAGTTGCCTTAGAACTATCTAGTGATCTTATACAATTGAGAACATCATCCCTGGTAACAGGTGAGAGAAACAATGAATATTGATTAGGGTTCTTTAGAAATGTAGTATACGATTTTGGGGTACGTGGTATTTTAGCCCTTAATTTTTCAGCAACAGAGGAATAAAAGCTATTGAATGTGTTAGCAATAACTTGAGGGTTGGTTTCTGATTTACCATCAATTAATAGAGTAGTTGGAGGAGGTACAGATGTATTTTTACCAAGTAGTGAGTTAATGCCTTTCCAGACTTTAGCTATATTGCTGCTATTTTCACGAAAGTAAGATAAGTAGTGGGTTTTTTTGCTGATTCTGCAGAGTAATACAATAGAGTTGCGATATTTTTTAAATCTATCAAGATAGAAAGCTTTTTCCTGTGGATTTTTAGCAGAAAGATATTTTTTATGCAAGTTATTACGAATTTTCATAGAGCAGAGGATACCTTTAGTCATCCAGGGATTGCCAGCCTTGGGTATGTCATGTAAACGCACTCTGATTAATGGTACCTTCTCCTCAACCAAATTTTGAATTGATTCATAAAAGCTATTGAAGCTATAATTAACATCATTAAGTTCAGGTTTAATTATTTTATTCCAGTCATAAGAGTTTATTGCATCCAAAAATGCATCAGAGTCAAATTTAGACCAGTCACGCACTTCTCGAAAAAGACTAGGATCATTTTTTACCTGATTTTTAATAATCAGGAACTGAGATAGATGATCCGATATGCTAGTAAGGATATTTCCAGACACAGTGTTTACAAAATCTACAGAACAAAAAATATTATCTATAACCGTAGCACTATTGCTGGTGACACGAGTCGGAAGAATTATTTGGGGTAAAATAGAAAAAGAACCAATTAAGTCCATAAATGTATGAGTATCAGCACTATTATTTGGATTCAGCAAGTCAATGTTGAAATCTCCCAGTAAAACTATGGGTTTATTCTCCATGGAAATTTTATGTAGGACAGGAGACAAGAAGCCATTATTGAATGCATCAACAGACATCACAGGATGCCTGTAAATGCATCCAACTATGACATTCCTTTTATTATTCCTGTGAATCTCAATAAAAGTGGATTCAAGTTCCTTGGGTAGATAACAAATAGATTCAAACTCAGCACGACGAGAGTATTACATGATAACTTGGCGCAAAAAAAAATTTAAAAAATCGGAGCTCCGTGAATACGTCCGACGTCCAACGAATGACACGAACTTAAAACGTGTTGGTGTTGTCTTATTTGAATCTCATGTTCTAAAATTTTCAGTAGTGATATTAGAAGTAACATAATCTATATGTATCATTTTAGACTGAACATAATGAACGGTTTATGAGCCTTTTTTTTTTTAGAATTTCAACGTCTTGCTCTCCATAAGTTGGCAAAATTCAAGCAGGAGATCAGGGAACTGAAAAAAGAGCTGAACCACCATATGTAAGAGTGGACATTGACGAAATGTCCAAGAGATGGATGAATTTGAGGAAATTTATGAAGATAAAGAAGAAAAAACTAAGATGGTGGGTTGTCATAGTTTGTTAAGATTACTAAAAATATGTGCTTAACACGGAAATACATTTTGGGTCTTATTTTGACCTATAGACGATTTTCCTGTGACGTACATTGTTATGGTTACCCAAACCTGTGTGCGGTTTCGGAGGCAAAAAAATAACAAACATGATGTCAATAAGGCATGAAACTGATAAATTTATAAAACCTTATTTAAATATCTTGATATTCTGTCTCGTTAATGTTTGCTACCAACAGATTGAAAGCTCATCATTTAAACAACCAATACTAACAATCAATATAGCAAGTAGTTCTATTGAAGGCGTATAAATAATCTTTTATCAGCTTTTGTGTAACAGATGTCCTTAGGAAGTTCCAAAAAAAGAATGAACAAAAGAAAACATGCTCGTCTCATCCATATATAACTCACTCGTGAACTTTGCTATTTAAAATCAGATAATCAATTTGTTGAGCATATCAAGTCAAATAAAGAAGCCTGTAACCATTATACTGGGTTTAAGAGCTATAATCGATTATTGTTGGTTTATAACTACCTAGATTTTGGTCAAAATGGAGAAAATGTACTGCTTCATAATTATAAAGGTTGTGTATTGTTTGGTGAGTCTCAAGGCAGGCCACGGGCACTGTCACCATTAAACAGTTTCATATTAACTTTGATACAATTACGAAGAAACTTCAGTGTGTTCTACAATAAGCAATTTGTTTATATCTTACATAAACTATATGTATCTTAAACTTAAAATAATAAATGTATGGCGTACAATGGAACAAGTCCAAACCACGATGCCAGCCTCAATGAAAGAAAAATTCCCTAATGTTAAGTGTATCATTGATTATCTAGAGATAAAAGTTGAAGTTCCAACGTCCTTATTTTTGCATAAACTGTTTTGTTCTGATTATAAAAGCCACACAACAGTAAAGATACTTGTTGGTATTACTCCAGGAGGTGGATTTAATTTTGTCTCTGCTGCTTACCCAGGAAGTATTTCAGACAAAAATATAACTGTAAAATCTGGTGTGTTGAGTCCTAACCTTTGGAAACCTGCTGAGGCAATTATGGCAGATCGTGGATTTACTATAAAAGAACATACTGACACAATAGGTATCAAGCTAATAGTTCCATTGTTTTTACAAGGGCGAGACCAAATGGATGAAAGTGAGGTTGTAACAACGCAACAGATTGCAAATGAAAGAATACACGTTGAACGCATGATACACCGACTTAAATGTTACCACATTTTTGACAGAGTTGTACCGATATCCATGATAGGATCAATGAACCAAATCGTATCAGTATGTACTATGCTAGCAATTTTTGATGATCCAATCATTAAAAGCAAATAATATAATAAACTAATAAAACTACAGAGTACTTCAAAAGAAATCAGACTGACTTCAAAATAGTCTTGTTTAAAACAAAATACTATTTCAGATCGTGATTGATTTTTATGAATCACTCGGTAGTTATTGTATTATAAAGAGCTAATTTTAACAAACAAGTTAATATTATGTACTATATTTCTTAATGATTTGTGATAAATGAAAATAGAAATAAAAATCTAATATTTTTTTTGAAAGGAAATCCCTGTGATTTTTATCAAAATAAATTCTGTCAATAACTAATCCTTTTGAAGTATAAAAAATAAAATCACACCATGTCTGAGTCGTAATTGCTAACTGCATTGTTATCTGATCATAATAGGAATGGTCTGTTCCTGGTCATATTTTACCAGATTGATCTTTGCATATGGGTGAAGTTTTTGAAATGTAAACAATATCTGAATATCTTATTATACTAATTCGCATTTGTGCATACCACTTTTATTTTAGAGAGTGACATATTTGTTTTTTTTTCACGGTCAAAACCTTCTTATTTATTCCCTTTTCGTCGTAAAACCACGCCAAAGCGAGAGCGATTTTTTTTATTTTTCGCGATTAGTATATGCTCCTCCGTTTTGTTATTTTTGGCTTGCGCAGTGGAAATCAGCGGAAAAACGTCTTTGGAGGAGTGCGAGCAATGCAATGTTAATCGTTCGAAATTTGTCAACGATCATTTCGTGAGCAAGAAACTTCGCGAAGAAGACGTGTTTCTTTTTGTATACGAATATTTTAATTTAAATTTGATTGTTTTAGGCAGCAAATCGACGAAAGAACTGACGAAGAAACACGAAGGTATTGTTATTATTATAAAACGTTTTGCTAAACTTTTACTCTTATTAATAAAACAACACGGGTAGCAAGTGAGTTAGTTATTTGTTTACAATGAAAAATCATATTTAGATATACAGAAGAAGTGCAGTGAAGTTTTTAAAAGATAAGCTGCAGAAAGATCAAACGATTAATAAAAGAACAGGCAGCAGCATGTGTGTAAGTGATTAGTTAGCAGGTAGCACACGTGAGTTTTTGAACAGATGTTTGTTTTTTTTTATATATAGGTTTTTTCAGATGAAAACCAAACGAAGAACGAGTGGAAGAAAGTCGTGCTGATTTTACGAATTTCTTTTTATAGTTATCAAATAGTTATGGGAGTGCAGCAGTACAGAAGTAGTGTAGATGAAGTTGAAGAAAGGATGATGTTTATTTACATTGGTGAAAATGGTTTTACTTTTTTCGGTGGAAAATTGTTTGGAAAAGATATAAAGTAATATACGTAAGTACATGAGTCAAACGGATTTAATAAATACAGCGTTAAAAGAGAATAAAAACCGAGTTACAACGATCAGATCATAAAGATGCAGGTCCTACACGAGCAGTTACTGATTTGTTTTGGTAACGAACTGTTCCTTATTTTATTTATTTCAAAATGGCTCCACAGTTATGAAGTTACGAAGAAAGCATTTTTATGTCTTTCACTGTATAAAAATGGTAGTGAAATTGCAGTAGAAAACAAATAGAAAGTGTATGTTTACAATAGGAAAGTATGCTGGAAAGTTAATCGAGTGTTATTAATTTGTTTACAGGTATGAAATATAGAAAGTAAAAGAGTTTAGAAGTGTTTGATAATGGCTACAGAACATGATCAATATTGTGTTGTTTACTATCTCATGATGATGTGAATTGGTATTGAAAGGTAAAGTTAAAATAGTATCTATTTAGTTAAAACACAGTTAGTATTAGTGGATAAATAAAGGATAAGAGGGATGTTTACTGTTGTGTTTTGAATTTTCCAGCGCAGAGGAGGAGCTTTGAACTGGAAATAAAAAATGGCTCCACGAATGTTTTCATATGTTAAAAAGTTTTCAGCTATACTAATTCTGTCATTACGTTTGTTTTTAATTATTATTTTTAAGGTTAATATATTTTCAAAGTTTCTTTTACTTTGTTTTGTTTTTCTTTAGATTTCGTCATAGCATGATTAGGTTTTTTTGTATATGTTTTTTGAATGTTTTCATCTGTTAAGTAGAAATGAAGCACATGATGGGTTATAATGTTGAGAGGGTTACTTAAGAGAAGAATGGATTATGTAATTTAAATGACTGTGCAATGAAACTATCCTACAAAAAATAAGCGTTGTTGGCTGTATTTTTCTTAAGTTTATATTTTATCGTGTTTATGCATATTTTGTATTATGGTAATCGTTTACGTACTATGCCTAGGTATATAACTTTGGCTGTATGATTTTATTTGTGACTTTTTATCTTCTGTGTAAATTTTTGTTCTTAGTTATTGTTTTTAGGATAAATGCGTACTTGAATTTCCTTTTTTTTTTTTTGTTTTTTGTTTTGTTTTTTTTTATTTTCGGTATTACAATTGAAATATTATTCTTTTAGGCAATAATAAAAAAAGCACAAAGAAATGAAACTCATGGTTTTAATCATGATGTTGATGGTTTTGGGAACAACTAAATATATCATTTCAAAAATTCATTAATGGTTGCAGTCCAGTAGTAACTTTTGAACAAAAGAAAAAGTTGGAAGGTATCATTTTTGTAATATTATTCAATGTTTGGTTTTGTATGTCTGGGTTAACGGTTCTGAGTTATATATTGCGTTTTTTTACATTAAAGTTACTTCTCTTCTGCGTATGAATATATATTCTGAGCCATGTTGCTATTTGTTTCTGTTTTAAATTTTCTGAATGTAAGAAATGAATTAAAAAATTAATGCCTGAAAAGAAACTTTTGCAAGAGTTAAATTCTGCGACACAACGCATACTGAACAAGGGTGGCGAGCGACGCCGCCTGGGATGTTTTTGAGTTGCGATTCTATGATTTATTTTTTCATCATGGGGTACGTACACGCAGGGAATGGTGGATTTGACCTAATGTTTTCGAAGTTAAGTTCGGTAAAAAGTTTTTACCCGGGATACTAGTCTTATTATACTAATCCGCGTGCGTGTGCAACACGTTTAACTTAGAGAGTGTTGTGTTTTTGCTTTTTTAATGGTCAAAATCTTCTTAATCGTGGTCATATAGCGGCAGTTCGACCACGCAAGACACATTCACGATTAGTATAATAGCACGTGGCATTTGACGTCAGATGTTTTTATAATCACGGGGAACCATTGCATTGCATCCCCAATCGAACGCGACGTTTTTGGGGAAATATGTCGAGAACCAATAGGGATAACTGACGTTTTTTAGGGTCAGCGATACGGGTGACGGGGTGACGCAACATTTAGGCCTAAATTTTATTTAGTACTGCGGATATGACGTCATTAAAATCTTTGATCAACGATATCTCTGCAACGGTTGATCGTAGCGAAACGATCCCATACACTTTTTTGCTCAGTTTTTCGAGCTCTACAACATGAGAACACTTTCCAGCCCAGATTCCGTGATTAAAATTTTCGTCACGGGCTACGCACACGGGAACGCGTCGTATTTCTGCAGATTCTTTTCGAAATTAAAGTCGTAAAAAACTTTTACGCGAGATACTAGTCTGATATATAATAGCGAGTGTGTGTCACACTTATTTTAGAGAGTGATAAATTTTGTTGAATTTTACAGTCAAAATCTTATTAATCGTGGTCATATTTTTCGTTAGGCCATGCACTTTTTTTATGATTATTATATAGTAGCACGTGTCGTGACGTCAGTTTTTTAATTTATCGTGGGGGGAATCATTGCATTGCATCCCTAATCGAACGTGACGTTTTTGGGGAAATATCTCGACAACCAATAGGGATAACTGACGTTTTTTAGGGTCCGCGTTACGGGTGATGGGGTGACGAAAAATTTGGGCCTAAATTTTATTTGGTACTGCAGCTATGACGTCATCAAAATCTTTAACCAACGATATCACTGCAACGGTTGGTCGTAGCGAAACGATCCCATACATTTTTTTGCTTAGTTTTTCGAGCTCTACAGCATGGATAGACTTTCCACTTACGATTCCGTGGTTTAATTTTTCATTACGGGGTTTGCACACCTTGATTATATGTTTCGTCACCTTTTTCGACATGGGATTTGCATATATCCTTTACGAAGTTAGATGTGGTAAAAAGTTTTTACCCGGGTTACTAGTGTCCCTATATTCCTCTGAACATTTCACCTCTAAAATCCCAAAAATATCATTTTCAGAGGGGTCTATTACTTTCCCATCAGGAGTGGCAGCTAATACATAGTTGGTCTCATCAATCACCAACCCAAATGATTCAACTTGTATGCAATGGTCTATCATATTCATATAAGTTTCATACTTTTGGATAGCTACAGGCTCATTAAACTTTCCTGTTTGTATGATTTTTTTTAAAATTTATTTTAACGAGGCCTGGGGGAACTGGCAGTGTTATCCACTGATGTGGGCCTCCAACAGGAATGTATACCTTAGATTTTAAGGCAGAGAACTTGCACATACTAGACTGATAGGTGATTGTGGTTTTTATTTATGTAATTTGAGGCACTTGTTCATTGCATTACATCATGCACATATATATCTCATTATATATGCCTTTTCGTTGCATACATTATTATTCTATACTAGTAACCCGTGTAAAAAATTTTTACGCATTTTAATTCTTGAAAATGACGTCTTAAAAATGGTGGTGTAGAAAAATTAATTTACAAAATGACAAACAGAAAGTGTGTTAGTGTTGTTAGTGTTCGTCAATAACGCGGATCATAAAGCTACCAGTTATTTTCTTAGAGGTTTTAAAGGTGTTTTCCAAATAATTTCAAGTCTAACTTAGAAGGCAATGCGATGGTTCCCCTGATTTTAAAGATCCACTGAAACAGACACAACCTAGATAAAACATTTTTCCAAGTTTGCAATCAACACTGCGGCGTAGAACAAAAAATCGTTTTACTTGGAAGATCTGAAACCCATCAAAAATAATATATACGCACTGTGCATCCGCTATTTTCACTCTCTAAAATAAATTGCATCTAGTGCAAAATATTTTACGTGTTTTGATTTTTAAAATGTCGTCTCAGAAAATGGCTACAAAAATTTTAATCACGGAACGATGCTGAGAAAGTACATCCAACTGATCTGAATAATACAGTAACCGTTACCAAGATGTTGGCGATCAAACATCACAGCCCTGCGCGGACCATCAAAAATTTAATTCTCGAAAAGCACCTTGTACGATTCAATATGCAATGCAATGGTTCCCAGCCATTAACAAATGTAACGTCAAAATGGAAAAAAGTACTCCTCACCCTTTCAATTAAAAACTCTGTAGGTATTCAAGATAAAGCATTTTACCTGTTCATTGTCAACACTGCAGATCATAAACATCTTTTTACTCGGAAGATCTGAAACACAAAAAATACTCATATTAAATCCTTTCACGATACGATATAGAAATAAATTTTGCGCACATGGAACAACAGAAAGATTAAAATGGCTGTAACTGTTCATGGAACCCATGATCCAAGGTAAACAGAAGCTATTTTGCTATTTTGAAAAGCCAAACCCGTAAGTCGTGAACGTGTCAAAACAAATTAATACCTTCGAGTGATTTTCTTTTTACGAAGCTAAGGTTGGATATTTATATAGAATATTGTTCTTCACCAACCCAGAACGTCATGATTTAAAATTCATTTCTTCAAATTTCATTGTTTTTATTGGTTTTCCCTAAAGGAGAAGTGATAGTGCAGCAACCCTATTTACATTATAAAAAAACAAAACAAAAAAAGTTCAAGAGCGTACTTACCCTGAAAACATTAATAAATCTTCGTGCAATACTTTCGTTACTAACTTCGTTGTCTTGAGATTTTTTACTCTCGTATGTTTCATTACCTCTTTTTCAAAATAGCAAATGTAAACTTGCTGGCAAACGAACATCAACGCTATCGATTCTTGATCTTGCAAACAATCAAAACAATGCGCTGTGAGGGTTTCCGCTTATACTAATCGCGAATGTGTTATGCACGGTCTAACTGCCGCTATTGACCACGATTAAGAAGATTTTGACCGTTAAAAACGACCCGAAACAATCACTCTCTAAACTAAAAACTGGATGCACAGCGCGTATTAGGATATAGATGTTCATATCGCATTAGCATTCTACAGTGCCAGGATTTGAACCACTACCAACTATCACCCTTGTGTTACAAGCCAACCGTCTTACCAAGTGGGCTATACACCCCTGTTCATAAAACTTGAGAAGGTTTTGGTGGATTTACGATCGATTTTGCAAGTGATTCAAATCCTTATCTAGTTTTCGGATCTTTATTTCTCCAAACATTATTCAGGGAGGCAGTGAAACGACCCAGCCTGTATTCGAACCATTTGGAGTTGTCTGTCTGATTTCTAGTCTCCGACTCAATTTTGCTGATATTTTCATTAGTTGTTTTCAATGAATTCAAGAAGATAGTCTCAGTTTGTCCAAGTTTTTCCAAATAACTAGACATTTTGTCTGAATTTTTGACTATTGGGAAATCAGGAAAATTTAGAATTTTTCTTTAAGTGGAATTAAACTCTTTACTAACATAGATTTTGAAATCTGCAGGTATAATTGGACACTGGCTACTTATTAAATATCCAGCAGGAGCTGGACGAAATTTAGTTTGAACTTCCTGCAGGTTGTCACTTGAATTATATACAGAAACAAATGGGATATTTGCGTTTTCTTGTTTCATACCGGTAAACAAATTATTCAATTTTTCAATGTCAAGTAATCCTTTCTTTTTATTATGTGCTTTATACAATGTTGAATCAATCCCAGCTTTTCGCTTCCTCGAGGTTTCATCATCAGTCAAGGAAGGTGATACAAGGGCTATGTTTGAAAGAAGTACCTTGTCGAGTTTATCTCTGCTTTTGGGAACTGACCAAATACATGGTTTTGATGTGCAAGCAGATTGCCCTGGCACTTCTCTTTTGTTTTCTAGAACCCAATGTGCAATAAGTTTCAAAAATACAAAACTATGTGAGCATGTCCCACCTTTACCAGCTGGACATCGGCAAAATGCAAATTCTACTTCATCAGTGTTACTTGATAAAGCAATGGTTATCCATATGTCTTCTTTTTTTAAACTTGCTCCACAAATAGCTTTGAAACAAAAAAGATTTTCTGACCTCATTGCATAAACCGAATGCATGTCAATATATGACTCAGCGAAAAACTGATTTCCCCTCTCAAAGTTTTTCTTTACATTTGTAAAGTTTTTTACGTGTAAAGAGGTTATCTTTGCATAATATTTATCTATCTCTTTAACCGACAATTTTGGAAGACCTTCCAATGACTTTGTCCAGCCAGCTGTTGACTTTAAGGCTCCAAGTTTATCTGCCAGAATATCAGGTATTTTACTTTCACAGTCAGTGCAGAAGATTACCAGCGGAACATTCACGAGCAGTAGAGGTAGCAAAAATGTTGTCTATTAAGGTTTGAGATGTTTCTGTAATTCTTGTTGGCAAAAGGACTTGAGGTAACATCGAATAAGAGCCTAAGGTGTCTAGGAAATCAGAAACATCAACATTGATACCTTAATTAAGAAGATTGATATTAAAGTCTCCTAGCAAGAAAATCGACTTATTCTCCCTAGTAACAAGTTGCAAGAAGGGAGAAAGAAAACCATTTGTGAATGTATTTACACTCATGGCAGGATGTTTGTAAATACATGCGACAATATAATTAGATTTACTAGAAAAAGAAATTTCAACAAAAACAGATTCGAGCTCTCTGGGTTTATATAAAATTTCAGAAAGATCAGATCGTGGAAAATAGGACAAGTGATTTGAGGTATACAAAAGTGCTCCACCAGCTGTGGACTCAGTTGGTGTATGTTCAACACAATAACCTTCCATATTAAAATCAAAAGTCGGGGGTGAGTGTTTCAAAAATCTAGATTCAGAAATCCTAACTACGTTAAATTTCAGGTTAAGGAGAGACAATAGTGCATTAAGTTCGTCAAAATGTCTGCCTAGAGATGACACATTCAAATTTAGTGCAGAAAAAGTAAGTTTAGAAGAAGCAACAAGAGCATTGAATTCCTGGCAATCGTAATACTTACAGCTCAAACAAGATTGATCATCGTCGGCAAAACAGTTACCATTAAAGTTTACGGAGTTGAGGTCATCTATAAGAGATCAATAGGGAGCACTGTTAATAAAATTGTTACAGCCAACCATTTAGAAAGGAAAAAATCAAAATATTGAATTAAAAACTCAGCATGCCTAAAACATAATGGTTTGCATCTAGCGCAATGAGCTTAAAGTAAATAAGAGTAAAATAAAACGTATACCTGTGAATAAGAAACGAAAATCAAAGCCACAAAAATTGTGAAACACACTCACAGGAACACTCACACACAGAAGTTTGAAAACTGTCGTAGAAAGGAGAACAACAACAAAAAAAATCACAACACACAACTTATAAAGTCAACTAACTTAACTATTACTGGTAATTTAAAAGTTATTATTAACAGTTGTACTGTCGTATAGGAAAGAGCTTCACTTAATGAGTAATAGATAAGCGAAATTAAAAAGACAAAAATGGTAGTATTAAGTTTAACAAAGGGAGAAAAAAGAAAAGAATTGCAAAATGATGCTTGGGGAGTTTGCGCGGATGTAATTAGACTGATGTGATTGTTAAAAGAGGGGCATATTAAACTGTTTAAAAAGTAACAGAAAGAGAGAAAAAAAACAACATACCGACATAAAGTTGGCCTCATACATAGTATTTTAACACGGGAAAAAGTAAATTGTTACGGTGCTTCCAAAACTTCATTAAACTGTGACAATACTTCAAGAAACTTATCCATGGTCTCAAAAAATTTGAAGCTTCCATCTTTTAACTTTGCCACGGTGTTACAATTAATATCAGCAAAAACATAGTCTACATTCGTATCAGAGTTCGATATATGAGTAGAAGCTTGGTCAAGAAGATCAAGTCTAGCTTTTATTAGATTTAGGTAAATTTTGCAGGAGTCGGATTTCTTTCTGTTTCTGTATAAAAATGTTCGTTTTCGAAAGGAATGAAACTGGACAATAATTCCATTTTTTCCTATTCTATGGGCATGATCGATGTCCTTATCCACAAGATTAAGATCTTCACATACCTTTAACACTTTTCGAACACAATCTTCAGACGTTTTATCTTTCTCCTTTTTTAAGCCAACTAACCTTAAGCAGTACCGTCTAGAATATTGCTCGTTGTCGTCTGAGGTTTTTGTTATTGTTCCCACAACGCTTGTTAAAACAGCAACCCGCGGTCTTCTAACTTCTGTATTTGATGTTCTTGAGAGTTAACAACATTATCGAGTTCGTTGATTCGTTTATTTTGATTGAGTATCAGCTCATTTTGTTCAGATATCAACTTTTTTAAATCATCGATGTTATCTTTAGTAGCCAGTGTGGATAGCTTCCTATCTATTTCTTCAAAGCTCAATATTTCTTGTTTGCTGCTGCTTCTTAGTAACATTCTTGTTAATTCTAGCACAAACTTTCACGCCCACTTTAACTTCACAGCTCTAGAGCATGACCGCTATGCTGTCCGATGCGAACAAAATATGAATGGTATTATATATATAATATATAATGTTATTCAATGTTTGTATTTGTGTGGCTGGGTATATAGTTCTGTGTTATGTATTACTTTGTTTTACACTAAAGTTACTTCTTTTATTCTGCGTATACAATATATACTTCTTTGTTACATCTTCTGCATGCAAAAGCATGGTTTGAGTCTGTAGTAGGGCAATTTAAGTGTTGCAATGTTTGTTAGTGATTCACCTCTCCAGGGGAAAAATGATTTTATAAAACTTTTATTCGGTTCAATTCCAGTGTGACTATATACTCATATGCATTTACACGCATTAAAATAGTGGGATGTTGGATGCTTGGGTGTATAGTTTTGCATTAGTTTTATTATGATTTGTTTTACGCAGAAGTTCCTTTTAATTTTCTGTGCATGAAAAATATAGTTTCAGTCTATAGTAGGGCATTTTAAGTGTGGTGATGTTTGGCTATGTTTCATGTCTCCAAGGCAAAAAATAATCTTTATTCGAATCAGCTCCAGTGTTTGTGAACCCATGGAAATATTTTACATCTATATGTTTATGCACATTATAGTATTGGGATGTTGAATGCTTGGGTGTATAGTTTTGCCTAAAATATGGTTTTTCTTTAAGCGTTTTGATGCGATTTCAGTTTATGTAAATAATATCTCAATGCTTCGTTTCACGTGTAACGGAAAAATAATTATTTTAGAAATCTTTTCCTCAGATCAGCTGCAGTATCCGTTAAAGCCTTAAAAAACATTTTACATGTGATATGGTACTGGCTTTTGTGTATCTGGGTATATAAAAATGGTTTCAGTCAAAAGGAGGGAATATTTGGTGTTTCAATGTTCTAATTATTTTGATGTTTGGTTCTTTCATGTCTACAGAGGAATTTTCTCTGCGGTTCAGCTCAGATTGATAAAAACTGGTCGAAAGATTTTTACCTGTGTAACTGGTCTAAAAATCACGTAAGTACATTCCACTTTCATTTTAGAGAGTGATATATTTACTTTTTTTTAACCATCACTGTTTTCTTATGTGCACATAAAACCACGTAGAAGCGACAGACACTTTTGGCACAATTAGCATAAAAGCACGTTGCATTTGATATCAGTTATTTTTACAATCACAGGGAATCATTGCATCCCTAATCAAATGCGACGTTTTTGGGGAAATATCTCGAGAACCAATGGGAATAACTGATGTTTCCTGGGATTGGTGATACAGGCGATGGGGTAACAAAAGTTTTGGGCCTAAATATTTTGGCTTGTGCGGCTGTGACGTCATCAAATCTTTTGACCGGCGATATCTCTGTTACAAAATGATCCCATACACATTTTTGAGCTATACAACATGGATACATTTTCTCTTTCCAATTACCAAATTGAAATTTTCTTCACGGGGTTCGCACGGAAAGGCGAATTTGATACATCCATTTCGAAGTTAAACTCTGTAAAACAATTTTACCCGGGTTGCTAGTTATATGATAATGGCTAGTTTATTGGCAATAGAATATATTTCAACTTACATTTAAATGAATATTCTATTGTGTATAGTGATGTGAAAGAGGGTTTATTTCACCAAATGGAACAGATATGATATTATTATTACGAAAGATTATACATACGCCTAGATTTTAAGTAAATAGACAAAATAATATGCCTTTTTTTGTTTAAAGAACTTCTAGTCTACTCATATTCGTTTAGGGGCCGCTTCCATTTTCATCTTGCCAAGCATAACGTCAAATGGACGTTATCAAATTTCCCCACCTAACCCAATAAGGTTGAGCGAGGCAAATCAAAATACTGCTCAAATGATGAGCATTCTAAAAGTTTGCTTTCACTGTACATACTACCCTGCAGCAACCCAAAGCTTCATCAATGATTTTCAACATGGAATCGCAATACTCATGGTAGAATTATCCGTTGCCGTAAATTTGTTTTGCATGGTTTGCGATTTAGAGTTATTCCATAACCTCGTTCCCATGGTCTCTTGCCTTTCGATATGAAAACTTTCGCCGTCTTTTCACATATCAAAAAGGCAAGAAGCCCAGGGGACAAGGTTGACTTATTCCACTGATTGCATTTTCATAATGCCTTAAATATAATGTGGGGTGGCCAGGCTATACAACCTCAATTAAGATAAGTATTAGTTCCTTAAAATATTTTCATTATATATCTTTTAGATGAAATAAAAGGATAGAATAAAAAAAAATACTGAACAAATACTAACATCGAAGATTCTGTTTGCTACACAAATTGTATTGAATCATGTTCATTGGATGGAATCCAACAAAAACGCTTTTCAGCTGATGTACATGGCTCTTCACTTTCGTCATCGTTATTTAGTCTCTCTTCAGCTGCTTCTTTCCTTTTCATCTGGATTAGATAAAACAAAATTATCTACAATGGTGCAAATATGAGACAATGATAAATACGGTTTCTCCATAAAAATGAATACTAATGTGTATGACCATGAAACTGAATAGTGTAATAAATTATATTTCAGGAATGCTAATTCGCATTTACAAAATCCATATTATAGACAACAGTAGAAACAATTATGTAAAACTTTTATAACCCTGCAAAATAAAAGTTACACAGTAAGGATCAAATAATAAACACCTTTAACAAATTTACGTTACCAAATATAGCATATTGGATATTGTGTGATGGCTTTCCTTTGATTTTATTTTTGTTGCTTCCTTGGCTTTTGATGTTGTTGCTTTCGATTTTGCTTTAAAGATAGTGATGTACGATGTTTTTTGGCAGTTTGATGATGACCAAGTGATGACTGTGATGTAAACTCTTGATCACATCCTTGGAATGAGCAATGGAATACCTTCTCAGCTGCAACTGCTTTATTTTGATGGTGATGAAACAGACATAAGAGATGTCTCTCCTTTTCAGTTTTGGATTTGAAAGCGTAAGCTGGACATATCTCACACTTTCCAAGCTATTTGGAAAGGCCTATTGCAGGCCCTTAACACGATCGTAATCATCGTACAACATTATCTTCGCCAAGAAAAACAGGTTCTATATGAGCAGGAAAACTATCAAAGCTAAAGTCACACCAGTACTGATCGGCAAATGAGTGCATTGCGCAATCAAATACAACCTTTTCTTTTGTCTTCAACACTTCCTGATCAAGTCAAGTCAAGGCTGCAGCAACTTTATCATCCTCATTTTTGAGAGGAGAAAAAATAACACTAGACAGTTTATTGCTTTAAGTGACCAACACTGTTCAATTGGATTAAACGCTGAATAGCGACCAGAATAAGCCATGATAGTGAATATGTCAGCCTCAAGCTTTTTGAACAACTGATGGTAGAACAATTTATTCGCTATATGAGACGGATTGAAATCAGGTCCTCCATCTGCTAAGAACATGTAAACTGAATCTTTTAATGGAGCACTATGAAAACATCTGTCACGTGTGTTGCGGCAGTTGTAAGATTGTATTTATGAGAGCGTATCATTAAATGAGCATTTCCTGAGTAAGGAGTGTCTAAATGAAGTCTACCTTAACCATTATATTTCCACTCGTTTTCCTTGAGATTAGGAATAGCTTTGTAGTTTGCCATGTTTTCTTTTTGAAATGAAACATGATAGAATTTATGCGAAGCTTTATAGTAACCAAAATATAGCGGTGACTGTTTCGCGGTTATATCGTATTGACTGGTTATAATTTCAATGCTGTCTTCAGGTTTCAGTTTTATCATTTCACAATGAAATAGCATGCTAACAGCTACTGATATTGTGTTAAGATGGTCACCGGAAGTGTCGCAGTTTTCCATAACTTCACAAGAAATTGAATCTTTTAGTTCTTCCTCTGTCACTTGCATGTTAACTGACTTTCACATTGTTTTATCAAGACCAACCAAGAATCATCTGCAACTTTAGCTATTGTTGCTCCAAGACTTACTATATCTATAGATTCAGTGATGTCATAGGTAGATGAATCGGAATCATGAATTATTACGTCATCACAGACAAAAGATAATTAGGCACAGGAAAGTCATGATCAGATTTATTTGGCATGTTCGAGGACGCAAATAATTTTCTGACTTGGTGGTACCTAGAGACGGCTGGTGCTCCTACTTTGAGCTTGGCCATATCATCCATACTTAAAATACAAGCATCTGAACCCATTAACATACAAAACTCCCTGCATTGTGCGTTCCTAGCAAAAAGATAATGGCTGTCTGGGTGATACTCTCTGAAATTATTTTTCTTCATGCTGATTCTTCCATTGATAAGAGCTTTGTAACGTCGACTTGCAATATTGCTCTTATTTGGAGCATTAAAAAGTCTTCTGACGGTTGAATTTGAAATGCCGTATTCTTTAAGCCCTGGAATAGTATCTAGAAGATGGTCTTTTATCTGTTTAGTTGATACACCAGCGCTGCTTCCTGTACCAATCAGCCGCAACGTTAACTAAATTTGGAAATCTCGATGTAATTGATGGTTGTCCTTAGCTCATGAAACAGTCAAGTTCCTCTGGCAGAATTACAATGTTTTCTGACATTATATTCGCGATTTACTTTAATTGCTCTGGTGATAGTGGCTGTTGAACTATCTTATAGTTTTCCATTTCAAAGATGTTATCGAAAGTTTGTTCCCATGTTAACTCCAAATTATTGTAACAGAAACATTCCTTAAGCTCATTTGGTTTGCGGCTAGTGAGGCGTACTTTATTTTCTCGTTGTTGCTTAAGACCGCGTCGTATATTCGTCAAAAAAGAAATTATTCAAAATTTCCAGCTTTTTTAGCAAAGACATGTTCATTTAAGGTGAAGTTTTACATTCATAACATTGTTTCATTTAACTGGTTAATTCGGAACAAAGTGAATTAATCTTGTCCAAACGGACAACAAAGTTTCTAGCTTTGTTGGAAGCAGCTATGTATGACTTTTTTAATGCGTAAAACTCATCCCACGAATATGGAAAAGTTTTCATAAACGATGAATCATTCACTATATCATCCGTAAAGAACTGGTGAATGTTTTAAGTGTAGCCTATTTCTGTCAAACAAGACTTAATCAACCCGTATTCATTGGACTTAAGGTAATCCTCACGTGCCGAAATATCTTTTGGAGCATTTGGAATGCTTTCTGAACTAGCTGTGGGTGTTGACTGTGTCAATGAATTTGGTTTAGGTTGACTCACTAATAAAGGGTAACATGTACTGGTTAGTGATGTAGTCTTGGAGATGAAGAAGTTAGTACAAATTCGTTTTGATGGAGGAGGAAGTTGTTCTATATATTTCTTTCCTGATTATGGATTGTTTTTGATTAGTTCTCAATCTTTTAATACTGCGTTTCTACTGTACTTGGCTAACTTCCCAATTTTTATTGACGTAACACTCATAGTCTGTTTTCGGGGGATTCGAAATAGGGTTCAACCCGAGGTGTCTTCCAAATAAAGTGAATTGCGTTGACATGTTCTACGAAGGATAAATATTAAATAGACCGTTCCCGAGATGCATAATTAAGTGGCCTTATTCATGTTCCGCCTCGTTTCCGAAATAAAACCATCATTTTTATTTCGGTCAATTACTTTAAAGGAAGCAGATCTGGCTTTGCAGATTGAGTCCCGAATAATTGTACATGTATGTTTATTTTTTTCATGTGAAAATCCCTAAGATGACTCTTGGGGACATCTCAATGAAATTTCACGCCTCTGTTTCTTTCATCCAAGAAGGTGACAATATCTTTAGTAATTTGCTTCAATTTCTATTAGTTCTTCCTAAGTTAGAAGATGAGTACTTTTGTTGCATAAATCTACGTATTTTTCCATTAAATACTTGAGTTTTGGTATCTCCCATTTGACTCTGTCCACGTTGGAAACATTTTCCATAACTTTTGTTATTATTTAACACAACCTTTTCATCAACTTTCCATGAATAGCGTTTTTTCAGATGATCCATTTGATAGGCTTGATCGATTTGATAGGCTCAACCCTTCGTGTTGACTTCGTGTTGACTCATCAGTCAATTGTCAAAACAACCATGATGATGATCACAGCTATATTATTACAAAACAAAACAAGAAAACATACAATCAACAAACATAAAATAATATTAAATACATACTAGTTTATACTGACACTTGACTTACACACAAGCCACATACAAACAGGAATAACTTCATAACAGATAACACAAACAAATAAAAATGTTCAACTACAAAGAAACGTACCGACTGTGACTAACAATATTGTACCACAGTAACACTACATACACAGTGCACACAACGTAATTGCTCATTAACACCAACTACAAAGTGTCACTCGTCCCTGCAGGTGGTATTGAGGTGCCACTTATACTTATTTTTTCAGTGAAAGAAAACAGGATTTTTTTTTTATATAATTATGCAAAGCACAAAAGTGCGACAATGACAAAATTGAGAAAAGAAGTTGAGTTTATTAAGTTTAAATCTAACGGTTATGTCTTTGAACGTGTAGGCAATAAAATGACGAAATGTAATAATCCCATTGACATTTGAATTTGTGTATGGAAGCCGCTTGGATGATTAACTTTCAATTTTGGTACGCCATCTACATAGTGCATGTAAAATTTACTATCGTTAAGGATTTCTTCAGATGTGTTGTATCTTTTTGAATAAGGGCATTTGATTTCTATCAGTTCTATTTGTCAGAGACTAAACCATCAGGGCTTGCTGCTAACCAAAACACATTTGGCTGAATAACAATTCCAGTTTCTCTAACATCTGTCATGTTTAAAGATATACTTTGTAATCTGTGTATATACTTCTTGCTTTCGATTCATATAACTTGCCACGTTTTAGTGATTCCTGGACAGAAGAAGGTAAATTTCAATCAACTTAGGATTTAGTAAATCTGTTGCAAGTGAACGGAAATTATTAAAAAGTTTTATTTAAAAAAGGATTGAATAATTTACACTAGAGGTATTTGATTATATATATATAAAATAAAAAAATAAGTTAAAATATATTATAAAATATAATATAGGACATTAAAATACCAGCGACTCGCATCCCGAAGTAGGCATAGTAACTCTAAAAATAGAATTGTATTGGAGTAGCAATTGGGCTAATTGCACCTTAGAAGCGTAAGAACAAAAGGCCACGAAGTGAAAGGATACTCTCTCAAAAGAAACAAGTAAACAGATCAATCAGGCAATGCAACTTATTGCATTGTCAAGGCTTTGGTTAGAAACGTCCATATATTTCCGAAAAGGTACTCTTGAACCTCTCAGACACAATAATGCTGATCTAGTAATTTCCATTGACAGTGTAGTATGTAGCCAGGTAATAACCTGTCCATAGTCCTCATCATTTTTTTCACATAATTTCTTCGGCAGAACGGATAATAATTTTTTGCAATTCTCACCAGCTCCTCCGTTCGTTCCAAATACTAAAGCAGTAAAACTTCCATGCTCGATGTCCAGTACTCGCTGCAAATACTCCCTTTTCTTCGCTTCTTAATGACGCCTTAAGATTTGTGGCGTACTTAAGGCTTCTGAAGATTTGGAGTTTACATGCGTGATATGAATGTCGAAGAATGCAGTTTCTCCTTTTCTCCAGAAGTCCCTCGCTTTGATGTCGAGTCGAGAGTCGTTGCCTGTGTTTACAGCGCGAAGGTGAAAGGTTTGGCCAGTAATGGGAAGTAAATGTGGCTCAACTTGAACGTCTCTGCAAACTCGATCTATGCATGTTGTCAGAAAGTCACGTATGTTATCGTGTCTCTCGGAAATGAATCTCCCTTTCTTACATGACATTGCATGTTGAACACCAAATTGTTCTCCACAAGCGCAGTGTGATGGAAGATTCTCGACTTTCTCATTATATCTCAACCTGATTGCATCATGGAATTCGCTCTTGTTGAGGTCTAAATTCTGTTCCTTTAACGGTAAAGCTGTTAAACAGGAGCTTGCTCCTTTATTGATTGCTTGTTCCATGCTCCTTTTTAGTTGTACTGGAAGATTCGCAGAAATGTTTGTTCTCCTTTCACTTTTCTGTTTGGTTGTTCGTGGTGAAACTTTGGATTTTATAGCAGCAGCTACGGAAATTATTTTTCCTGATACAGACAAGATTAGCTTTACTTGATGTAATGCGAAATTTTCTCAGTTCAAACCATCTTGAGCAATCACTTTGAGAAATAGTTTCTTGCTCTAAGGAATTATGAGAATCAGACCGACAAACTCAAATCTTATTATACTAATTCACTTTGTGCATCCCACTTTTATTTTAGAGAGTTATATATTTACTTTTGTTTTTCACGGTCAAATCCTTCTCATTTTTTGTTTTTTTGTCGTAAAACTACGCAGAGGTGACAGACACTTTTTTAATATTACGGAATCTGTGACGTTTACATTTTTAAACCAATCAAAACGAAAGAAATTATTTTTCACCAATTTGATTGGTTGACGATTTCCAAAAAATAAGTTCGTTAATAACCGATTTGCATTATCGTTTGATATTTTTATTGTATCTATTGTATCTAATTATATCAATGCTTGATGCTTTCGTCTGCCTGCCAAAAAGTCTATCTACTGGAATCTACTGGAAAATACAGAAAGTTTAGCAGTTTTTCCAAACAAAGAGAGCAGTTTTATGTATTTCACTTAAAAAAATGGTAGCGAAAGTGTTTTATAAATACCTATGTATGTTTGTGCTGGAAAGTAAATAAAGTATTAGTAATTTGTAAACAGGTATGAATATAGAAGTAAAGAGTTTAGAAGTGTTTGAAAATGTTTACAGAAGATGATCAATGTTGTTTACTGACATGTGAATTGGCAGTGAAAGGTATCCTAATTTGTTTAAAGTTCAGCTAAAGTTAAAATAGTATAAATCTGTTTATCTTAAAGGAATTAAATTTCACAGGAATTAATTTTCGTGAATTTTCGGATTTCCATTGTTCTAGAACAATAGTCTTTTGTTATAAAACAATAGGACTCGCGAAATTCACGAAAATTAATTCCCATGAAATTTAATTCCCTGAAGGTAGTTATAACACAGTTGGTATCCTGGATAAATAAGAATAAAGGGTTGTTTAACTGTTTCGAATTAGCTAGAGGAGATATTAACTCAGATTAAAAATGTGGTTGTTTTCAATTTTTTTTAAACTCTTTAGATATAAATTCTGTTATTTGTGTTTTTAATTATTACTAGCCGCCAAGGCGGCGTCGCTCGCCGCCCATGTCCACCTTCAGTATGCGTTGGGTTCACGAAAAATAAAATTAAGGATTTACCAATAATAAGTGTGCCCATGTTGCAGAGCTCGAAAACTGATCAAAAAATGTATGGGATCCTTTTCCTATGGTCAACCGTTAGAGAGATATCTTCGTTCAAACATTTTGATGACGTCACAGACCCGTCCCCCAAAAAATTTGGCCTAAATTTGAGTTCACCGAAAATAAAATTAAGGAATTTGCAATGATAAGTGTGCCCATGTTGTAGAGCTCGAAAAACTGATCAAACAAATGTATGGGATCGTTTTCCTACGATCAACCGTTTCGGAGATATCGTCGATCAAAATTTTGATGACGTCATAGACCCGTCCCCCAAAGAAATTAGACCCAAATTTTTCATCACTCTATCGCCTGTATTGCGGACCCCAAAAAACGTCAGTTATCCCTATTGGTTACCGAGATAATTTTCCCTAAACGTCGCATTCGATTAGGGTCTCAATACAATGGTTTCACACTGATGTCGCACAAAATAAAATAAAATAATCACTCTCACAACTCAATCTACCATTTTGCGTGACTTACAAACAAACAAACGCACAAACAAACAAACAGAGAATCGGCTATTAATATATAGATTCATAAGGTAGTTGTGTTCTTGAAGTTTCTTTTAGTTTGTTTTGCTTTCTTTCAATATCGTCATAGTATGTTTAGGTTTTTTGTATGTTAATTATTAAGTTTGTGTCTTCAATTATTGTTTTTAAGTATGTTCTCAAAGTTCCTTTTTGTTTGTTTGTTTGTTTGTTTGTTTGTTTGTTTGTTTGTTTGTCATAATACAATTAGGTATCTGAATCATTATGCATTCAAATTTGTTTTCTTTTAGATAAAAAAAACAAAACATACAATAATCATAAAGAAATAAAACTCATGGTTTTAATCATGATGTTGATGGTTTTGGGAAGAACAGACTATATTATCATTTCAAAACTTCATTAATGATTGCAGGCCAGTAACAAGCACAAGCGACACAGTTGGAAGGTATTCCAACTTGCTACGATGAGTAACTTGCTTCTCGCACACTGCAAAATGTTTTATTTACACAAAAGCAGCAACAGCAGCTGCAGACATTACAAATTTATTTCAATGTCAGTAAATGTAACATGTTGCCGCTACATTCCGGCTTGCTACCATGAGTAACAAATTTCATGCTCCAACTGGTCTGCCACCTGCGACAGTGTGTTATTAATACTCATACATTTTCCTGTTGTACAAGTTGTTTTCTTCAAGTAAATGTAACATCATCTGTTTAGTTTTCTGAGTAGGATTTAAAAAAATTCGTAATTTCATTTCAATTTTTGTAGTTTTTGGACAAAGCGGTTCTCCTTTATAATGATTAATAAATTAATAGTTACAATGTGTACAATAACACATTTCACATGGCATATCGTCTGTTGGTAAAATTGGAATTCGTCTGTTGGTAGAATTGGAAAAGGGGAAGGAGGATGTCAAATGTGTAAAAATACAAATACGTAATTATGACCATTATTCCGGAAAATCAAGTTCTACATGACTAAAACGACTCCTGGCTATTCATTGATATTTATAGGCTCACGCCAAGGACTTGTTGTCAAACTTGGAAGCCTCTGGGAAATCTTTTGTTACAATCGTTGGGAACAATGGACCGGACATGAATCCGAAGAATTAAATAAACATCCTTTACCTGACGTGATCTTTCACTTGCAAGGCTAACGTGTGTCACTTATCCAGCTGGTCGCTCCATGTACAACCCAATCGAACATGCCTGGTCTCCTTTAAGTAACGCGCTGACAGGTGTCACGATTCCTGCCTGTTTACCTGAAGAAGAAGTTCCACCTTGTAAACAAAATCTAAGCAAGGAAGAAAAGAAATCGAAGAATTTCAATATGTTAGAAAATGCTGCGATCACCCTCAGTAAATACTGAAGGCCACCCGGTAATCCCAGTTAATCAGAAAGAAAGATAACTGGAAGTATGATGACCATAATCTAGTTAAGGAGGTGGTGTATGCTTCGAAAAAGTCATTGGATGCTGGAAGCAAAAAAATGAAGGATGTAAGGAAAAAATTCGAATTTGTTTGCAAGCATGCAACTACTTTACGTTTATGAAATGCCAGCTGTTTAAGCCAGTTGGTAGTGAATGCGATTGTTGTAAATTAAATCCACCACCTGTATGTCCAGCATTAGAGTTCAAAAAAAAGGCTTGGTGGCTCCTTTTTTGACACCGGCCCGAAAACCACTACATGACGTACATGGAACAGATCGCTAGAGACAAGAAATATACACTCTCCAAACAAGAACATGGCAGATGTATCAAGTATCCTAACTGGTGGTTCTCCAGCCCAACCGAATTAAAGCGTCATTGGTGCCTTTTCATCCGAATACTTCAGAAAAAGATTTGGTGAAAGATGACAACCCGCTAATGCAACCAGTAGCGTCTAGTAAATTGCACTTCTGTCGCCATAAAGTAAATAATAAGTCATGTGACCTGCCCTTCCCCACGTACCACCAACTTCTAGCACACAAGAAGAAAAGTGGTGACAAAAGACATACAAAAAGAAAGGCACAAGAGGCTTTTGAGAAGGAAGCAACGGAAAAAAGATGCAAAACAGATGATAATCAGAAGTATCTTCGCGCATAAAACTCAGGAAAAGAGCCAAACAGATCAAAAAGAAGCAGAACACGAAGCAGCACCGACAGCTGAAGAAACCCATGATGATGAAGTAGAAACTGATAGCTATTTTGAAGAAAGCGATGGCGAAATTGAGAAGAATGCAAGAGCAGCATAATTCAATGGGTCAAGTGTGCAACATGTGGATCTTGGTGGCATAAGTTTTGTGCTGACGTAACCGACGCAAGAAGGAAGTTTAACTGTGAAGATTATTGACATTAGTGCTTTCTGTAACTGCTTTTTACTTTTTATTGATAGTTAGTTTTTGTATTTTGTATACCAAGCTTTGTTTTTTATGCCAGTGACTTTCGTCTTTCAATTACAACATGTCTGTTGGGTCTGCTGGTTTGGCACATTAAGCAGGTCCAAATACCAGGTTCGCCATCTTTGCAGCCTTGCCCCTGCTTTTTGTGTCCTTGCAGTTTTTTTGTTTACTAGTTTATCAAGATCTAGTCCATGGCTTTTTTTCACAACTCGCATGGCTTTGTGATAATTTGCGTGTTGTGTACCAAATTTAAATGTTCTAAGTAGAAGTTTTATTTGTTATTTTTTTTGTTTCTAAGAGACATTGTATCTTTCTAAAACGAAAAGAAAGTAAAGCATCTTTATGTCTAAATCATTCAAATCACTTTCAAAATCGATGCTTCTGTTATGAATTTTTTAATGTCATTTGAATTAACTCACCCACCCACTTACGTCATATGACGTTATCTAAACCTAAAATTGATTTGTGAGTGACCCCTTTAAAAATATTTATTCAGCATAAACGCAGGATGTAAAAATCTCATAAATATGATACTGATGATATCACCTGTCAACAAATTTTCAACCGATGATTGTAATGATAGAGTTGGCAGATTTGGTTCTATGGGTAAATGATATGATTATGTAAATAAAATGTTATTTTTATATGAAATAAAATTAATTTAAATAAATTGTTGTAAATTGTTGGGTTTTTTGTAGTTAAAGTAATGCTCAGATCGCAAAATGCTACAACACCCCAATAGCAAACATTTGGAGCTGCAGGTTATGATTTGTATTTGCCATTTGATGCCATAATAGAACCAGGTATACGAATAAAACTTCCTTAAGACTGCTTTTGGAAAATTGAAGCAAGAAGTTCGCTCCCTTGATTACTAATAGAGTGCGGCATAATGAAGGCAAAGGAAACTGATCTGTTTGTTTCTATTATTAATACATCAGGCAAGCCAGTAAGTATTATATGGGGCAAAGATTTTGTCAAATGATTATCATATCAACTATAGTGGCAAATATCGTTGTATTTGTTTGTTATATAATGCCCGTAAATTACAACAAGAAATGTAAAAATATTTAAAAGTTAAAAAAAGTTTTATTTTTTCTTTTAACAAGAAAAACGGATGAAGTTAATACACCAAAAGAAAGGTACTTTAACGTACAAAGTGACACAGGATAATAGATATGTCACATGTTATCAATATAGGGCAATTACGTAAACAATGGACTAATGAAGACAAACACCAAAAAATATGTCAGATGACAATAGAAAATTTCTGTCATTAGGACGATTCTTAAGTACTAATTTTTGCACTAAGCTGCACGATTTAATCAAAGAAGAAAACACCTGGCACAACACCTGTAATATTTAACTCGGTTGTATTTGTGTAGAATAAATAACATTCCTGCGTAACATGTAGTTTTCAGTTCTCTTCCCTCTTGTTCCTGCACAATTAAAATACAATATACATACAATCTCTTGCATGCATGCATATTAGTATTAGATTTGAGTTTGACGTTGTGATTCTCATAATTTGCCCTCACCCTGATATAACATGCTATAATCCCCCCCACCCCCGTATATCATCATCAGCATGAGCAAAACCAATTTGTTTAATCTACCCTGTTTAATTCAGCCTTTAGGGTGATAATTCTTTGGTTTAGGTTATTCCTACTATTGCTGTTTCTTGCATCATAAAGTGTTGAATTAATCCTCCTTTTATCGGTACTGCTTCTGATAGGGTTTGTCATGATAGGTTTCTGGAATTTTTTACTTGCATTTGGTATTCCCCATTTTATTGACTTGCTGGTGCACGGGATTTCAACCAGGCCATGCAATGAGTAGTCAGCCAACTCAAAAAGCAATGCCATGTGGAGTTGGCAAATGATACTTCCACGTCAGCTTTACAAAAACAAATTTCAATGTTACGAAACTCCTTCTTCATAGTCGCTCTACAATTCCCCTTGGCTAAAAAGTAGTCCATATTATCATAGGTGGAAATACTATCCGCAGATAAATATCTTTCCTCCTTAAATCTTAGATAATTTATTTGGTAAAGAAGGTCGTTTAAAAAATGCAGTACAATACTGATGTGGACCTACTATATGTATGTGTAAATGAAAAAATTTTACAAAATAAAAAATATAGGGGTGCAAAGAAAAGTTTAGGGTAATGTTTGTTAGTGGAGGGAAAAAATTGAATATTATAAATAAACTAGCTGCCAAGGTGGGTTCGCTGACCACCCATGTTCAGTTGTGTTGTGTCGCAGAATTTATCTACTGGCAATGGGTTGTTATTTACTTATCATTTATTTATCCGCATATATCCGGGATACGGAAGACATTAAAATAGACGAATCCCACATATATACGGGATAAGCATGCATAAGTAGTGCTTTATACGGATACATTAGGAACTTGGAACCTTTGCAGTTTTGAAGTGATATGATTTGTTTATAATATTCAATCATTAATTTATTAAAATACATGTTAAATTATACCATAGTCACAAGAAAAAACTAGTCTGGCGACTCGGTCTTTTCGGGCCGCTGTTCCTTACAAACTTCATTTCGTAGTGGTGGCCCGACTGAGAGGTTATCAAATCTTTCAAAACATGGCTGTAGGAGGCGATTTTTTAGTAGGAAAAGATTTTGATGCCTTGTTGGTGGCTATCGATGAGGATATTTCAGATAGTCATGATGAATTTAATTCAGAACTTAATTCCTTGGTTGATGATATTCCAGCAGAAGATTCTCATACCACATTCCTGTGTAAACACTGCAGTAAAGTTTGCATTTCAGGAAGAGGTTTAACCAGACATATCAACGCAAAGCATAAAGATGAGGAAGATGTTACTGGTTTTCAATCAATGCATCAGACCCAAGCTGAAGATAAATTGCATCCTAAAGATTTCAAGAAGTACTTGGAGGAGTGTATCGCCAAATTTAGTGAAGATGAATGCTTTCCACCAGCAATTATGGATGAGTTCAAAGCATTTAAAGTTGGAAACATGGACGATGTAATGTACACATACAATATTGTTAGAGACGTGATAAAATCTTTTTTTGGCAATGCAGAGAAATTTTATCCTTCATTTTACAAGTGTATTTCAGAAATGGAAAAGCCTTTTTCAAAAAAACTCAGCAGAAATTGTTCTTTACTCCTGGGTTTTGAAGTTGCCACTCTTGTTTTGGGTCACTTATCAGGTTCTACTGTTAAGGATAATTTATTAGTTTGATGAAAAATCAGTGAGCTTAACTGATAAAGAAAAATCCATTGTATGTTATCTCAGTGGTTATATATTCAGCACATTTTACAGAAGAGTTTGTTTTTCAAAAATCAAATCGTCTGAAAATATCTATCATCACCAATACTTGTCTATTTTGAATGCTGGGAAATTATCAGAGGATGCAGATGATTCACCAGAACACCACTTAGTTAATGTTCGAAATCGTGGTGGATTATGGAAAGTAACAGAAGAAGTTATTTCAATCTTTACCTCTGCTGAAACTTTTTTTCGTTCATATACAGTAAATTTGCAAAAGAATATGAGTAGTAAAGAAATAGTATCGCATCTTATGACAAAATGTAACTTACTGGAAAACTTTTCGAAATTATGTGACCGCTGCCAAGATCCAATCAAAAAAGAGATTTCTCTTAATCTTCTTGATGAACTTTTGGCATTATATGTACGTGTACGAATGCTTTCGTTTGTGAAAGATAAACACCAAGTACATCAAACCAAGTCCAATAAACAAAGATCGCGATCACTGAGGACAGAATTGAAGAAAAGTTCTTCTTGTTTGGATCAAGGCCATTAACATGATGGAATATATACACCAATAAAAACAGCTTTTTTAAAAGCTACAAAATAAATAAATTACATTATATATTGGCATAAAAAAATCTTTTCTCTTTCCTTTTCCTAAGGAGCTGAATTATGTCCCAATTTGTTCTATGTTCAAATCCAATATTTTGAGCCAAAAGATACTTTATTTTAAGTATCATAAGATTTAGTTTTGTAAGACTGTGAATGAGCAAGACCAAATGTTTTTGTAGAATATGATGGAACTATTGATGGATCATTTGAAGTAAGATATTTAAACTCAGAAAACAATTTAAATTCTTGACATACCAAAATACGTATGGCAAATTATTCCGGAGATAGGATTTCACTACCGAGATAATGAACAAGTTTACATAACTTTCTTTTCACTCAAAGTTTTATCTCTGTTATTTTGAGTATGCATAAAATGTAATAAAATCAAAACAAAAATGCTTTCAAAAAATTATCAAACGTAAGATTGTTAGTTTTGACAACGTAATTTCAAAGTACTTATAAAAATGTTGTTTATTTTTTGTTTGTTCTTCAGCAGATATTTGGTTTGTGTTTCTTTCTGCAAGGGACAGGTTCATTACTGAAGTCTATTATTGCATTTCCATCAACATTTCCCTGTATTGGTCGAAAAACTTTTTGGTTTCTGATAGAGTTGTCGTTAAAGCCGAAGTCACGCAATGAAGAATTATCTTTTCGAGCTCCAATTGACCTTTGACGACCGAAGTAGTTTTCGAAGGGGTCTTGGCAGAATCTTTCAGTTAAAACATAAGGCACCCCCTGATTAATTAGAAACTGGATTAGCTCAACTGCAGCATGAACGGTAATCTTTATCCCTTTGTAGGTCTGGGAAGAAATAAACATCCTGGATCTTGCATTTTTAGAAAAATTACCTGGTCTGGAATCAATGGATTCTTTCCAATGTTGGAAATACAATAGCAAATAATTCCTCAGCCATGTCAATCTCTCATCGTTGAGTGAAGTAAATGGAGCACGCCAAGGTTTAATCTCGTGATCTTTAGTACTGCTGATATTTAATATTCAAAGAATTGATCCATCATGGCACAAAACTTTGCGGTTCCAGCTGCTTCAGGTGGTCCATAATTGCTCAGGACCTTACTCACTGTCAAACTTAAAACTTGAGCAGCAAGTTTAACATTCATCACAGAAAATGATGACAACTTTATATGGTTGAACGTTAGCTTTGGCAGTAAATGCAAACCACAACGACGATTCTCATGAAGAATGTCTGTGATATGGTTCCATAACAAATGCAATCCATTATTCCACATGTAGCAAGTACACCTGCCAAACCCAGAATTTGAAAGACAATTTCTTGTTGTTTTGATAAGATGTGGTGGATCAGAGATGAAGTAGATGAAACGTTTTTCACTACTAAACAGATTTAGTGTTCTGTATGTCACATCAACACTGGTATTGATATCATCTTGATCATCAAAGTTGAAATGCATCTTAAAAAGCTTACAATTGGGTGAAGCACCATCACAGCTACCACTTTTAAATTACACTGCAGTTCACAGATAGTCACAGCTTTCCAAAATAATGGAAACATTTGGCTAGATGTTACACCTTTAGTGGCAAAATTGGCCATGCTGAATTTAAAGGGATTGACAATACTTCGAATGAGATACACAAGCACGTGAGTGGCTAGCTCATCAACTTTTTCAAGTGTGGCATAATTCAAATCAATGTCACCAAGGTCAACATAGCCAATGAGTTCACCGACATGCTTGTCCCAAACTAAATTTTCACTGATTTTCATTTCGTCAAACAAAAGTATGACATACTTCTCAACCTCACTGAAATCCTTTACTTTTCCTTTTAATTCATTGATGACATCTATATATTAATAGCCGATTCTCTGTTTGTTTGTCTGTTTGTTTGTCTGTCACGCAAAATGGTAGATTGAGTTGTGAGCGAAATTATTTCTTTTTTTGTGTGCGACTTGAGTTCGAAGCAAATACATTGCAACCCCAATCAAACGTGACTTTTTTTGGCTGGTGAACCAATAGAGATAACGTTTTGTTTTTATCATTATTTTTAGTTTTATATTCCAAGGACCACCGTTGACTTGGCTTTGAAAACAATATATCAACTAAATACAAAGAAACTAACTGATTAAACATTTTGGACAAAAAGCAGCAGTGGCAGAACGTGGCAGCATGTTCGGTTTGCCAGTGTATCCTAACGCTTGCCTGACTGTCTGAGACGGGTGAACTTTTTTTCGAGCAATCAAAATATTTAAAAACCGATAAAAAAAGAGAATCATGAAACAAAATATTTTTTTTTGCTTTTGTCTTAATAGTTGTCTTAATTTCTTTTAATCGATTTCTTTTAATCTATTTTAATCTGATCGAACGTTTTCTATTCAATTCATTCATTTAGCACGTGCATTTTTTTCTCCTCCCGTGTGATCTTTTTAAGAAGAAAAACCATTTTTTCACCTACTTCTGACAGCACCCATGTTAGAGCGCGTAAAACAAAAGCTAATAATAAGTTGAAAAGTTTTGAGTGTATTGTTAAACTGATATTTGATTGGTTTAAAATCGTAAATAAAAACCACGTGAAGTTCACGTTCGGAATGCATTGTGTAAAGCAAGAAAGTCTACTAACATTTTAAATGCGACCGCGACAATGAACGGCTGAGTTAAGAACATGCAAGATTTGAAACACCAGGAACGTATTTCTCTTCACGTGCAAACGAGCTTTATTAAGCGATAAAGCCAGCAGCAAAGGAAGTTTTATCGCTGGTTTTAAGTGCAATGATTTGGAGCAGGTGGTGATACAACGCAAGCTGAACATGGGCGGCGAGCGACGCCGCCTTGGCGGCTAGTTCTTGTTAAATTTTTGTAATCACGTAATCGACATCGACTTGGTAGTATAAGAAATCCAGTCCCAGATTGTTCATCATATCGAATATCATCATAAGCAGCTGGTGACTTAAACGCTAATGCTAAGCAATATCTGATAACCATTGGATGATATCGCACACCAGTTTTTTTTGCAGAAAGATATTTTTGTTGCTCCTCCCAGAAGAAGTTCATGAAAGGGGGTAATTTGGATCTGTCAGCATTAGACATAACTAGCTGCCAAGGCGGCGTCGCTCGCCGCCCATGTCCACCTGCTCTGTATCACTGTATCAATAAACGTCAAATTTCCTTATAAACGGCTCGTACAACTTGTGTTCAACCAGAAGCAGATTCGAAGTCACAACCTCTGGTAAAACCAATCTTTTATCAGTGTAACAATACACTCAAAACGTATAGAGAGAAAACTTCAACTTTTTATTAGATTTTGTTTTAAAAAAGTTACGCGCTCTAACATGGGTGCTATCAAACGTAAGGGGGAAATGGTTTCTCTTCTTAAAAAGATCACACGGAGGAGAGAAAAAAGGCACGTGCTAAATGAATAAATAGAATAAAAAAACGTTCGATTAGAACGCTTAACAATTAAAAGAAGAAATTAATTTATTAAAAGAAAAGCAAAAAAAAAAAAAAACTTTTGTTTTGATATGATACTCTTTTTTTTACCTATCGGTTTTTAAACATTTTGATTGCTCAAAAAAAAAGTTCACCCGTCTCAGACAGTCAGGCACGAATCAGTGGCAAAAACCGAACATATGCTGCCACGTTCTGCCACTGCTGCTTTTTGTCCAAAATGTTTAATCAGTTAGTTTCTTTGTATTTAGTTGATCTACTGTTTTCAAAGCCAAGTCAACGTGGAATATAAAACTAACAATAATGATAAAAACAAAACGTTATATTCCTATTAGTTCATCAGCCAAAAAAAGTCACGTTCGATTGGGTTTGCAATGTATTTGCTTCGAACTCACGTCGCACACAAAAAAAGAAATAATTTCGCTCACAACTCAATCTACCATTTTGCGTGACTTACAAACAAACAAACAAACAAACAGACAGACGGAGAATCGGCTATTAATATATAGATGGTACATAAATCCGAACTCAACTCAGAACTGACAGCCACTGATGACTTCGATATTTCATCTTGTAACTTAGGAATTTCTGACTTAAGAGTTTTATTTTCAATTCTGTAAGTTTAAGTCGCTCAGGTGATGTCAAAGAAATTGGTGCATTTAATTTTGCAGGAACAGTTATGGCCACAGATGTAGGTTTGAAAGATTTTTGTGCTTTTTTCATTTGAGTACTGCATTTTTCACATGTATCTTCATTTGTGTGTAATAAAAGACACTCAGGTCATCGAATGTACTCGGTTTGCTGCAATGGGCTTTCATCTGAAAGGAGTGTAAACACTTTAGGAACAGCATGGCTTCTGAAATAAACTGATTTCCAGTTACATGTTGTATCAGGGACTCTATGACAAATGTTGTATTTTAATAACTCGCATATGAAGTTTGAAAGGATGACATTTCTCATTGATCGCTTGTAGTCCTTGTAAATGTTATGATCATCTAGAAGACTCCAAGCATGCACTCGAATAGTAAATGACAAACTTTCATCAATATATATTGCCAATTTTGCAGTGGTATGTGTCTGATCATTTATGAAAATTTCTACAAATTCTTTTGAAATTCTACTCTGCCAACCATCTGGAAGTTTTAAGGTGGTTATTCGACTTTTGAAATGGTCTAAATTTTTGTAGAAATAATGTTTCTGTTCAGTTGATGTTTGTGTTACAAGTGATTTTTTCTCTGCAATTTTTAATGCTGATGTCCTTGGATTTTTCCTAGAAGTGCTATAGAAAATAATGTTAAAATATTTTGAGTGGCTGATTGTAGCATCTGCTTATTGTAATGTTTAAAAAGACTTTCCTCACCTTGAAGGAATGCTCTTATTTGGTAAATTTAAGTTTGGAATAGAACCAGGTATCAATGTTCTTCTTGTATCATCTAAATAATTAGTAGGAAATAAATATTCCATATAGTAACCTCAATGTTTGGTCATAGCTGATAATGAAAGCATTTCTTAGAAAGATATATTTACTTACGAAAAATCAGTTGATTAGGTGAAAAATGTCTTTCACATATGTGCAGATTTCGTTTTTGTATCTGTTCTTTCAATTTCTTGTCAACTACCCTGTCCTTCGTAACAACATGAATAAGTTTTTCCCTCCAAGATGTGATGTATTCATCATCCCCGCGAGGTAAACCAAATATCAAAGTTCCACAAGAACTTCTGGATGTTGAACACCCAAAAATCAAGCAGTTAGAACCTGGCATCATTCACAATAATTTAAGAAAACCTAGGGAAACTAGAAAAAATTGAACTTTCCCGCTGTTTATTGTATTTTCGATGCACCAAGAAGTGGTCTGGGTAAGAAAAATAGTAGGAACACGAGTTGGTTACCGAAATCGGGTTAAAAACGGGAAATCGCCAGACTAGTTATTTCTTGTGACTATGATTATACAAATTCATCAAAAAGAAATGCAAGAACTTTTCTGTTCAAAAACAACATGACTTCCAGAGAATGTGGAAAACATGTTGAAGGAGAAATTGAACCTGTAACAGCAAAATTTGACTCTGACAATGAGGATGAAGATGATGAACCACTTGCAAGGCTATTAGATGATGGGAATGATGATGATAGGGTCACTATAGGCAATACTAATGTTGCCCTTGATCCTGAAATTGATGATGTGACAAACCTTGTGCCTGTGAATCCAGTAAATGACAACCCATTGCCAGTAGTAAATAATGAAAAGGATGTACCAAACTCTAAATGGTCTTTCAAGGAACCTGGAGAAATGTGGGTACCAAACTTTACTGGGGAAGGGAGATCCCTTGTTGATATCCCAAAGGACGCCGATGAATTGTATTTCTTCTTGTTATTCCTCACCCAGGACGTATTAGAAAGCATTGTTTCTGAAACAAACAAGTATGCTAAAGCCTTCATTGACCAAAACAAAGACCAATTCAAGCCACCAAGCAGATACAAAGAAGTGACTATTGATGAATTGAAACGATTCCTTGCGCTGACATTTTACTTTGGCATAGTCAAAAAACAAAATCAGTTCTATTGGGCTACCGATAGCATTTTGTCAACTCCATTTTCAAGAAGTATTATGGCAAGAGATGAGTTTTTAAACATTTTCAATTTCTTACATTTGTGTGATAATGATAAATATGTTCCAAAAGGACAGGATGGATATGATCCTTGCAAAAAAACTCGGATATTTTTATGAGTACATCACCCAACAGTTTCCCGAAATACGGTCGCCAAATCAAAACTTGTCTATTGACGAAGGATGTGTACCTTCTAAGTGAAGGATACATTTCAGATGTTACAATCCGAAGAAAATTGATAAATACCATATAAAAACATATAAACTTGCTGATTCAAGTAAAAATTGTTTAAAGTTTGATTTGTACACTGGTGTACACAACTTTCCACTTACTGATTACGGTATAACTCATGACCTAGTAATGCACATGTCCGAAAAGTATCTGAATAAGGGGTATATCATATACATGGATAACTACTATACCTTAACCTTATCTTTTCTGGGACCGTAGAAACCAAAATACTGCAGCAGTTGGTAGGGTTCAATTAAACAGACGAGGCTTACCAAAAGATCTAGTTCAAGCCAAACTGAAAAATTCCGGTGAAAAAAGCTGCATGGCTTGTGACGATAATAAGATAGTTGTGTTCAAGGTTTATGATAGAAAGGTAGTAACTCTAATGTCAACAGTGTTCAATGCTGAATACATTGACACTGGAAAGAAACATTACCAAATGAAAGAGCCTTGGCCAATTATTGAAATATTCTCATTTTTCAAAACCAACCATCAAATGGTGGAAGAAAGTATTCTTTCGAATGACAAATATTTGCATGGTCAATGCTTATATCTTTATGAAAAATTTCAAGAAGATAACCAACAATATTGTGTCTTGCAAACTGATTTTCGCTGCCGAGTTATTTGCCAAGTTATTGACGATGTAGATTTGAATGAATCTGTTAATGAATTGACTGCTGCTGAACATTGAAGACTTATAGAAAGGATATCAAAGATACCTATTCCAGAATCCAGTAGTTCTAAACATGTAAAGAGTGACAGACAGACATACACATTCCCATAATGGGGATAGGCCCTAACCTAGGCTAGGGATCACTGCACATGAGTAAATAAATTATCAGGTATAAAAATAAAAAAAAATAAAAATACGCTAGGAAATACTAAGGTAAACAAATATTGTTAATCATTCCACGCCATGTCGACCTATCATAAGCAATCTCATCTTATTATACTAATTCGCAATTGTGCATCCCACTTTTATTTTAGAGAGTGATATATTTAGTTTTTCTTTTACGGTCAAAACCGTTTTGATTTTTCGCGATTAGTATTATCCGTTTTGTTATTTCTGGTTTGCGCAGTGGAAATCAGCCGAAAAACGTCTTTGGAGCAATGCAATCTTCTCCGTTCGAAATTTGTCAACGATCATTTCGTGAGCAAGAAACTTCGCGAAGAAGACGTATTTCTTTTTGTATACGAATATTTAAATTTAAATTTGATTGTTGTAGGCAGCAAATCGACGAAAGAACTGACGAAGAAACACAGGTTTGTATACACAAAGGTATTATAAAACGTTTTATCAGAAGAAGTGCAGTGAAGTTTTTTAAAATTAGCTGCAGAAAGATCGAACGAACAAAAGGTATTATTATAAAACTTTAATTTTTGATTAATAAAAGAACAAGTTAGGTATATGTATTTGTATTTAAATGTATTTAAATGTTTGTTTACGTTTTATTTATCAAATATCGCTATACAGAAGAAAGTGTAGTGAAGTGGTGCAGGGCAAGACGTTTAATCGAAAACAGTTTTGGTATCCTTGCTGCAAGGTTTAGGGTGTTTCGTTGACCTATTCATGCTAAAATTTCTACCGTTGAGTCAATTACAAAAGCAGCTGTGGGACTTCATAATTTTTTAATGAAGGATAAAGTATTTAATGATGCATATTGCCCGCCGGGTTTTGTTGACAACGAACGGAATGGAAGGTTGAGGAATGGTGAATGGAGAGAACTAATACGAAATGATAATGGTCTTTTACCAGTTGGGCAATGTGGCTCAAACAACTACGGTAAAGATGCTAAAAGGGTTCGTGACGACTTTTGCAATAATTTTTGTTCTACTGAAGGTGAAGTCCCTTGGCAATGGGATGCGTATGCTGTAGAAGTTAACAATAAAGAGTAACATTGAAATATTAAGTATATTCAACTTTTACAGTGGTACTTTCATATATAACGCTTTTGTTGTCTCATATAATATAGTGTATTTTGCTATCATAAAACATTACTAAAAAAGCAATGCATACCAGCACATACTATATTTTCAAGACAAGCTCGAGTTTGCTTATGAATTTATATCTGGTTTAAACTTGGGGTATAATAGTTATTCCAAAAACTGAAGAGTGTGAGTATGCAAATAATGTATGCATAAAATTTATGCTCATAAAATAGGTAAAGAGTAGTGAAAACAAAAATCTAAGATTAGTTCATATGCTACTCCCAGAAAAATACAAAAGTAGTTACAAACTCCAATTTACCAAGGCTGCCTCCTTGCAAGAAAAAAGAAAGGTGCATATACAATATGATCAGTCTTTTGCGAAAAAGGTAGCATATAGACTAGCAGTCTAATCATTAAATTCAATTTCAAATAAAAGTTGTTGGATTTTCAACTTTGCAAGTTGCTTCTTTCGGAGTGGCAACCGTCGAAGTGTTGGTGCTATGCTTGCACAAAATAAATCCTCCTCATCTTTGACAGGAGTTGTATCACCTTTCTCTTTTCCTTTAATTTCTTGAAGAAGAAAATCTTCAACTGGATCACTAGTTTCTGCTCTTTTTTTGGCTTCGAAGGAACTGTGGTCGCAACAGGCACTTGCGTATCTGGTGTAGAAACTTGTGTAAATGTTAATGGTGATGGAGGTGGTGACATCAAAACAGGTTGTGATGGGGGGACATTTGTGTGCGTCATACGATTAGTTACAACGTCTTTCAAAAATGACAGTTCTTGAAAGAAGTTACAAGTTGATGGTTTTGAGTAACCACTCCCAGATTTACATTGCTGCTTCCGCCTGTCTTGGCACTTTTTGTAACTTTCTGAGAGGTTTTTCCACCTCTTCTTCGCCTGATCAACTAGAAGTGGAATAGAAGTTTATTTTTTACCTAAATGTTATCAATATATTAGAGACCTTCTTTAAAACAAAGCAGAGAGTTTTTTACTGTCTATATATAGCACATTGTGTGCATTAGTCAAATATATGATATTCAGTATAATTTGTAAAACCATCTTTGAAATTTCATATTAAAATGATTTCAATAAGAAATTCAACTCTCTTGAGGAACTATACCATATTCCCCTCTCCTCAGGAACCACACATTGCAAATAAGTAAACATTAGAAAATTATATCTACTTTATATACTTTCGTAAGAAATCCATAAAATATTCTGTGGATGAGACTAATAATTACACTCAACACGTTCCTGAAGCAGTGTCCATAAAGTACAATACACACCTGATATTCATAATTTAGAAGCAATGCCATTCCACACAATTTTTTTTTGTCATGTCTCTCGCCAGGTGGGTGTTCCATATTATTGGGTGGGATTGAATCTCAATAATTAACAACTCATTAAGGTCCTGGCTTACTTCTTGGGATGTTCGGTTAAATGAATCTTGAAAGAACAACAGTAAATCTATATATTAATAGCCGATTCTCTGTCTGTCTGTCTGTTTGTTTGTTTGTTTGTAAGTCACGCAAAATGGTAGATTAAGTTGTGAGCGAAATTATTTCTTTTTTTGTGTGCGACGTGAGTTCGAAGCAAATACATTGCAACCCCAATCGAACGTGACTTTTTTGGCTGATGAACTAATATGAATAACGTTTTGTTTTTATCATTATTGTTAGTTTTATATTCCACATTGACTTGGCTTTGAAAACAGTACATCAACTAAATACAAAGTCACTAACTGATTAAATATTTTGGACAAGAAGCAGCAGTGGCAGAACGTGGCAGCATATGTTCGGTTTGCCACTAACTCTTGCCTGACTGTCTGAGACGGGTGAACTTTTTTTTTGAGCAATCAAAATGTTTAAAAACCGATACGTAAAAAATGAGTATCATATCAAAACAAAATGTTTTGTTTTTTTTTTACTTTTCTTTTAATAAATTAATTTCTTCTTTTAATTGTTAAGCGTTCTGATCGAACGTTTTTTTATTCGATTTATTCATTTAGCACGTGCCTTTTTTCTCTCCTCCGTGTGAACTTTTTAAGAAGAGAAACCATTTTCCCCCTGTTTGATAGCACCCATGTTAGAGCGCCTAACATTTTTAAAACAAAAGCTAATAAAAAGTTTTTTTCTCTTTACGTTTTACATTGTTGTACTGATCAACGATTGTTATAAAAAATAAATAACACATGAAATTTGGGTTTTTTTGGAACCATTGTTTAAACTGATATTTGATTTCGAATCTGCCTCTAGGATAACTGACGTTTTTTCGGGTCCGCGATACAGGCGATGGGGTGACAAAAAATTTGGGTCTAATTTTTTTGGGAGGGGTCTGTGACGTCATCAAAATCTTTGAAGAATGATATCTATGTAACGGTCGATCGTAGCAGAACGATCCCACACATTTTTTTAATCAGTTCTTCGAGCTCTACAACATGGTAACACTTTCGGTTGCCAATTCCTTAATTTCATTTTTCGTGAAGTCAACGCATGCTGAACATGGGCAGCGAGCGATTTGACAAGAACATTTTTTTTATTTTCCATAACAACAAGGGGTTTATATACCTGATTATAACAATGACGATTGTGACAGCAGCGATGATGATGAATGCATTGAGGAGAGTTCCTTTTCTTCCAATCCATCTTGGTTGATTTCAGCAGTATCCAATGATAATTGCTGTTGTTGATGAGACCCGAGCTGTGCAAGAAAAGATAATCCTCTATCGACATAAATATCTTCTGGATCCACGCCGTCTTGCAGCGAATTGCTCGCCATCTTGTTTTGCAGTTTGTTTATAAATTCCTGCAGTATCAGCACATTTTGCACGATTTTGATTGGATGAATATTTATTCTCTCAGCGATTTCGATAGGGAGTTGAAATTATTTCAACTCACAATCGCACAGTAGAGAAAAGAAATTTTTCGCTCAAAAAGCAGAAAATATTTAATGCGCATGCTCATTTTTTTTCTCCGTCGAAAGATTTCGATCAAAAAGTGGTCGTGGAAATAGCGCTTAATTTGATGTTTGGTTGTGTATGCCAGGTAAAAGTCTTTATTCTGGAGTGAACCCGTATTGACTCACAGTATCGGTTGACTTTATAGACCAAATTTTGTTTTTAATTGTTGTCTTTAGGATAAATGCATACTTGAATTTTCTTTCTTTTTGTTTTATTTGGATTTCTGCGTAAGCAAGAAAGCCTTTACGATCGTCTTTGTTTTTTTTTTTCATCTTACTGTCCAAACCTAGTCATATTTGTTTCTCCAATTTGATTGGTTCATACAAAAGCCGTCTTAATGTTCATTGGTGCATAAGTCGCCACTATTTCGCAAGGGTGCTAATTATCTTTAGTTAGCGCTAGTTTATTGGCTTGAATTTCCGCCATGTGATCATCCGGGTATTTTTAGATTTCTGCGAAAGCGAGAAATACCTTAAAACCGGCTTTGGTTTTTCTTCTTTTTCTTACTGTCCAAACCTAGCGGTTTTTTGAAATCTCGTGTGAATGTTTACACGAAACCAAAACCACGCATTTCAGGCAAAGAAACTCACAACAATGAACCGACAGGATACGAAAGTATCTTTAGTCAGTATTTAATGGATTTAATGTAAAGAAGATCCTCATTTCCATAACTGAAGATGAAGAATGATATATCTAGCATGAATTTATTATTATCTTGAAATGATTCAATGATGATCATTCGTTTCCAAGGAAAAGTTTTTAATGTTTTGTAAACAGAACGAAAAAGGTATGCCTTTGTTTTTGAGATTAAATGCCTGAGATTGTTTCTAAAAAAAGATTGTTGTTTGTTTCATGTGTGGGCTTTTCAGGCTGTGGATACGTACTGCTCAGCTTACTGTCCTCCTCAGCTCCATCATTAAAAATGTGTGTCAACTCTGTACCACACTCCTACTTTTAATGTTTGATGCTAATGTTTATGTTTTAATGCTTGACCAGTTTTTAAGTTTTATATACTGCCAATGTCCTTTATTACAAATAGCCTTTCCTAATCACAATAGCAAATTGAATCATCTTCCAACTGCCTGTAAATGCAATACACCAGTACATCTTGAAACACACAAAGAAAATTTTCCTTTCAGTTATAAAATTGTGTGTGGTGAGTTTAGAGCTTAGGTATTTATTTTTAATGATCAAAATTTTGGTTTACTTTTTGTGTTTGCAATATTGGGAATTATGTATGTAATTAAGTACATGCACATGTTAAGTGTTTAAAGAAAATGATTTACGTACGTAACCACTGTGATATCTGAAAAGTTTAATATGAACTTAATCTTGTTCTGCATCCCCAAAAGAAGGGATGTTTTATGTCATTCAGATGTAATTAAGTTTATCGGTGGTGTATATATATATATATGAAATGAAGTTTCGCATAGTGTCAATAACAATTTTGCTATGCCCTGAGGTGCATATGTAATCAGAAACGTAATGTTATTTTCAACTTCCCTTAATTTAAAAAAAAAAAAAAAATTAAACAGGTCATATATGTCAACATAGATCAAGAATGTAAGTGCATTTCATATTGTTTATCAATGTAAGTCATATATAAATATATGCTGATTTCCTTTAGTCCATAAGAATGTATTTTGCATACCCACAATTGATGTGTACTTGGAAAAATGTTTTGAGTTTATGAGTTACAAGCATACTCATTAGGATATCTGAAAGGATCAATATATTGTTGATATTAATTGTATTAATAAATATATCATTCAGTTTATTGGCAGTATATACATTATAAGAAAGTTTCGCATCGTGTCAATTATACATGCCTGGGAATGTAATATATATTGTAGAAATTCTTCCACCATTCAATGATTCAAAATCATTCAAGTTTCAAGAAAGTTGTTATAGTATTTCATTTTTCAGCTGATCATCTTGCAGAAATCCTTCTGCCCGTAAGGGCATCTTGTTTTTATTTCAATATTGTTACAGCATGATTAGGTTTTCAGTATTACAATTCAAATATTAATTTTTTAGGTAATAATAAAAAAAGCATAAAGAAATGAAACTCATGGTTTTAATCATGACGTTGATGGTTTTGGGAAGAACAGACTATATATCATTTCAAAAATTCATTAATGGTTGCCGTCGAGTAGTAACTTGGGAATAAAAGAAAAAGTTGGAAGGTATCAATTTGTTTTGAATTAACATTTTGTAATGTTTGGTTCCGTATGTCTGGGTAAACAGTTCTGTGTTATATATTGCCATTTTTTTCCCAAATTAGACAAATGAAATGCAGTTTAATTGGAATAATATTTACCCTAATCCTAAGTAATCAAGTGAGATTCGGTACCGTCAGAAATCCTACTTCAAAGACTACAATTGAAGCCCAGAAAAGAACCCAAATATGTGTGCTGATAAGTATAGGGAGGTGGGAGGGCACTTGATTACTTAGGATTAGGGTAAATATTATTCCAATTAAACTGCATTTCATTTGTCTAATTTGGGAATAATATTCTACCCATAATCCTAAGTATCAAATGAGACTTCAAAGCCTTTTCTGAGGCTTCAATTCCAACCAATGTACCCTAAGGTAAAGAAACCTAATCTTGCCGGTAATATGGAATTGTAAGTCATTTCAATTTTTAGACCTGTATATAGAGGATATTCTAAATAATTTCTACAATAAGTTACATTACAGCAGGGCGTTAGGCAGAAATTTTGGGAACATAACGTTTTGACTCAATTGGGAATTTGACGAGCGAAGCGAGTCTCTCTTAAGCTGGGGGTCCTAGGGGGGCGCTTTGAGCCCCCCTAGTAGGGGTCCAGGGGGCAAAGCCCCCTGAAAATTCTGCTACTTTGGCTTAAAATGCATCCCCAAATCCTTTAAAATGAGCCTTAACAGGTTTGCTGCTGTGGCTTTTACCGTAGTGGACCGTTCGGTGCCGGCGGGAAAACATGGCCGAATCGAATTTTTTTGGGTGATGAAAATATTGCAAAGCTAATAGTTTGTTGTAATAACCTTTGTCACAAGGACAGTTATAAAAGCAAGTTTCGAAAATAAAAAGATACTACTATGATTATACTCGTAGTTTGCCACTGTGCGAGGAATTTCTTCTCGCAGTGCCACACTACGAGTATGTTTGATATTTTACAGAACAGAATCAAAAAAATGTTTTCTCACTAAATAAGCCAATTAAATACAAGTTTACTTCAAATGTTTCCTTAACGACGAGCTCGTAGATGGCAGTGAATGTGTTAAAAACATTACGTCCTCACCACGATAGCTTCACCACGCCATGTTATTTTGAGAATAATAAGTTACCGAATAAAAAAGAAGTGTGATATTTACTAGACCCAACTCTGAAATTTACTTTGTATAATGAGAAAAGTAGACACCTTCGTTATGTAGCAAGTGGTGTTTCGTTGGTTTGAACAAAATTATCACACAGTTGTCAAATTCTAATAAAGTATTTATGCGTTGATAAACAATGATTATAAACACCAGTTGGTTGCTACTAAAGAAGAACTAACGCCAAAATATAATCATATAAGAAAACAGTTTCAAATTCAAACTTGAAAAATAGATATCGACCGTTTCTTTAACTTTGTCTCCGGGTTTTGAATAGCAAGTTCAAAGTTCTATTCGCATTTTTGGATTTTTGATTTTCAGCAAGTCAACAAAGTGTTCATAAATAGTATCGTCATATCCTTCTCTGGGCGATTCTGTACCGATTCGGAGGAGTTGATCAAGTCTTACTTGGCCTAATGCGTTTCTGAGGCGTGTTTTGATTAATTTCATCTTAGAAAATAACCGTTCCACACAGGCTGCACTTAACGGGAAAATGTTATACAAGTGCAATAAAAAGAACATGCTTGGGTATAATTCCTTTATTGGATCGTCATGTGAAAAGGACTGCCAAAACAAATTTGGATTGAATGAAGCACGCTCTATCTTTGCCTTTTGCGTGTGGGGATTCAACTGCAGCAATTTGTCTGTCGATAGAGTGATAATGCGACTCTCGTTTGTGAAACATCACAGCCTTAAACCCTTGCCACTCTGCCATAGTGGTATCGAAATTGATGTCTGCTTCTGCATGTACGGTATTGCCGTTAAAACTGTCAATTTTATTAGCACCATAATGCGAAAGTAGTTGTGTCAATTCTTCATGCCCATATGATCCTAATTGTTCCTTTGTGACGGGTAACTTTCGTGGATCAAAGATCGCAAAATTAGCCCAGAAATCCAGCTGTTCAAAAGCTTCCTTTATTTCATCAATGAATCTATCGATAAAGGGATAATATATTTGGATCATGAAGGAATCCCACGAAAAATCATCTGTACTTCGCACTCTAGCTGTTACAGGTAAGGTAGGTATTTCCTCTTTAGCCGAATTTACGTGCTCCTGAAACAAAGCTTGTTTCATCCATTTCTGTGATTGTTTAGCAGCCGTCAATTGTGATAAGGTAAGCTCGACGTATGTTGTAATATCGCTAAGGCAAATAGTTCCCCCACCTCTTTGTAAAACTAGACCGAGGGGAGCTGTGCATTCAAAAACTTCTAATAACATGAGGATGGTAGCCAGAATGGTTGGTTTGTGTAACTGCATAAGTAGACCCAAAGCTTCAGGTTCCTTTCTTTCACTGTAGCAGACAACCAGTGATGACACAAATTGTCGGTAACCCTTAATCACTGACTTGCAAGCCCTTTCATGTGCTGTCCAGCGGGTAACACTTGGTGCAATTGGGGTAACAACATTTTCTTCGTACATTTCAGCAGACCTTTCTAGTAAATTCATGGCTAATGGGCGGTATTTAAAAAATTTCCATAATGCTTCCAGGAAAACATCAGCCTCAAAAATGGATGGAAACTCATTTAAAAGATGCTTGAAACATAAAGCCAACTTGTGATTGATATATCTTCAAAAAACTTTTCTAATGAACGCATTATGTTTGGAGCAGAAAGGGACGTACCAACAACTTTACTCACGGGATAAATACCAACGTAATGTTCTGCAATCCGATTATTATGCTCAAACGTTGCATAAACAGCCATTTGTTCTACCGATGTTATGTCCTGCGATTCGTCGTTATAGAACGTAAAATAACCTTCTCTAAGAGATGCCAATAACGGAAGCTTGATATATTCGTCAATAACATCAATAAATTTCCCAATATATTCCGGAGATGTATATAAGGCATTTTGGGGACCAGAAATCAAATGGCTTTTAATCTCATTTCCTCCACAATCCGCAATAAGCTGTACAATGTCTTTAATATTGTGTGTGTATGCCCAATTTTTCAGAATCATAAAATGCGTTACTCTAAAAAATGTTTCGATTACAAAACGATTTTGACTAATCTTAGCAGTTGCATTGGCTAGGCTAGCGTCTACTAGTAGTTTATGGACACTGGAGTTTCGTTCGCGAAGCTCATTAAAAGCTTGTTTATTGAGTGAAGACTCTTTATGTCTTTTAGAATTCAAATGAAGGGCGGCTCTGTCGGAGGGATGATCTCCAAAGCCTCCTGGAATTTCAATAAACGGGCGTTCTGTACCAGAAAAGGATGCAAAGTTGGTACATGTTTTACAAAACCACCCATTTAATGACGATGAAAAATAAAAATCTGGAAATTGAAGCTCGTATTTTTTAGTGGATTTATTGCGAAGGTCGACTTTGTTTTTTAACTGTTCAACTAATTGAACCTTCTTCTTAGTTCGATCTGATTTTGTAGTGCGCATGACATCAAATGCATTTTTGATATTGAAATGAACACTCTAGATGAGAAATGTAGAACAAAATGTTTTACAGAAAATTGAAACACTGAGCAGGTCTTCGTCAAATGAAAAACACACCTCATTTTTTTCAGTTACAGCATTGCTGGAACACGCATTAGCTTCTTCAAAATTGATTGGTTGACTGATATCGATATTTACAGTATTTACATTTTCTTCCATATTTACAAAATTGATATTACTACTATTTACATCTTCTTCATCAACATTTTCTTCTATATTTACACTGCTACTATTTATGTTATCTTCATCTCCGTTATCCTTCTTTTTTTTCCACAAATTTCTAAGATCACCTGATTTTACTTCATTTCGTTTTAAGGATTTTTTGTAATATTTTGAGTTATGTGACATTTTGATAACTCGTTGTTAGTAACATTTGAAACGTGGTTTGAAGTCAAAATTAGAATGAAGTGTATTTGATTTTAAATCTTTTAAATTCTTTCAATAAGAAGAATATATTGCATTGAAAACGAATAATATAATAATTAATTTGGTTCTTTTTTTCACGATTACAACAGCTGGCGACAGCTGGCAACACTAGAGCAACCTTGCTTTTTTTCTTTCTTTCTGATTCATCGTGCACGACCTCATTCCCACCCCTTTTCGACCGTTTATGGTTTTATCGCCTAAATAAAAAGAAGAAGCGCTGGAAATGAACAACGCCACTCTGCGAAGAAGAGTGATTATTATTAGCCTAGTCTACAGCCCATAGAGTAAGCTGTTTTGTTATCAAAACTCGCAAATATAATGGCGTGGTGAGCCGTGAAGTTCTTGCGCGTGAAAAGGCATTTTGTTTATGTTCATATTACATTAATGTGGTCTTTTTTAGAAAATGTTTTACATGTAGTTCCACATCAATTTCGCTGTACATTAGAAACTCTAAAACAGAAAAAATCACCTGGACGTAATTGGGAAATTGGGAACTTTAGACTCGATTGGGAAAATGACGTTATACGTCATCTGTGAGGCCTAGCTAAAGCCCTGTACAGGGTCATAATTGTCCAGTATCAGACCCCCCAAGTTTTTCCTTATAGGCAATTTATAATGCCTTTGAAAAGTGGACTCTGACGTCCACCCTGCCGCTTTCTGCAAGTCCTTTATAGACAGTCCAAGGTTGTTCGCTTTACTCGTCGATGACTTCCTCAGAGAATGCGTCGTGAAAACTGCCACATCGATTCCGGCCATCTCTAAAAATAATTTTATGTATCTTGCTATGGTTTGCACCCCAACTGGTTTATGGGGGTAAGCATATGACAGAACCAGTTGTTTGGGCTGCCCTTCTAAATTTTCCCTTATTAGTTCTGTTCTCTTAATGTATTCTTGAATGCATTGAACAACACATGGTTTATCATTGTACGGATAAGCCTTGTATTCGAGGGGTGCCTGGTGTTTCCCTGGGCGAGAATTCTTCATGAGCTCTGGAATGTAGAACGTATAAACTCCATTAGCAAGGTGGCAAAAATCCACCTTCAGCGCCCCTATGGTTTGTCCACGCTGGCCACTTAACAGGCACATCAAAGTAACCAGTTTTTTAGTTAAAAACTCCAGCAATAATTCTGAGTTTGTTGGCAGTTTGCTGATGAATTGCAGCACAATTAGGGTCATAAATCACTGTATGCTTGGGTAGAGAAGGGCGCTGCCTAAACATGCCCTTCAGAACTTTAGAGACCAAAGGGTCTTTCCCAAAGGATTGTCCATTCATGGAAGGAAGAATTGCTGATAATGCTGACCGAGCTGCAAATATGTAACCCATTTCCCTTTTTTCCTTGTTAAACAACATGATGAGGAAGGCCAAAACAGTATCATATGACACATCAACAGGATTTGGGATATCCTTTCTTGTACAGTACTCCATCCATTTCCTAATGTAGATGTTGTAGCTCTGTTGTGTCTTCTGTGACCAAGAAGCCAGGGCTAAATCTCGTACCTCAACATCGGCATATCTTCGTCCCACTATTGACCGCAGACTAACGCAGCTCTGAGTAGCAGGGTCTTTTCCATTGGATGTCTTTCCTCTTTTTGCTGTGGTAGTTGTAGCAATTGTGGCCTGGGAGGAAGAATACAATGTGTTATTGACATGTCTAAGAGCTGGTTGTACCATGGCTGGTTAGGCCAGTCAGGTACTACCAGGATGCCTGTTGCCCCCTCTTGCCAAATCTTCTGGATCACTTTTGGGATAATAATAAATGGTGGGAAGGCATAGAATCTAATGTTTCCCCATGATTGAGTAAAAGCATTAACCGCCATACATTCTGGGTCTGGTCTGAAAGAGAAAAATTTTTTCAATTGTGTGTTTATTCTACTGGCAAATAGATCCACCTCCGGTTCAAAGTTTAGTGATTGTTTCAGATGCAAGAATACTTCAGGGTTAAGCATCCATTCTGTCCTAGTTTCAGTTTTCCTGGACTCCTCATCTGCCTCAATATTCTGAATGCCTGGTATATGGGTGGCTGTCAGCCAGTTATTTGCTGACAGTGCCCACTCCCAAATTTTTTGTGACATGTTATCTACAGGGATAGATTTTGTGCTTCCCATCTTGTTGATAGCTGATACTGCAGATGTGTTGTCAAGTCTCAGCAAAATGGGTGTTTTTCGCAAGTGATGGCAAAATGAGAGGAGTCCAAAATAAGCTGCTTTCATTTCCAGCACATTGATGTGCTGTTCCCCTGTCTTATCAGACCCTTGCACCTTGTATTCTAGTTCATCCGCAGAAAAATGTCCCCCAGACCGCTGGCCTTCAAAGAATGCCCCCCAACCAAATAGGGAAGCATCAGATGTAATGGTGTATTCAGGACTTCTCCGAAGAATGGGAGCATAACTGTCCAGAACATTAGGGACCTTACGAAACTACGACGGCAACGAAGACGACGACGTACAAGATATTCATCTCCAATGAATCACAAAAGAGTAGAAACTATACACTTTGGTTAAGAAGTTATTTATAATGCCTATGAAGTTTGTTTCTTGAACTTAGACCAACAGAATCATGAAGGAACCAAGGAAAATTTATCCGAAGTACTGCTATTCTCACGTCTTCGTTTTCAGTACGACTTCAAATATTACTTTTCACGTTGTGTACAGAACGTGCAAATCTAATAATGATATTAGTAAAATTAAAAACATTTCCCAATAGTATAGTGTGAAACATAGAAATACGTATTTCTATGTGTGAAATGACTTCCATTATACAGCAAGTCTGTGGAGTAAAGAGAATCTTTTGTTTGCTTCACGTTGTCGTCCACGTTGCCGTCGTAGTTTCGTAAGGTCCCTATTGTTTCTCCACCACAGTATTTCCCGTACACATTCTTGTGTTAAACACATGAGCTGATCATATCTTCCCCGGCTCTTGTTCAAGGCCTGTGTTTTAAGGCGCTCTAATTTCCTGTAATGTAATCTACCCCAAGGAACGCCTAACAGGGAGCTTGATATTTTCCCCAATAACTTTGCAACATCTCTAATAGTGAGTCTATTCCTGCATTCAAGAATGCTGTCACACAGAGATATCATAGCTTCTTTTTTAGACTGGGTTAGTGCTACTGTCATGTTAATAGTATCAATGACAAAGCCAAGGAATTCCAGTCTTTGGGTGGGCTCAAACACAGATTTTTCCGGATGGATAACAAACCCCAGTCCATCCAGCATTGTGATAATAGATATAACATTTTCCCTGCATCCATTCATTGTGGCACTTAAAGTTATAAGGTCATCAATGTAGTCTGCTACAGCTACTTGATTTTTCCTCAAACTGCTGAGAGAGGGTTTCATGATCTTAGTGAATTTTCTAGGACCTTCGGTATAACCATTGGGGAGGGCTGTGAATTGGTAAAGTTTGCCTTTCCTTTCAAATTTTAAGAACTTTTGGTCATCAGGATGGATAGGTATACTATAATAGGCATCCTTTATGTCCAACTTTGCCATAAACATTCCCGGTCTTACCATACATAGTATGTTAGCTAAGGTTTGCATTTTGAACTTTTTCTTGTCAATTAATTTATTTAGTTTCTTGAGATTGAGGTTCATTCGGTATCCACCGTCACCTTTTTCCCTGACAAATACTGGTGATATGATCTCACCAGCTTCATGACAGGTTTCCTTGATCACTCCTTTCTGGAGCAATCTCTCAATTTCTTGGTCCAGGAATTTTTCTTCAGCAGCTCCCAATTTATATTGGGGAATTGAAGAACAAAGGTCACCACTTAATGGAATACGGAGTCCCGATACTGTCTCAAGGACCTCTGGGTCCGTAGTAAGGGTTTGCCAATAATGTAACCTTCCAGAAATACAGCCTGCTTGAAATTTTGTCACTTGGTTCTGCAAGTGCTGCATTAATATTGTCATGTATCTTACCTGTTCAGCATTCAGTTCTTTTTTCCCCTGCTGCTCCCGTAGGATCTGTATCCGCTCCTGCTTTGCTGGGGTCTGTAGTTCCCCTTTTGGTTGTTCCTGTTGGACCCCTGGCTGGAGGTCCTCTTTGGGGTTTTGTAAGAGGACCCGGAGTTTGACGACTGTTCTGGATATTTTCTCTTGTAAGAGAATGCCTGAGTTTTCTTATCAAGCAAGGATTTCAAGTGATTTTCCTTCTTGATAGAGTCGAGCCTTTCACAAAGGCTCTCACCAAATAGCAGTGAAGACGACTCGTCCACATTTGATGCCAATTTGGTGTACTGTGTTGGCAGATCAACCTTAATCATGTCCCGTCTGATTTTATTAGTCATCTGCATCGCTGCACCAGACAAGGAAACAGAATCTTTCAGGGCAGTCATGACATTGATAAAGTCAACATTCTTTTGTTGAATTTCAGGCCATTTTTCAGTAAGATCAGATGCAGCCTTCAGAATCAAAGAAAAGGCTGCAGCATTAATTTTTAGCATTTCCTGAATGGCCGAGTCCACTCTTCTGCGTTCAGCCTGAATTTTTGGCCAGATCTCCTCATTTACCCTCTTAGGGATGAGGTAGGGGCAGTTTGCAGGAATGGCTGCCTTAGCCAACTTCTGTTTCAGCTTCTCTTCCTGCATGGGTTTGTAGCAAAAGATTTTGGCTGCCCCTGCCAGCGATTAAGTTATCTCTGGCCCGTCAGCCGAGAAACCTTCCTGGTGGTCTGCTACTGCAGATTCCCAGTAATTCTGCCCTCCATCATCCGTTTGCTGCTGTTCATTCTCTTTGTCGGCACCATCTGATCGTGAGTTGTTTGACACCGCATCTATCCCTTGTGTTATCTGCTGCAAAAAAACATTGGATCCATCAATAGATAAAATATCATCTCCAATGTTTTCTGGTTGAACCGCGGCTGGTGGGTTGCTGCATAATGATGGTGATGGTGTCTGTGGGACCGCAAAGCCATGATCTCCTTGTGAGGGCCGCTGGCGTAACCGAGCTCCAAATTGGGCATTAAGGTTACAGTTGTTGACACTAATGCCACTGTTTTTCAACCGAGCCTCTGACGAGGCATTAAGGTTGCTTTCCATCATCAGCCGAGTCTCATCAGAGACATTAAGGCTGGTGGAGGTATGCTGTTGTTGTACCTGAATCAATGTTTGCATCAAAGCATGCAAAGCTTTCAAACTTTCCTTCAAGTCATTGATTTCTGACTGTTGGTGATTCAATGACACCGAGAAGTTCTCCATACTTGATGGTACGTCGACATCGTTGTTGCTTCCTTCAGCACTCCACATTGGAACATCTACAGTTGTCTCCATTATGGTGGATGTCTAGCTAGCAGATCGCTGAATTGGAGATGTTAAAGTGAGTTGTTGCACTAAAGAGCACAGTTTTTAAGAGAGAAATATTGCACACGGGTTCGATATATATATACTTATCGTTCCTGGTAACTTCCTAGAAACCTTCGGCGTCGAATCACGTCCTTCCGCAAGATTAAAGGTATCGAAAGAGGATTTCTGACGGTACCGAATCTCATTTGATACTTAGGATTATGGGTAGAATATTATTACATTAAAGTTACTTCTCTTCTGCGTATAAATATATTATTCTGAGCCATGTTGCTATTTGTTTCTGTTTTTAATCTTCTGAATGTAAGAAATGAATTAAAAAATTAATGCCTGTAGAAACTTTTACACGAGCTAAATTTTGCAACACAACGCATACTGAACATGGGTGGCGATTGAATTGAAATTTTCATCACAGGGATCGTTCACGGGAAAGGCGATTTTGACCAATCCTTTTCGAAGTTAAGTTCGGTAAAAAAGTTTTACCCGGGGTACTAGTACCAATCTAATTCATCAATACTAGCTTTCTTAAGCAACTTTTTAACAGATCTTCCATACGTAAATGTACCTGTCAGCCATACAAATCTCTCATCGTCAACAGACTCAAACGGAGCAAGAAATGGTTTCCTCAATTCTTTGTGTTCATGTTTGTTGCGGATGTTGGTGATGCCGAAGAAAGTATCCGTGATTTTACAGTATTTTGCTGTACCACTTGCTGTTGGTGGACCAAATGTTGATAATACATTCGAAACACGAGAGGATAAAACTTGAACAGCCAATTTCACATTCATTTTTTAAAAAAGGTGTTAATTTGATGTGCTCTGGAGTTAAATGCGGTAGTAGGTGCAAACCATAATTCCGATCTTCATGAAACAAAGCAGATATTTGGTTCCAAATTAAAAACAGCCCACCATTCCATATACATCTTGGATATTCACCTGATCCAGAACTGTATAGGCAATTTCGTGAAGTTTTCATCAAATGTGGTGTGTCAGAAATGAAGTAAATGTATCGTCTTTCATTGAAGCTGCAAACATTCAGATCTCCATAGGTCTCCATTTGAAATTTCAAAATTAATGACATAAATGCCGATTTGAAATTTGAATCTTAAATTTGCAATCAGCTTCTGAGGCCTGAAATTCGTTTCTCAGATCTGAAATTGGTTTTTCAGATCTGAAATCTATTCTGAGACATTAAATCTAAAGCTCATTGAAAACTGTGAAAGCATTCCAAACTGAGAAATGTTCATCTACGTCTTACGATAGCTACCTCACTTCAAAACAAAATGGCAGCTTTGGAAGAGATTGCCGATGTAGAACATGTCAAAACACTTATAAAACGTGGTGAAACTCATCGGAATATCGCAGAGTATTATAAATCATTGTATTCCGGACAATGCGGCATTATTGAAAGAGGTATGAGGAGATTTTGCAAAGCTCATAATATCACTAGGTTGACAGATGAAGAACTTGACATGATTGTTGCTGACCATATTAACACTTTTGGTCATCATTATGGCAGATGTATGATGCAGGGTAGAATACGTTCTAACTTTCAAGTTACATCAGGTGTTACAGAGGAGAATATCAAAATCTCTGCAAAGAATAGCTCCAGAAGCATTTGAAAGCAGAACACGAGATGTTTTGGACCAAACTAATCCAGTTCCATACTTTGCTCCGTATTTTGGATACAAAATACACATGGATCAAAATGAAAAGATTGGACAAGATTTAGGTTGTGCACATGTTGCTACCATTGATGGATGTTCTCGAATGATTTGTGGATTTGTATCAATGGAAGTAAAAAACCCTATTTTAATATATGAATATGTTTTCAGACCAGCTCTATTACAATATGGGTTATGGGAGCAACTAGGCGTTGACCATGGCCAAGAGTTAAATCTATGTATATTTGTTCAGGAACTTTTAAAATCCCATCGAAAGAACATTTGCAGATCACCTTGGAAACAAACCCCATCAACAAGAAACTATTCAATTGAAAGATTTTGGCCTGAACTTAACAGAAGGGTTAACTATCCTGTAAAGAGAGCATTTCTGGAAATAATTGAAGACTATGATTGTGACACTAATGATCCAATATTTAAGTATTGCGTTTCCTGGTTGTGTAATTATGTAATCAGTGATGCAGCCACGATGCTCATAAATTCATGGAATTATCACAGAATTCCTGGAGCGCAAGGTTGTGTCCCCATTGAAACCATTTATTGTCTTTGATGGTGCAAAGCGAGAATGTAAAGACCTTAACACTGAATTTAGAAATAAATGTGTTTTGTGTCATCAAAAAATGCATGGATGAATGAGGAACTCACACTACACTTTATTGAAACAATTTTGGGCACATTTTCTTTCAACCGACGACTTTTGGTTTGGGATTCTTTTGAGTGCCACATCATGGACTCTGTTAAACGAGTATTGTCGAAAGGAAAAATTGAAAATGTCATAATTCCAGGGGGTTGCACAAAATACATACAGGCGCCAGATGTATCATGGAACAAGCCCTTCAAGAGTCGGATGATAGATCTTTATCATGAATGGATGGTGGAAGGGGTACATAAGTTTACAAAAGGGGGAAATCAGAAACCCCCACCCCGACGAAAACTTGTACAATGGGTCTTAGAAGCGTGGAATGGATTGAGCAGTCAGATAATTATCAAGTCTTTCAAGTCATGTGCTTTAAACTTAGCTACGGATGGATCAAAAGATGAGCAAATCCATTGTTTCAAAAAAGGTTCGTCTTGTTCAACTGGAGCTGATTTATTGAAGCAGGCAACGAAATTATTGGATGAAGATCGATCTGCTGAAAATCCATTTCAAATTTTGGATTCTGACATTAGCGAAAGCTATGAAAGCTTTCATATCATAGAAGAGGATTCTGACGGGGCAGTGATGTTGATATTCTTTCTTAACATCTTTTGTATAAAACATTTTTATCTTTTGTTACGCTTTTTAGGAAAAGAAAACATTGTGGTTTAAATTCTGTTTTTATGTCATTTTTTCATTTTGAAATAAACGCCGCCCTCTATTAAACGCCGCATCTAACATCTGCTATTTGTAATAAACGCAGCGGCGTTTATTAGAGGAAATACGGTATGGCTATATAACATAAACACATCTATGATCAAACAAATTTCAATAAAGAGTATTTTTTTTCAGAACCCTAACAGAATTTGTCAGCAAGTTTATTTATTAATGACATCATTGCCTGTTCTGTTGAAGCAGTAATGTTTCTCTGGCTTTATTTAAATCGAGTTCATCCCTGCGTAGTTTCAATTCCTCTTCTCGTAACTGGAAATCTCTCTCAGACTTTTCCCTTAAATAAGCTATGGTGTCACCACCAGAATTTCTTTGCTTCTTTTCTTTACTGGAATGTCTGCTATCATTGTTTTGTGCTTCTCTTTTACGAGTTTCAGAAAGTCGTTCAACTGACATTTGACGCATGTCCTCAGCAGCTTCTCTTTCTTCTTCAACCTTCTTAGCTTTTTCAGCTGATTGCTGATTTTGATTCAATTCGCTCTCTTTCTTACGTTCATAAATCTCTTGAAGTAAATCATCAAGCTCGGTATGTTCTGGATTGATACCAGTAGCTCGCTCTTCAAAATTTTTCTTTGTTACATATTGTTGTAAAACCTCTCTGATTTTATCTCAGGGATCTCTGGTATACCTTAAACCAAATATTAGTGACACAATTTAGTGACTCTGCAATTCTATCTAAGCACTGTCCTCTTTCACGTGAACCATCTTTGTGTTGGTAAAGGTCATGCAAAATAACTTGTCTACGTGATCTTCAGTCCAAATCATTTTTCTTAAGATCAAAAAGTTAAATTGAAAACAGCTGTCGATAAAGTTTGAAAATTTGTGCTTACCGTGTGGCAAAAATTTAGAGATAAATAACAAATCAATATATATATTAAAAAGAGTTATCTAATATGAGATATAGAAATCCTATTCTCATAAAAATATGACGAATATTTATCAACGAATTCTACTCTTTAGCTGTAGCATCTATCTATTTATGTTCTGTCTAATAAAAAAACAACCAAACAAAAATATACTCACTTCATTTTTTCTTTCCCATGATTAAGGTATACATTAACACTTATACTTGAAATCTTTGCTTTAAAAATGAAATATTAATAGCAAAATTCTTACGTCGTGCTCACAACGTGACTTTCCATGTTTCTACCACCGCGCGTAATGTTACACGACGTTCAAATCAGGGAATCACCACTATACGCATGCGCACTAGTAAATTTTAGGCGAGATACGTCGTCGTCTTCCGTTGCGTCGTCCTTTCGTAAGGTCCCTAATATCGATCCGATGGTGTATCCTGTATCCTGTTCACATGAAGTTAGAGGGTAATGTCTACATATTTTGTGCTGATGTTAGACCATCCTATCGCACAACAGACGAGTGTCACAAGCCTTGGGTAGCTGTCAAAGCAGATGGGACTATTCTTGCAGGTCACTTCAATTGCATGACAGGGTAGGTAAATATATGTAAATAATATAAATGCTAAAGTCTCTTATTTCATGGTGTAGATAACCCAATTTTCCTTTTTTAATTAAGGCTTGGAGAAAGATGTTCTCATGTTGGAGCTGTGCTATACAAGATTGACGCTGCTGTACGTATCGGATTGACATCAACCACTCCAACTGAATTACCTTGTCAATGGAACCAATCATTTGTACGAAACATTATTGGCACTCCAGTTGCTCAAATTAAGTTGTTTTCAGAGGAGGCGAAGCGAAAATTAGTCAACTTACCATCATCATCTAAGAAAAACAAAGTGACATCATATGATGCCAAGATGAATTTTCTTAGAGAAATTCATTCTGTCCAACCTAAGACAGTTGGTTTGAGCATGTTCAATGAATTTAGTGAAAGCTTCGTTTGTAAAGAGAAAAAAGTAACAGCACTACCCTCCTCTTTAAGAGAATTGTATGCAGTGGATGTCAGTATTTTAGAAGAAGAAAATCATGATACCATATTGAAACAACTAACCTTAAATGATGCTCAAATTGTCTTTATAGTGGAGGCAACACGATCGCAACACCACTCATCGTCATGGTTCAAACAGAGAGCGGGTAGAGTAACAGGTTCAGTGATTGGTGAGGTTTACCACTCTTCCTTGGATAATGTTAACACCAGTTTAGTGAAGAAAATTTGCCAGATAAACATGCAGGAATAGTGGACAATTAATGTGACCATTAATGTGTCACAATTTTATCGCAACTTGCTAAAATGCTATTTGCTGATCACTCCCTGATATTCTTGATGATTTTTAACGGTAGAATACCCTTCAATATTGTGTATCTGTTTTTCATTAGTCCTATGACACGCTCTATGTGTATACACACTGATGCATTTTTACATGAAATTTCAACTTCTTTTGCTGATAATTGTTTTTTCTCTCATGTAAAAACAGGAATCAATAATTCTCAAGAGCTCCCAGCTGCAAAATCATCCCAAAAGGTAAACCCACGATCAGCCAAAATTTGGTCACCTGGCGTATGCTTACACACAAATCCGGATTCTCGTGTGATTTGCAAATCGGAGGCTCTACCACCATAACACTTTGATAAAAAGTTAATAGAACCACGTGGAGTGGACGAAATAAAGACTTTTATTGTGCAATGTTTCTTGTATTGGCTGTAAAGTTCTGCACTTGCTAATAGAGACGATGGTGCTTCTACAAATATCTCGAAACAATCGATTATACATGTTAACCGAGGGAACTTTGCTATGAAAATACCATCTGATAAATGTGGGCTCTACCTTGCATTGTAATGAGAAAATCAAGTTTTTCATACATGACGTGGAGCTTTTGTGGCTTCAGTGGTAAAGTACTCACTTACCGAGAACATGAGAGCCAGGACGGAAGAACAAGAATTCTGTGTGCAGCTATTACTTGGTAATGGTGAACTTGGTAATGGTATTACTTGGTAAAGGTTATTACAACTTGGTAATGGTGAACTGCCAACAAAACAAAATGAACCTGCTAAAGGCTCTGTCGAAATCCCTGATTGTTGCGTTGTTCCCCAAAACACGTCTATTATTTCGGTGATGTATGACGGATTGGAACCTCACGAATACACCTCAACAGCCATTCTGACACCAACAAACGAGCAATCGTTAATCATTAACAATGAGGTGTTGGACAGATTGCCAGGAAATGCAGTTTGTTATCACAGTGCTGATGAGGTGGTATGTGACGATGAAGACGCGCAGCAAAGTTATTTGCTTGATTTTTTAAATGGCATCAATAGCATCAATGAGGTATGCCTCCTCATTGTTTGAAGCTTAAAGTTGGGGCTATTATTATGCTCTTGAGGAACCTTTAATAACAGGAATGGTCACTGTAATTGCACACGCTTGATTATCCGTGGACTGTCAGGCAATTTTATTAAAGCTGAAGTTTTGACAGGGTCAGCAGTTGGAGAAATCATTTCCATACCTACGGTTGAACTGTCACCTTCAGATACAGGTATGCCTTTTATATTGAAACGCAGACAATTGCCTATCCATTTGGCCTACTCTTTCACTATTAACAAGAGTCAAGGTCCAACATTTAATAAAATTGGTTTGTTTTTGCAGAGTCCGTGTTTTTCTCACGGTCAGCTATATGTTGCATGTTCCAGGGCAAAGGCATTTGATAATGTGAAAATCAACTGGGAAACAAGGTTATATCAATGGAAAGATGTATACTCAAAATGTTGTCTTTCCACAAGTATTACAGTAACTTAATTCTGCATATCTTTTCTTTCATCTTTTCATATCCACGAAAGTATTGTATTGTTGAGTAAGTTACAAAAATATTGGAGATGAAAACACTGCTTTTCCGGTGAGCATTTTGATATCCTCACTCATTTAAAGAGTGACTATCATTGCAGTTGTCTAAAACCGGCTTTTCGGCTACGTTGGTATACCAACTCTGTGACCTTGTGTTGCTCAACTGTAGTGGTAGATTGATTGATGCTATTTTGTTAAATCACTGACAATTACTTTGTGGTAGTGCTGAAAATAGATGATATGCTTTTATTGTTACTGAACTATTTTACCTAAAAAACATTTATTTCTGTACATTTGTTTTTTTAGGTGGAGTACAAGTCTTATTGACTTACGGTCGCGTTGTGTACTCTGTTAACATGGGTTGTGCATGCATTTTATCAATTCATCGGAAACACTGCTTATTTTTGAGTCTACTATGAGATAGTCCTTGCATGCACAAACCATGAACCAAAAGTCAGGGCATTCATGCTGTTGTCTTTTGGAAGTGTAATCCTTGGTATTTTTTCTTTTAGTGAATTAATAATAAGACTAGCCGCCAAGGCGGCGGCGCTCGCCCCCCATGTCCACTTGCTCTGTATCACCATACCAATAAATGTCAACTTTCCTTATAAACGGCTCGTACAACTTGTGTTCAACCAGAAGCAAATTCGAAGTCAAAACCTCTGCTAAAACCAATCTTTTATCAGTGTAACAATACACTCAAAACGTAGAGAGAAAACTTCAACTTTTTATTAGCTTTTATTTTAAATAAGTTACTCACTCTAACATGGGTGCTATCAAACAGGGGGAAAATGGTTTCTCTTCTTAAAAAGTTCACACGGAGTAGAGAAAAAAGGTATGAGCTAAATGAATAAATAGAATAAAAAAACGTTGGATCAGAATGCTTAACAATTAAAAGAAGAAGTTAATTTATTAAAAGAAAAGCAAAAAAAAACATTTTGTTTTTATATGATACTCTTTCTTTACCTATCGGTTTTTAAACATTTTGATGGCTCAAAAAAAAAAAGTTCACCCGTCTCAGACAGTCAGGCAAGAGTTAGTGGCAAACCGAACATATGGTGCCACGTTCTGCCACTGCTGCTTTTTGTCCAAAATGTTTAATCAGTTAGTTTCTTTGTATTTAGTTGATGTACTGTTTTCAAAGCCAAGTCAACATGGAATATAAAACTAACAATAATGATAATAACAAAACATTATGGAATATATATTCAAAAAAAGTCATGTTCGATTGGGGATGCAATGTATTTGCTTTGACCTCACGTCGCACACAAAAAAAGAAATAATTTCGCTCACAACTTAATCTACCATTTACAAACAAACAAACAAACAGAAAAAAAAAAATAGCTGCCACAGCACATAATGGTAATAACCTTTCTGCTTTTTTCATTTTGAAATAAGAATAAAAAATGATTTTGTCACTGTTTTATTTTGTTTTCTATAAACCCATTTGTAGAAAATAGTAAGTATTTAATGCTTTTAATTATATTAGAGATTATTAATGCAGCTTAAATCTTCATGGGTATGTTGTAAGATTTAGTTGATGTTGATGAAGTGGAGGATGGTGGTAAGTTTTCAAATGAAGCTTTAAATATAGGAGAAAATGACAGGATTGTCAATTTAGAACTACTTTCTTTTATATTTTAGTTAGTGATATATCCAAGAAAGGTAAAAGAACTTGCCCGACTAATCTTCCCTCTTGGTAACACACATTACATGAAATAGAAAACAACAACATTTCACAGTATGATTTGGTATTTGGATTCGCAACATGTAACCTATTCATGATTATTTGCTTCACAAATTCACTCGAACAATTCACAAAATATTGTTGTGTAAAAAAGGTCATTAATTATTTATCCTGTTATGTTTCTTGTTTGGAATGGAAGAAAAAGATTATGCACATGTACGTAACTGGTGTTTGTATGCATTGTGCAACACTTCGAACATCCGCTTCCAATGCTTTATTCTCAAGTGAGTAACAAAATACTCTTGAATACAATCGGATGGTTTCTACTTGAAGCATTCATTTTAATTTGGTTTTCAACAGACTGTCTTGTCAGTGAATGTGAACCAGGTGGCCAAGTCTATTTTTATTATTCAACTCATGCCACCAGAAAAAGATTTTTTAAAACATGTTTGTTCATAAACATCAAGAAAGTCGATAAGGTAGAGAAAGATAAGTTTAATAATCAAACGGAGAATAACGAGAAGTTTTAATCACTTTTTGATTAACCTTTACGCCTTGAAGAATAGCTTCTTCTTACTCTTCCTTAATACTTAAAAGTATGCTATGCTTGCGACATAATCATACAACGTTTTGAACTTTTGTTACGTAACATGTCACAAATGACCGCCAAACATTGGATTAAAGAGCATTCTATTACTAACACAAATGACCACTCTTATTGTAAACAAGACGTTTCTCCAAGAGGCCTGGCCGAAGTAGCATTTAAATTACACCACATATAGGGCGCGGATAACTGTATACCTATACGTACATATTATAATATGGCGTATATTATGTTCCCATGACATGACTCTCTTTACTGCGAAGCAGAACTAAGGGCTTTTGAATTTTGCCTATTGATGACATAGGTTATAGTTTAGATAGAATCTATAACCTATAAATTAGATTGTAGATTATAGATTAATCTATAATCTATAATCTATAATTATAGATCATTATAGATTATAGATTATAGATTAGATTTATCTATAATTTCTATTGTTTTCTTATCTATAATCTATAATCTATAATTCCATTGTTAGTTTTTTCCCGTGGACGGTCACATTTGTTTCGAACTCACGTCAAACACAAAAAAAGAAATAATTTCGCTCACAACTCAATCTACCATTTTGCGTGACTTACAAACAAACAGACAGACAGACAGAATCGGCTATTAATATATAGATGTAAAAAAAAAATGTACAGATTTTTATAATCAATACAGGAGCTGAACCATAGTTAATAGAAAAGAACTGGTTAAGAAACTAGTGAAAACTTCAAAAAAGGCCGCGTTGTTTTGGTTTTTATGTTAAAATGTATTGTCACGTGACCCTGACCCTGCACATAGTTTTGAAAATGGCTACTGGCGAAGGTGAACAAACCACTCACAACTATTTTGACAAAGAATTTGACGAATTTCTACAGAAATTTGAAGAAAATGAAGAATTGGAGGAATTGGAGGAGATAGTTTCAGTTCATGTAAGACATAAAACTTTTTTCTCATTTGAACAGAGTTAATGGTAGTATACATAAAATGAAATAAAATGACGAGACGACACTTATAATAATATACTTGTTGCTAACTGTATGGCTACTTGAGATATATGCCAATGAGGATGTTGGTGATGATGGTGACAAAAGTGTTTCCTCCCAGTTATTTGGTTCAATCAATTCAGTAGGATACTGCACGCTGTTGTGATTAACTATGGCCATATCTACATTACTTTCAGTTGGTCTGTTTGACACAGTGTCTCGTATGAATAATAAACTTTCAAAATGTTTACATGTTGGTAACCTACTGGAGCCAGAGCCAGACCTAGTTGCTACATCAATTTTCTTGACACACTTCATCATCCCATCTCGAAGGTTCTTCCATCGTTTTTTAATGCATCTTCTGAAGAGATAAGAAAAACAAATAGATGACGGACTGCCACCAAAACTTTCAATGTTAGTTTTAAGGTCAATAAGCTTCTTTTTTTTTCTTTCTAACCTGTAAGAGACTTTGAATCTGAAAACTGTGATCATGGTTCTGAAAATATGTAATTTACTCACCGGTTTTTCCAAGCTTAACAGCAATTTGCTTCCATGCCTGTGTCTTTTTGGGTATGTCTTTATATCCCCTGCATTTCGTATCCCAGAGACACCGGAAGTTTTTCACTTCATTAATGAGGAGTTCATCGTCATTTTTTTCCTCTATTTCATCATTACGTTCTTCGGCAACATTAATGTTTGTTGTTGTGGCGATAGGAGTGTTGATGGTAGCAGTCCCTGTCGCTGCAGAGTCAAATGAATTTGGGAAATCTTCCTCTCCAAAAAATATTTCTTGTGTGTTTTCATTTTCTCTTTGCTGCTTCTGTAGTAATTGCAGCTGCTGCTGCTGTTGCCGATACAAAGCAAATGTAAGTCCAGCTAGATCAACTTGAGACTCTGATTCCGCCATCTTGAGAGAAGTCAAAAAAATTTTTCCGACAAAATAAGTTTGTATATATCTACAAAGAATCTGATTGGTGCGAACAAAATATCGTGCGCAGGAGTTGATTTGAGTTCAACTACCAAGCAAACATATTTTGATCGCTGACGATCGGATATATTGCGTAATACCAAATTTGTAAAACAATAGATCGCCCTGGTCGCTTTGAGCGCGCGCTCAACTGGAAACCAGCCTTTATGCTTGTGTTTGGTTGTTGCACATATTATTTTGCTTGCCATCTTCTCAATTTTTTGTTATCATAAAGTTTTAAATTATTTTGATTCAATCTCTTTTCTAATGATGTCGAGTTAATTTATAAAGTATGTGGATGTGTGAAAGGATGTGATTGAAAAGAGAAAGTTTGAATATGGTTATTTTGTATTAAACAGTATGTCCTTTCGTGTCAATATAATCATGACTGCATTGTTTACATTGTCTATACAATTTCTTTATTAGAATAGTAATAGTAGAATAGTAGAATAGTAATAAAATAAACAAATGCCTAAAAGTTCTGATTTAGCTCCCTTAAATGGGTACAGTAACAAGACCACTGAGGATAAGTTGAGGAAAAGATTTACTCATAACTCAACTGGCAAATGGAGAAAGTGTCGAATTATTCATGGACTCTGTGTCAAAGAATGTGTGAGGATAGGGAGCTCAGAACGGTTGCATAAAGAATTAGAACTGGTGTCTACAATTCCATATGGTATGGTTGGGTATTCAGAGAAAGCGGTTAGTACATATAACCGCAACTATAACAACTATCTGTCCCTGCCGTAGTGAAAGATTATTTTAAAATTAATGTATCACTTAATAGTGTATCTACTGACATCACCCCCCCCCCCCCCCCCCCCCCCCCCCCCCCTAACTTCTTCAAGATGGCCACTTTAAGGAAGATTGACAAGCAGCAAAAGATCATAAATCTTGAGATAAATGCTGGAAATATCCCAACATGTCAGTGTGGTGATGGTTGCTCTACCAATATGAAGGCTGCAAGATTAGTAGAGGTAAAATGTGCATATCGTCATAGTCATGTATCCATTTCATGTACTTTCCCCTGCTGTCTTGATATTTTGTAGGTGAGATAAGATTGCACTTCTCTTGATATTGAAATATTCTTCAACACTATAATAGTACTATTTTCCTGCTAAGTGATTTACCTTCTAAATTAGCAATTATGTTGTGTTTTCCTTTTTATTAGAGGTAATTTTTACTCTGTATTTTTTATCTTTTATAGGAACAGATTGGTTTGAAGGCACCATTCACTAGATGTGCTTCACACAATGCTTCTGGAACCATTAAATGATTGCGCACAACAGAGACCATGTGTGATGAAAATACAAAGTCCCTGTACGAAAATTTGAAAGCATAACTGAAACACTTTTCAATGAGCAATAAAAGCACTAGTATGCTTAATACTGCTCTCTCAGCGTTAGAAATGAACAATGTGCACATTTCGAATTGGGGGTCAACCCAAATGGTAGGGTTTTTGGATGCCTGCCTACAAGCATCTAAAATTATAGTTCCACTTTTGGACACAATTATCTCGGGAAAAATTCGTCCAGAAGAAACAAAATTTATCGGAAGTGCAAAGGGGTTATATATGCTGCAATTGTTTGCTGATGTACACAAAGTGTTTGCTGATTTTTATTTACACAGAGTTGATGCAGACAAAGCAATACTATCCTGTGAGGCACATAACATTGCCCTGAATACAGCAAAACGTCTTAAATGTTTTAAGTCAAGAATTGTATCAAGCTAAAGAAAAAAAATTGAAGCTTTCACAGTATGAGTTATGGAAAAAGTTTTTACAAAAAAATACGATATCGTATATGCACCTTAGTCAACTGGTCAGCATTATGTTTTCGGTTCCAGTCAATACTGGTTGGGTTGAACGGGCCTATAGTACACTGGAAATGATTTGTCAGAAGCGGAGAAATCGTCTGGATATCGCTAACTTGAAACATGAGTTTTTTCTAGCGATCCTTAAGCTTCCAGTTCGAGTTTCATTTTGTTATAACAATGAAATTAAAAATATTGGAAATAACACTTTTCCAAAAGAATAAACGGTTGACTGGATTTATAAGCTAGATTGCTTTAGATTGTTTTTTCACTAACTTTTTCAAATCTTATTTTGTTTAAGGTTTTTATTTTTAGCAAGTTTGTGCGCTGTTTTTTAAAAGTTAACCCTGTCAACGAACAGTTATCTGATATTTTTTTTGTCATTTTGTTGCTTGTTTTCAACATTTAATCCAAAATCAAAAATTGCACTGGTGGCTAGTTTACTTTTAATTCTATTTCTTTCTCTACACTTTTTTTTACACCCTACTCTTTCTTTTGACTCATTTTAAAACAATATATAGTTATTAGGTCTGTACCTGTACCTGTAGATATCAATTTGAAAGGGGGAAGTACATAGAAAGGGGGAGGTTGAATTTGAAAGGGGGGGTATTGACCCCCTTACGAATTATGAGCGCAGTAAAAATTTGTTTTGGTAATGCGCGCCATTAGTTAGCAAAGAAGATTTATTTATTAAAAATGGTTCTCATGACCGTGGAAATGGGGAACATGTTATGCAGTCTTATCTCTCATTTCAACCATATCTGCTTTTTAGTAAATTTTCCTGTATATATACCTGTCTGTCATTTATGTGTTTTGCTTTTGTTTGCTTCAATATGGCTGTTGCAGTGTGGATTGTAGCAGCTGTTCTTCACTGAAATCTTTTTCTTTTAGGTCAGAAAAGAAAAAGTGTATAGAAACCATTAAAGAAATGAAGCACATGGTTAAATTATGATGTTGCAAGGGTTAGTTAACAGAGGAATGGATTATATTTCAGAAATACATTATTTTTTGCTGTACAATATGTGATATGACTGTGCTATAAGAAAAGAAGCATTGCATTGCTGGATGAATTCTTATATTTTGTCATGATTACACATTATTTTGTGTTTGGTAATTGTTTACGTACTATGCCTGAGTATATAAGTTTTGCATTATGTTTTTATCTGTTACTTTTTATCTTTTCGGTATTAAATTATAGCTTTGCGGTGGGGCATTTCATTGTTTCAATTATTTTTATTATTTTAATGTTTTGACTCACAGTAATGGTTGCTTTTATAGACTTTCCAATCTGTCATAGCATGATTATCTTTCTTTGAATTTTTATACAACTGAAATATTTTTTAGGTAAGAATAATAAAAAAGGATGTAAACCGTTAAAGAAATGAAACTCATGGTTTTTATCATGATGTTGATGGTTATGGGAAGAGTAGACAATATCATTTCAAAAATTCATTTATGGTTGCTGTCCAATGTAACTTCCGCACAAAAAAAACACAGTTGGAAGGTATCGATTTGTTTTCAATTCACATTTCGTAAAGTTACTTCTTTTCTGCGTATACAATATATATATATAATTCTTTGTTGTATTGCCATTTGTTTCTGCATTAAATCTTCTGCATGTGAAAACATGATTTTGGTCTGAAGTAGGGCATTTTAAGTGTTGCAATGTTTGTTTTGCGTCTCTAGGGTAAAAAATAAGTTTTCGAAACCTTTATTCGGTTCAGTTCCAGTGATACGCATATGCATTTATACGCATTATTATAATAGTGGGATGTTGGATTCTTTGGTCTATGGGTTTGCATTAGTTTTATTATGATTTGTTTTACGCAAGAGTTACTTTGCATTTTCTGTTTATCATAAAAATAGTTTTCGGTCAATAGTAGGGCATTTTAAGTGTTGCGATGTTTGTCTATAATTAGCCGCCAAGGCGGCGTCGTTCGCCGCCCATGTTCAGCATGCGTTGACTTCACGAAAAATAAAATTAAGGAATTGGCAACCGAAAGTGTTCCCATGTTGTAGAGCTCGAAAAACTGATCAAATAAATGTATGGGATCGTTCTGCTACGATCAACCGTTACAGAGATATCATTGGTCAAGTATTTTGATGACGTCACAGACCCCTCCCCAAAAAAATTAGACCCAAATTTTTCGTCACCCCATCGCCTGTATCGCAGACCCCAAAAACGTCGGTTATCCCAATTGGCTACCAAGATAATTTTCCCTAAACGTCGCATTCGATTAGGGTCTCAATACAATGGTTTCACACTGACGAAATAATTTATGTGTGATCTTACATTGCTGACTTTCTTTGTGACTTACAAACAAACAAACAGACAGAGAATCGGCTATTAATATATAGATTCGCGTCTCCTGGGTAAAAATTTTCATTATGATTAGGTAAATAGTTGGTAAATATTTAATTGACTAATCCTCTCTCTCGGTTCAACTCACATTGACTAAAACTGGTAAAAATTATTACCAGTTATATTCAATACTCTACAACATGGGCAAACTTATCATTGCCAATTCTTCATTTTATTTTTCATGAACTGGATGCATGCTGAACATGGGATGATGAGAAATGAGAGCAGTTATACAGACAGATGAGAGGGATGAGAAAAGGAAGAATAGTTATAAAGATTGCAGATCATACTCAGCAGGAAAACAACTATGAGGTAGGAAGTCATGTGGGAGTTCATCATGATGTCATTTAATTTTTCGACAGCAAGTTTGAGACGTCACTTTCAGAATTAAAACCCGTAAAAATTTTTTACACGGGATACTATCTTATTATACTAATTCGCTTTGTGCATACCACTTTTATTTTAGAGAGTGATATATTTGGGTTTTTTTCACGGTCAAATCCTTCTTATTTTTCCCTTTTCATAGTAAAATCACGCAGAGGCGAGAGCGTTTTTTTACGATTAGTAAATGGGGAAATCCCGCCGCTGATCGATTTCATTGGCTAATACAGGAAAACTCTTAAAATGCGCTGTTTTGATTTGCTGACAAATTCCAAAAATTTCGGTCGTTAATAACGGGTTTTCATTTCCTCGTTGTGAGCTTCACGAAGAAAAACAGGTTTGTATGCATACGAATGTTTTATTATTATAAAACGTTTTATTATCATGTTTATTGCTAAACTTTTACTCTTATTGTATTTTAGATTAATAAAAGAACACGGGTAGCACGTGTAAGTGAGTTAGTTGTTTGTTTACAATGAAAAATCATATTTAGATATACAGAAGTGCAGTGAAGTTTTTAGAAATTAACTGCAGAAAGATCGAACGAACAAGGTATTATTATAAATCTTATATTTTCGGTTAATAAAAGAACAAGTTATGTATATGTATTTGTATTTAAATGTATTTAAATGTTTCAAATATGTTTCAAATATGGCTATACAGAAGTAAGTGTAGTGAAGAAATGCAGAACAAAATGATGTTTATTTACACAGTAAGGAATGGTTTTAATTTAGTTTTGAAAGATTAAATACTATAGCTTTGAATATATAGATATCTTAGTATACGAGTCAAAATAATTCTTTCGTTTGGTATGTATATATATGCTGCTGGATGAAAAACAGAGACGAGATTAATTTGTTTTGGTAACACACGCTATTATTATTTTCATAGTTAGCAAAGAAGATATGATTTAATTTATTTATTTACAGATCAACTAAAAATGGTCCCACAGCTATGGCTGTTTTCCTTCCTCATGGCTGTGGAAGTAGAGAACATGTTATGCTGTCAAATTGTATCTATTGACGATGTTTGATGCTTTGTCTGCATGCCTTTCTGCCAGCCATTTATGCCTTTTGTTTTGGTTTGCTTATGGTTGCAGTAGTAGTAAGTATTGTAGCTGTTCTTTACTGAAATCTTTCTCTTTTAGGTCAGAAAAGAAAAAGACGAAACATAAAAATGTAGAAATGAAACACATGGTTAAACTATGATGTTGAGAAGGTTAGTTAAGAGAAGAATGGATTATGTATTGTATTGCAATTGTACTGCAAAAAGAAGCATTGCTGGGGTATATTTTTCTTCAGTTTATATTTGTTTACGGCATTCATTATTTTGTGTTATGGCATCAGCATAATATAATCCTCAGCACTCCATATAACAGTTCATTATCTTTAACTCACATGCAATATGGCTGTTTGTCCTCAATAAACTATGAACTAATTTTTAGCATTAGTCATTTCACAAAACAGCCTACAGGATAGTTAAATAAAGATCAAAAGAAGTATATACAACCTATATTCTAACTTAATTTAAACTACAACTATCAACATAAATAACGACGATATGGAACTACCATACAAAACCATGAATCATTATCTAGTATCATTAATGGGCAATGGGCATTAATCCCATTTTAAAGATACACTAACAACAAAAAAGAAATGAAGTTATTTAGTTCATGGACTTCCACCAGGCAAATATGTTTTCAAAACAAAGAAAATTAGTTTTAATGAAAAAGTTTGAGCTCTGTGTATGGTAGTTCCATACCATTATATAAAAATAACGTTTTCTATAAAATATTGGGTACTCAAACCCGAATATTTGCTGGGACGTTGACTATAACTATTTTTTGGTCTCCTATTAGATTTTGCAGGGAGTGGAACAAACCCCTCATGATCTTTCCCGCCGTTCTTGCGCCACACCCAGAACGCGCAGCAGGTACGTGGTCCTGGGTGGGTTTTGCGGTACGTACAAAACTGTTTTCTTGTAACTACAACGTAAGAAAGAAATATTACTAATGAATTAAGATAATTAAGATAAAATAAGATATCTATTTAACTTACGATTATCAGGTTTCATATTTTCTAAAAAAAGAATAATTGCTAATTTTATTTATTTTAATTTTAACAATTCACTTCTCAGAAGATTCAATAAACACATGCAACGATGCATGACACTTGCTGTTGAGACTGAGAATAAATCTATGTAAAAATATGTACCATTGGCTGGTTTTTCTGTTTCCTTATTATCTAAAAAAGAAAGTGAATTGACGCTGAGTATTATTATTTCCAATAAAAAGTTTTATTGAGTTTTACTAGAAAAATTTGTTTTACTTACAATTGGCTGCTTCGTTAGGATTGTGAGGTTCTAACAAAAGTGAGCCGTTAATTAAAGGGATGAAAAACATAGGTAGATAGATGAAAAGAATTAAATGCAAATGCAAAAAATCTTTTATTATTGTTACCCTCTCCTAGTATTTGTCTTTCCTCTAAAATTAATGAAACCATTATAGTAATTCATAGTAAGGCTAATGGTATTGTATTAAAGCAATAATTCTTGTTACCTTCTGGTGAAATGTCATCTGACACTAAAATATAAAACACAGCTGTTCTTAAGAGACCGTCGTTTCTTTTTCTTTGATATATTTGCAGTTTTGTTTTGAAAACTTAACAGTGTCTTGAACCCCATCCTGAATCACTATAATATAATAGTATGCATTATCACACGGATTTAAACTGCATTCAATAATTCCAAATATATTGAAAAGCTCTATATGCTTACTTGCAACATCAGTTGAATTAGGACCTGCAATAAAACAGTGAAAAATTAATTATGTATTCAAAAACAACAGTATAAAAAGCATAGAAGTATTTACCGTCACGTGCCACAGCCATAATAATTTAGACAATAATAATAGTTAGTTCACTATAAAAAGAAACAACTTAGAATTAAATTTCACAAAGGTAAAAGGATGAATGCCCATACGTTTGGTTCATGGATGGTGCATGCAAGAACTTGTCATAATAGCTGTTACTGCCACAAACAAAATTAAGATGCAGGAGAAGAATGCATGCATGTGAACGTAAGTCAATGGGACTCCGCCTAAAAAACAAACATACAGAAATAAACTGTTTTTTAGGCAAAATAGTTAAGTAACTAGAAAAGCATATCTTTACATCCATATTCAGCATTGCAACAAAGAAAATGTCATTGAATTAACAAATTAACACCATAATATCAATCATTAACAGTTGAGCAACAGACACTATAGGAAAACTCATGACAGTATATATGACAGTATAAAAGTCATGATGCTAAAGAGGAAAAACTGCTTCTAAACAACTGCAATGCATATCACTCCCAAATGAGTGACGATACCATCAATGTACAACCGGAAACTGATATTTTTACTATTCCGGTATCTTTGAAAATCATAATCCAAATCCTTTGCACATACCAAGTATATAGATGAAAAAAAAAGATATGCTGAATTAAGTTACTGTAATACTTGTGAAAAGACAACATTTTGAGTATACATCTTTCCATTGATATAACCTTGTTTCCCAGTAGCAGCAACTTTGATCTTCACATTATCAAATGCCTTTGCCCTGGAACATGCGACATATAGCTGACCGCGAGAAAAACACGGACTCTGCAAAAACAAACCAATTTTATCAAATGTTTGACCTTTTGTTAAGAGTAGGCCAAACGGATAGGCAACTGTCTGCGTAAAAGGCATACCTGTATCTGAAGGTGACAGTTCAACCCTGGTTATGAAAATGATTTCTCCAACTGCTGACCCTGTCAAAACTTCAGCTTTAATAAAATTGCCTGAAGTTCACGGATAATCAAGCGTGTGCCATTACAGAAACCCTTCCTGATATTTAGGTTCTTCAAGAGCATAATAATAGCCCCAACTTTAAGCTTCAAACAATAAGGAGGCATGCCTGACGGCGTTATGCTATTTAAAAAATCAAGGGGATAATTTTGCTGCTCGTCTTCATCGTCACATACCACTTCATCAGCACTGTAATAACAAACTGCATTGCCCGGCAATCTTTCCAACACCTCATTGTTAATGATTAACGATTGCTCGTTTGCTGGTGTTAAAATGGCTGTGGCAGCATATTCATGAGGTTCCAATCCGTCATACATCACCGATATAATAGAAGTGTTTTGGGGAACAACGCAACAATCAGGGATTTCGACTGAGCTCTTTTTTGAGGAAGAAATAAATCTTCAAGTTTGGTAACATCACGACTTTTCCACTGCTTACTTGAGGCACTAGACTTTGTTTTGTTGTAACGTTTCTGCTTTAAATAGTTGTTAACAGTTTTCTGTACCAATTTCTCTTCATAATTGGGATCCAGAGCAACAAGAGTTGGTACATTGACTCTAAGCATCATCAAATCGTCGCTGTGCTTTTTGCCAAGACTTGAACGTGATGCTGTCAGGATTCGATTCAGAGTGCTGAATCCACGTTCAACATTGCTTGATGAACAGCTGATATATAATATAATTTCCAGTACCAGCAAAATATTCGGGAAAGCGTCGCGATGATTCTGGAAGATCACATTCCATAAAGATGTTGGTTGTTGCATATGCGCATATTTCCCATGCACAAGATTTTTCAATTGGCGAAATTCAAACAGCGCTGCCTGAATGTCTAAATCGTGAACTTTTAATGGCTCAGAGAAATGATTGGCTAGACGGTTGATTTCCTCAATCCCATACATTGCATTCTCATGGTCCTATCTATGATGATCTATGATCACCATGTCCTTGAAAACACCATCTTCAAAAGACTCAAAGCGCTGAGTTATGGATTCAATGATAGTTGGCAATAAGCGATTTCGAATTTGTTGCACACTTGTCCGTCCCTGAAAAAAAAATTATTAAGTATCAAAATAAAAAAAAGACACTGGTTTTCTTGAGTTTTCCTCTGTGTAATTGCTTATATCCCAAAATAATATGGACCCAAAAGAGTTAAGGTAATCAAAAAATTCATTGTACATGAAAAGTTACCTGATTAACTTTTTTAATTGTAATATTCTCCTTGTGCATCATAATACACTTCATAGCTTTAGCCTTCTGTTTTCCGTAAGTTGATTTTGGTCCCGGAAGGTTTGGGTTGCCGGCAAATTTGTTGACTTTGCTTCAATTGTTAATGTGTCGTCATCTTCGTTTTGTGTAAACGGAAATGGCAATTCATTTGTATCTGTTGCTACCTCCTCCAATTTTTCAAGGCATTCTTTGATTGAATCAACTACATCGATAACTAAAGGATTTTGCGTCTGTATGGCGAAAGAAAGATGGGCTGTGATACGAATTGCTTTGTGATAAAAATGCAAGATACTTGTAACTTTGTAGCTTTTCAAAGAAGCCTCGTAGAGTTGAAAGCGTTGTCGCCAATCTACAGACTTTGCGTCCACCAGCTACAGCATTTTCACAGAGGAGATAAAACGGAACCAAATTTATAAGAGCCTTCATTGCCCTATATTTGTGGTTTTGGAACCTTGTTCCATGGCTCTTAACAAACGACACAGCTGTAACATTCAGGTTTAGAGCAATGGTATGCAGCAGGCGTTTTAGCTTGCCACTGTTTTTAAAGAGTTTATAGACTTGAAGCAAGAAAGTGTCCATTTCTTTAAAATTTGGTTCCAGCTTGTAGGCATCAGAAATAGCCAATTCTAGACGATGGTTTGCACAGTGAATAATCAACAACCATGGACGGTCAACTTTCATTTTGCTGCAGGCGTCATTATATCTTCCCATATTGACACTTGCACCATCAGCACAATGCGAAACAAGTAGTGCAATGAAACTATCTTCTAGTTTATAATCCTTTGTGAGAGTATCATCGAAAGCACGTTTCAAGTCGCTTGCATCCGAGCCATAGTCTTCCATGTGGATGCACTTGCACAGAAGATCAACAGGCTTTCCTTGAATTAATACTTTCACATACAACAGCTCTTTTTCGGAATACGTCTTTTTAGGCTGTGAACCATCGAACAGTGTATAGTAGAAATTTACTTTATGAAGTATGTCCTTTAAATCTGATCTCACAACATCAGCCAAGGATTCAACAAATTCAGCGCATGCCTTTCTATGTGTCCCTCGAAGAAATTTTAAACCATTGCTCTTTTGTAAATCAATCAAGTGAGGAAAATCGGAGTATGGCTTTTCTTTTAAAGCGATATGGAGCGCTGTTCTAACAAGCTTTTCATAATTTCCTCTTGCTGAGCTCTCGATAGTGTCATCAATAGTTATTTGGTTAGGTTCCAAAAGCTTTTGTGACTCAGTTGTTGTCTTTGTGTATGTCGCCTTTGCCCAAGAATGAAGTGAACCAGATTTAATGTGCTTGTCAAAGTTGGCTTTGTGAATATACTTTACACCATCAGTATAGTTGAGGATACCATCTAAAACATTGCCACAAATGTTCCTTTTTCGTGCCTCCTTTCTAATTTCCCCTATGTAAGTTGTGCAAACTTTACATCTCAGGACACTCAAATCGTCATTCTCATCTACTTCGAAGTCGAAATCATCTGCCTGTTGCCACTTTAGAAATGTTTTTCTAGTAACAGTTTTACGTTTTCCAGCCATTATGTTACTGTACGACCATCATTGTGTCTGCGATACATTGGATCCATTTGCATTCAATTGGGTTGAATCACAGAATGGCTTTGGAAAATTCTTGGTACAGTTGCCATCATCTCCCATGCAGACTGAATTAGGATTTGCATTCACAAAGGGACCATGAATCATACATGATCTAATGATGTTATGTAGCTCTGGTTCATTTTCAGGATCTGGTATTTCCGCAGAAATTAAGCTATCAATATCATCAGTTTTCTGCAGTTTGGCCTCTTGAGCTAAATGGATAAGAATATGTACATGGGGAAAAGAACATTTGTGAAACTCAATAACATACAGGTGAGAAATGGATTTGCCCAAAACACCATTTTGAGTTATATCCACTAAGAGTGATTTCAATTTTAAATTAAAAACTCGTGCAACCAAGTCAGGTTGATAATGTGCTGGCTCATTATCCAAATTTTCAGTAATTTCTCACCATTTGGGATTGCACATGAAATTGCAAACGAAATTTGGTTTTCCCATTTTAGTGACCATAGCCATAGCATCTTGATCATTTTGTGGCATGGCTCTTGGACCACCCTGAAATGAAGAAGGTAGAATTACTGGTCTGCCTGCATGAAGGCCACGATTTTGCGCAACATTGGCAAGATGATCAATAAGGCCTTGATATTGTTCAACCCGAAGAGCTGCCTGGTTTATCCGTATGAAATGCAAACGATTAGCTTCAACTTTACAATAGCTATCCACGGCATATTGTTAAAGTAATCTTTTACCTTTTAAGATGGGGCTAAATGTGTAATATTGCATCATGGTCGTGCGACGTTGCTGACCTACTGCATATTCTGTTATATGAGGAATGTCGGAACTCCAACCCAACTCTCCTCTTGGAAAAAATACTGGATACCATTAGATCGATATTAGGTGATTGAAAAGGCAATTCCTGCAATGGTCTATCTCGAGGGTAAACAACAATGTCTCGAGGTAATTGTGGTGCACCATCTTCACCAACAGCTGCTACTTCATCATGATGAGGTACCTTACTCAGTCTTAAAATCTAAAATTCGTGCAGAGCCTAGCTGCGCGAATTTCAGACTGCGCGAAAAGGTTTAACCAAAAAGAAAGATGAAATAGAAAAATCATTATTTTTGTCCGAAAATACCTATTTTTCCTGCTACATATTCTATATATATACAGTAGATAAGTTTTTACAATTCAATTTCATCAAATTGTTCTTGGAATTCATCCTTTATGGGAATTCGTTCCGGCTCTAAATAATATTCATTAACGAAATCTTTCATTTGATTGTAGATCTTGTCACTGCAATCACGTTTACTTATGGCTCTGTGTACTTCAACATGAAACCTCCAAATTAAATGAAAGTCTTCAACAGTACCAAAAATGACAAAGAAGAAATCTGCTCAAAGTCTACTTATAGACCAAACGAATGAACTTCTGAATAAAGCTGTGGATGTGCTAAGACAACAAAACCAGCCCCAATCACCTCCAACGCCTGTTATAAACGAGCTATTCTTTAACATGATGGCATAGTACAGTAAGAAAATCCCTGAAAGTCATGAAAAGGACTTCTTAAAGGTTGATACATACTGTTTAACGGGGCATTGGCCGGCTTAATATTATATTAAGCCGCCAAGGCGGCGTCGCTCGCCGCCCATGTCCACCTTCAGCCTGCGTTGGGTTCACGAAAAATGGAATTAAGGAATTGACAATGGAAAGTGTTACCATCTTGTAGAGCTCGAAATTCTGAGCAAGAAAATGTATAGGATCATATGTCTATGACGAACCGTTTCGGAGATATCGTCGATCAAAAGTTTTGATGACGTCATAAAGCCCCGTCCCCAAAAATTTTGCCCAAATTTTTTCGTCACCCCATGGCCAATATCGTGGACCCCAAAAAACGTCAGTTATCCCTATTGGTTACCGAGAAAATTTTCCCTAAACGTCGCATTCGATTAGGGCCTCAATACAATGGTTTCACACTGACGTCGCACAAAATAAATAAAATAATCACTCTTACAACTCAATCTACCATTTTGCGTGACTTACAGACAAACAGACGGAGAATCGGCTATTAATATATAGACTAGCCGCCAAGGCGGCGTCGCTCGCCGCCCATGTTCAGCCTGGGTTGACTTCACGAAAAATAAAATTAAGCAATTGGCAACCGAAAGTGGTCCCATGTTGTAGAGCTCGAAAAACTGATCAAAAAAATGTATGGGATCGTTCCGCTACGATCAACCGTTACAGAGATATCATCGTTCAAAGATTTCGATGACGTCACAGACCCGTCCCCCAAAAAAATTAGACCCAAATTTTTCGTCATTCCATCGCCTGTATCGCGGACCCCAAAAAACGTCAGTTATCCCTATTGGTTATCGAGATAATTTTCCCTAAATGCCGCATTCGATTAGGGTCTCAATGCAATGGTTTCACACTGACGTCTCGCGCACAAGAAGAGAAATAAGTTATGTGTGATGTTACATTGCTGACTCTCTTTCGCAGTTCACATCTACCATTTTGCGTGACTTACAAACAGACGGAGAATCGGCTATTAATATATAGACTAGCCGCCAAGGCGGCGTCACTCGCCGCCTATGTCCACCTGCTCTGTATCACTGTATCAATAAACGTCAAATTTCCTTATAAACGGCTCGTACCACAACTTGTGTTCAACCAGAAGCATATTCGAAGTCACAACCTCTGATAAAACCAATCTTTTATCAGTGTAACAATACACTGAAAACGTAGAGAGAGAAAACTTCAACTTTTTATTAGCTTTTGTTTTAAAAAAGTTACGCGCTCTAACATGGGTGCTATCAAACATAAGGGGGAAATGGTTTCTCTTTTTAAAAAGATCACACGGGAGGAGAGAAAAAAAGGCACGTGCTAAATGAATAAATCGAATAAAAAAACGTTCGATCAGAACGCTTAACAATTAAAAGAAGAAATTAATTTATTGAAAGAAAAGCAATAATAAAAAAAGATACTCTTTTTTTACCTATCGGTTTTTAAACATTTTGATTAATCAAAAAAAAAGTTCACCCGTCTCAGACAGTCAGGCAAGAGTTAGTGGCAAACCAAACATATGCTGCCACGTTCTGCCACTGCTGCTTTTTGTCCAAAATGTTTAATCAGTTAGTTTCTTTGTATTTAGTTGATGTACTGTTTTCAAAGCCAAGTCAACGTGGAATATAAAACTAACAATAATCATAAAAACAAAACGTTATTCCTATCAGTTCATCAGCCAAAAAAAGTCACGTTCGATTGGGGTTGCAATGTATTTGCTTCGAACTCACGTCGCACACAAAAAAAGAAATAATTTCGCTCACAACTGAATCTACCATTTTGCGTGACTTACAAACAAACAAACAAACAGACAGAGAATCGGCTATTAATATATAGATATGTAAAATATTATATATAAATATTATATGTAAATATAAATATATCTTCTTTTCGATATCTCTTATTCACCAGAGTGCTCGATACACGCGGTAGAGCGGATTACATGAAAGTAATGAGACTTGTTATTTTCAAAACTAATAGTTTCATGCTCTCGCAATAATAAATAATAAATATATGTAAATATTATATGTAAATATTATTCTCACGCGATCAAAACAATCAAAATCAAAACAAATATGGTGCAAAGATCGCGATCGCTTCGAACATCGTTTACTGATGAAGTGAGAAAATAAAATAATAAAATAATAAAATAATAAGAAACACATGGCTTTTAATAATATAAATACACCTGACACATGTATCTTGTGACATATGATTCAATGTGAAGACAGAACTAATATTTTACACAAGCATTAAACTTCAATTTTTTTAATTCTGTTCCTTCCTATAAGAATGCAGCAGTGTAGGGACGGGAAGAGACAAGATAACAATAACAGTTCAATTTGCCAATTAATGTTTTTTTCTCAGATTGAATCAGTGTTCTTCTTTCTTTATGATGTCATGGCCATATTAGAAATCATACATATGAATGAATTGAAAAGAAAAAGGTAAATAAACTAAACCATGCATAATGATTATTATTATTAGAATATTGATAGTCGGATAGCTTTGCATCTCCCAATAAAAGCCGGTAGCGACTTCGATTAATATCCCGATTTTCTATAGAAACGTTATTCCAAAAACAATTCGTAAATTTTTGTTTCGAAAATAGCCATAGGAACTTACGTCTTTTACATATGTAAAATATAAATCTAAAACATCTGGGACAAGTAATTTAATAATAAATGGTCCAATAATTATTATTGATTTAGTCCATCATTTTGAACTATTTTACGGTCACGACAGTCATAATTATTGAAACAGAGTAAAAGCCGATCAGTGAAATTTAACCGGTTTTGTTAATAAATCTACAGATGAGTATAGCCCGATTTCCATTCAATACCTACGCCCGCGTGGAGATAGAATTTTCCGAGCGGCCAAACAGCTGCAAATGGAAGTCAAAAGACACGATTGGCTGAAATTATCCGCGCACGTCTGCTGGCTAAAAAGAAGATAAAATTTCTTAACTTTATTTTTTTTGCTGAATGGACAAACCTACACTTATGAATTAGCCAATACACGAACGTTCTACGTCACTTAGCATGGACTACCTGCGTCTGCGCGGACATTTTAATGAAGAGAAATCGGGTTTAAGAGTGCAATGGCAGCGCCATTAAAGACGGAACCAGTTGAATAAAACAGCAAGAAAAAAAAACTGAAACTTTTTCAAACTCAAGTGATTTTTGCACACTGCGGGTGCAGTAGCAGTTCATACTTATACAAAGATGTCCATACCACTTTTTAATCTTCATGCGAAACTATTTTTTCATGGCCAGCGTTTCCACGGTTTATCTCCGCATGCACGAGCTGCAATCCACAATAAGGAAACGAAAACGAAAGTTTTCAGCCACTTGATGAAAAAATAAAAAGCAAAAAAGTCCTTAAATATTTTTGAGAAGGCGCAATCAGCTGGTGCACTTGTGTACCAAACAACATATAGAAAAACACCCTAATCATAAAACAGCCTAAGATGGCATATCATCGAAAAATGACCATATGTCGATTCAAAGTTGCATGAAAACATGAAAGACAAGCCAAGCCACCAAGACTAAAGTACTTGCAAGAAACAAGTACCGAGAACTTGCAGAATCATCTGGAAATAATGCACTCTCTACTTAATGCTGTGGAATGCTTCAAACAGCATATCACAAATTCTTGAGCACGACAAAAGTGATCATGAGAGCAAAGTGTCGGATTATGCATAAAAACTTTGATGGGTAACTGAGAGGTTTTAGGCCTTCAGAATCCATCCCTAGTCGTAGGATATTCTGCCCGAGATTTCCAAGTAGTAGTTGATTGACCGCCTGAGATAGGCATTGCATTGCTTCAACGTGCAAGAGAACGATGCGCAGTCAACCGATTGGTCTTTATTTGGCTGATACACTACTTTAAAAGCGCATCGGAGCGGAGAATTAAGATACAAAATGACTGGACTCAAACACGCCCGCAGCAGCCGCACTCAAAGGCACAAATCACAACACCGTCGTTACACCAGCAAATCATAAAATAGAAGTGCTGTCATATTGTAAGAATTCACTTTTGAAAAATAACACACGTTGCTTAAGACATGTGTTGATATGAATAAAACAAGGAGAGTTATCACATCCAACAAATAGTCCATGCAAATTCATACAAGCCAATTCCCTAATGAAAAGCCATAGGAAGCCGATCTCCATTGACAAACATTCAACGAAGTGTCTATATAATCAAAAGATACAGAGCTACCATATCCAGCAAATAGTCCATGCGAATGCATACAAACGAATGCCCGAATGACAAACAGCACGGAGCCGATCTCAATGGGCAACATTGCTATAGAAATAACTGTATATTACGAAAAAATGCAGAGCCATTCTATCCAACAAAACGTCCATGCGAATTTATACAAACCAATTCCCTAATGGCAACCCATACGGGCTCAATCTAATTCAATCTATGTCTATATTACCATCTACCCAATCCAACAAATATTCCATGTCAATTCAAAAAAACCAATACCCTAATGACAAATAATCAAGAGCATATTTCTTTTGACATATAATCCATGTTGTGTAAGGCAAATGTCAATGTTGCAAAAAGATACAGAGAAATCCTATCAAACAGATATGTCAAGTCAAATAAATCAATACCCTCATAAGGAACCATACGGAGTCGATTTCTTTTGATGCATATCCCAACTTGCTTTAGAACCATCTATATATAACGAAAAGATGCAAAGCTATCCTATCCAACAAATATTCCATTAAAATTTATACGAGCCAATGCTCTACTAACAAACCATACGAGGTCGATCTATTTCGACGAAAACCCCACATCGTGTAAAATCTATGTCCATGATCGATAGCTCTCCTATCCAATAAATAGCCCATGAGAATTCATACAGACTATGGACCTTTGTGACAAACCATACAGAGTCGATCACTTTTGACAAATATGCCACAATGCGTAAGACCTATTCTGATGTTTCAAAAAGATGCAGAGCTATCCTATCCAAAAAGTATTCCATGACAATTCATACGAACCAACACTCCAATGTCAAAACATATGTAGTCGATCTATTCTCACAAGTATCCTACTTGGTGTAAGACCTATGTCCATACTAGGAAAAGACGAAAAGGTATCCTATCCAACAATCAGTCCATGCAAAGTCATAAAATTTTATGCTCCAATGGCGAATCATACGCATTCGATCTCTTTTGACATATATCGCACGTTACTATAGAGCTATCTTTATATCACGAAAATATGCAGGAACTAACCTATACAACAAATTTGCTATGTCAATTCACAAAAACCGATGCCTTACTGACAAACCATACGGAGTCAATCTCTTTTGACGCATATTCCATGTTTTGTAAGACCAATGTCAATGTTGCGTACAGAAAATTCCTGTCAAACAAATATTCCATGCAAATTCATACAAATCAATGCCCTAATGACAAACCCAACGGAGTCGTTCTCTTTTAACACATATCGCACGTTACGATATAACTATCTTTATATTAAGAAAAGATGTAAAGCCATGCTATCCAACAAATATTCCATGAAAATTTTTACGAGCCAATTCCCTACTAACAAACCATACGGAGTCAATCTCTTTAGACGCATACTGCACGTTGTGTAAGACCAATGTCAATGTTGCAAAAAGATACAGAGAAATCCTATCAAACAGATATGTCAAGTCAAATAGATCAATACCCTCATAAGGAACCATACGGAGTCGATTTCTTTTGATGCATATCCCAACTTGCTTTAGAACCATCTATATATAACGAAAAGATGCAAAGCTATCCTATCCAACAAATATTCCATTAAAATTTATACGAGCCAATGCTCTACTGACAAACCATGCGAGGTCGATCTGTTTCGACGAAAACCCCACATCGTGTAAAATCTATGTCCATGATCGATAGCTCTCCTATCCAATAAATAGCCCATGAGAATTCATACAGACTATGGACCTTAGTGAAAACCATACAGAGTCGATCACTTTTGACAAATATGCCACAATGCGTAAGAACTATTCTGATGTTTCAAAAAGATGCAGAGCTATCCTATCCAAAAAGTATTCCATGACAATTCATACGAACCAACACTCCAATGTCAAAACATATGTAGTCGATCTATTCTCACAAGTATCCTACTTGGTGTAAGACCTATGTCCATACTAGGAAAAGACGAAAAGGTATCCTATCCAACAATCAGTCCATGCAAAGTCATAAAATTTTATGCCCCTATGGCGAATCATACGCATTCGATCTCTTTTGACATATATCGCACGTTATTATAGAGCTATCTTTATATCACGAAAATATGCAGGAACTAACCTATACAACAAATAGTGCGTGCCAATTCATCAAACAATAGCGCTAATGACAACGCGTACAGAGTCAATCTAATTTCACAATTGTCCCACGTTGCGTAAGAAGTATGTCTATATACGAAAAGATGCACAGTTATCCTATCCATCAAAATGTCCATGCAAAGTTATAAAAATCAATGTCCTAATGGCAAACCGTATGCACTCCATTCTTTTTTGACATGCATCCCACGTTGCGATTGAACTATGTGTATATCACGAAAAGATGAAGAGCTAAGATATCAAACCAATTTGCTATGTCAATTCACAAAAACCGATGCCTTACTGACAAACCATACAGAGTCAATCTCTTTTGACGCATATTCCATGTTTTGTGAGACCAATGTCAATGTTGCGTTCAGAGAATTCCTATCAAACAGATATTCCATGCAAATTCATACAAATCAATGCCCTAATGACAAACCCAACGGAGTCGTTCTCTTTTAACACATATCGCACGTTACGATATAACTATCTTTATATTAAGAAAAGATGTAAAGCCATGCTATCCAACAAATATTCCATGAAAATTTTTACGAGCCAATTCCCTACTAACAAACCATACGGAGTCAATCTCTTTAGACGCATACTGCACGTTGTGTAAGACCAATGTCAATGTTGCAAAAAGATACAGAGAAATCCTATCAAACAGATATGTCAAGTCAAATAGATCAATACCCTCATAAGGAACCATACGGAGTCGATTTCTTTTGATGCATATCCCAACTTGCTTTAGAACCATCTATATATAACGAAAAGATGCAAAGCTATCCTATCCAACAAATATTCCATTAAAATTTATACGAGCCAATGCTCTACTGACAAACCATGCGAGGTCGATCTGTTTCGACGAAAACCCCACATCGTGTAAAATCTATGTCCATGATCGATAGCTCTCCTATCCAATAAATAGCCCATGAGAATTCATACAGACTATGGACCTTAGTGAAAACCATACAGAGTCGATCACTTTTGACAAATATGCCACAATGCGTAAGAACTATTCTGATGTTTCAAAAAGATGCAGAGCTATCCTATCCAAAAAGTATTCCATGACAATTCATACGAACCAACACTCCAATGTCAAAACATATGTAGTCGATCTATTCTCACAAGTATCCTACTTGGTGTAAGACCTATGTCCATACTAGGAAAAGACGAAAAGGTATCCTATCCAACAATCAGTCCATGCAAAGTCATAAAATTTTATGCCCCTATGGCGAATCATACGCATTCGATCTCTTTTGACATATATCGCACGTTATTATAGAGCTATCTTTATATCACGAAAATATGCAGGAACTAACCTATACAACAAATAGTGCGTGCCAATTCATCAAACAATAGCGCTAATGACAACGCGTACAGAGTCAATCTAATTTCACAATTGTCCCACGTTGCGTAAGAAGTATGTCTATATACGAAAAGATGCACAGTTATCCTATCCATCAAAATGTCCATGCAAAGTTATAAAAATCAATGTCCTAATGGCAAACCGTATGCACTCCATTCTTTTTTGACATGCATCCCACGTTGCGATTGAACTATGTGTATATCACGAAAAGATGAAGAGCTAAGATATCAAACCAATTTGCTATGTCAATTCACAAAAACCGATGCCTTACTGACAAACCATACGGAGTCAATCTCTTTTGACGCATATTCCATGTTTTGTGAGACCAATGTCGATGTTGCGTTCAGAGAATTCCTATCAAACAGATATTCCATGCAAATTCATACAAATCAATGCCCTAATGACAAACCCAACGGAGTCGTTCTCTTTTAACACATATCGCACGTTACGATATAACTATCTTTATATTAAGAAAAGATGTAAAGCCATCCTATCCAACAAATATTCCATGAAAATTTTTACGAGCCAATTCCCTACTAACAAACCATACGGAGTCAATCTCTTTAGACGCATACTGCACGTTGTGTAAGACCAATGTCAATGTTGCAAAAAGATACAGAGAAATCCTATCAAACAGATATGTCAAGTCAAATAGATCAATACCCTCATAAGGAACCATACGGAGTCGATTTCTTTTGATGCATATCCCAACTTGCTTTCGAACCATCTATATATAACGAATAGATGCAAAGCTATCCTATTCAACAAATGTTCCATGAAACTTCATGCGAGTCAATGCCCTACTGACAAACCATACGAGATCGATTTGTTTTGACAAAAGCCCCACATTGTGTAAAATCTATGTCCATGATGCATAGTTCTCCTATCCAATAAATAACCCATGCCAAATCATACAAACTATGGCCCTTAGTGACAAACCATACAGAGTCGATCACTTTTGAAAAATATTCCACAATGCGTAAGACCTATTCTGATGTTTCAAAAAGATGCAGAGCTATCATATCCAAAAAGTATTCCATGACAATTCATACGAACCAACACTCCAATGTCAAAACAGTAGTCGATCTATTCTCACAAGTATCCTACTTGGTGTAAGACCTATGTCTACACTAGGAAAAGATGCAGAGGTATCCTATCCAAGAATAAGTCCATGCAAAGTCATAAAATTGTATGCCCCAATGGCGAATCATACGCATTCGATCTCTTTTGACATATATCGCACGTTACTATAGAGCTATCATTATATCACGAAAATATGCAGGAACTAACTTATACAACAAATAGTGCATGCCAATTCATCAAACAATAGCGCTACTGACAACGCATACAGAGTCAATCTAATTTCACAATTGTCCCACGTTGCGTAAGAAATATGTCTAAATTGCAAAAAGATGTACAGCTATCCTATCCATCAAAACGGGCATGCGAAATCATAAAAATCAATGCCCTCAATGACAGAACATTTTCACAAGTATGCCAAGTTGTGTAAGACCTATGCTGATATTACCAAAAGATGTAGGGCTATCCTATCTATCAAACAATCCTATATGATTTAGTACAAGTCACTTCGTTTGTGAAATAACAAACAGAATCGATTTTTTTTTCTGATGTATGGGACGTTGCGAAAGCCCTATGTTCATTCTACCAAGGTGCAGGCTATCGATTCTGACGCTGAAACATGCATGAATTTATTCAAACTAATATCCTAGTGGCATCATAATGCACCATAAGGTTCTTCATTTAACCGTTTAATTAAACCGGAAGGGGATTTAACACAAATGGGATTACAGCAATGGCGTATAAGTCATAATAGCTTTACAAAATATATATATAACAAACAAAAATTCCGTGCTTTGGGTAAGTCGATCAAAAGTATTGTACTTGTTGACCAGCTTTATGTTTTTTTCGATCTGTGTAATGGCTGTCATACTTGTGAAAAATTCCATGGTTGTTTTTTCAAAACTTGCTAACATAAAAGAACTGAATACGTGACCATAAGAATGGAATAACAATAAAAGTATAAAATAGAAGAAGAAAAACATCATTTCCTATTGTTCGGGAATGGCACAAAAGAATATTTGAGTTCTATTCTATCCCTCCATTTTCGAATTGGTTATTTACCTAACAAATGCCAGAAATGCATAAGTTGCGTATATGTGCTTGATTTGCGAAGTTACACGAACTGAAGATTAGGACGTAGACAATTCTTAATAACGATGAAAGAAAAAAATGCCGTGTTTCGCCCTGTCAGTAGTTAGTGACTGATACTCATCAAAACACAGATGATAAATATATAGTTACAAACTTAAAGATATTGGCGAATTCTTTTTAGAAACAAAAAATTTGTTAAGGTTTCTGCTCATACTTTATGACGTAACAATAATCTCGGTATAGATTCAAGTAATGTGCTTATTTCATTGAAACTAGTACGTTGAAATTTACTTGAATCTTCGACCGTTTAATTAACGAAGATTAAAATATCATTGAAGATACTAACAGAAAAGCTTCATAATCTCATAAACTTAACATAATTTTGAGTGCTGGAAGTTCGGTATTCATCTGTTCTTTTTCCTTGCTCGTTCATAATTTATTCTGGTACGTAATTGTGGCAGAGTGTACTTTTCCGTTAATCCAGTTCGGCCTAATATCTCCTTAATTCTTGACTCCGTTAGTCCTCCACCGGTAATCAACGATTTCCCAGTTGTTCGTATTGTGGCAATATCATTTTCTGTGAATATACATCGTCTTTGAATTGGGGAACCTGGATTTTTTTTTGCTCTGCCCAGCTGTCGAAGTTTGTCATAAACCTGCCTTGGTGAAGCATCGATTGATGTGAAAGACTGATGTGAACTCTTTACGTTTCCGTAATCAACGTTGCTATTACCAGGAAAGACATCATTCAGCTCTTCAAGTTCTTGGCTGCTCCAGATTTTCCTCTTGAGTGGTGTTTCATGATGTGACTTCGAAGACACTTCCAAAGAATTATCATTGCCATGGAACAAATCTGTGACAACCTCTGTTCCAATGATGGAAGACTTCTGCAAGTTTTGCATGTAATAGTGCTCATTAGCTGTCCTCAAACTATGAGCCATGACATTGGCAGCTTCTTCCAAGCATTTACTGCCTTTCTCTCTGAGTCCAGTGCTTGCGGACTTCCTAATTACGTTTGCTGTTAAGTTCTTTGGGATTTCTCTATTTTCAAAGTTTCCAACCCTCTCCCACAGCACGTGTAATCGTTTGCTTACATCGCCAGATGTAATTTTCTTGCCACTCCAACTGACGAAAACATGGTTTGATTGGACATTGATCTGCCTTCTTGCACGTTCTACAAAAACTTTCAACATTTGGTAGTTTTCTCTATTCAATATCACCTTTGCTGGTCCATAGGTATCAACAGTTTTATGATCCCAGACTTCTATTAACCACTTCTCGTTTTTCATTTCTCTTGCCTTTCTAAATTCGTCCACCGTCATATTCGCTGTGACACCAGATCGTGGCGCACTTGTAAAATGTATAACTGTAAAAAGATGATCTCGGACAAGGCAGTATTCACGTTGCTGAAGCTTGTAATTCATACTTCTCGAAAGTGCTGAGAATAAAGCACTGGCTTTTAACGCATCTTCACTCGAATAATATTTCTTTACTTGTTCTTCATCAATGAGCATTTGTAAATCCTCAGACGCACGAACATGTCTCGCAAGTTTCTCTTGCTTTTTGTAGTTCTTTCGCCATTGCTTGAGCTTGCTGATCAATGCATAAATTTCAGACTGACGAACATTATTTATTTGTACTTCGTCAGCAATAATGAATTCACAAAAATCTATCAAGGAATACAAGTACTTTTTGATACTTGTAGCTTTTGTACCTTTCTTTGCACAATATTGTATAATGTAACTCTCCCGAAAGTCCTTGCCACCATTTTTAAACAGTTGGCTAAAATCACTCCCGATGTTAATAGCGCCTAAAATTCTTCTTATATCCCCTGCAATAACATCAATTGAACGTTGTTTCCTATTACGATCTGGACCAACCATATAGGAATGAAATTTCTGGATCAACATTTCTACATCATGACTAATGGCTCCAGCGTAAGATGCCTCACTTTCCTGCTCTGAGTCATTAGAGCTGCAGTCGTCATCATCATCAACGTCATCGTCTTCGTCATCATAATCGTCATCGTCATCGTCAGCTGCATTGTCATCAACCTCGAGATTTTCATTCGAATATTCTTTGCGCTTTCTTAGTCTTAGCTTTGAAAATGTGAAGTTTCTGGTTTCGGTGGTAGTTTCTGCGGTATTTTTGCCATGAAAATCAATATTCCCATTTCCCAAGTTTGAATCTTTATTTCTAACCGCACCCGCCATATATATTGTGGAGCAGCTTTCATCATCAAATGCTAATACTCTCTTTGATGTATCTGATCTACCTGCGGTCAGAGATGCGTTGACGGTATCAATATTAATATTATTGGTGGTACTAACTTCCGGTAAATCTTTAGTTGAAGAAGCGGTCTTTTTATTTGCTGAAACACTGAAAGTAGATGGAATCTTATGCAACAAAGATTTTATGTTCTTTCTTGGTGATTTTATCACATTCTCTGGTAGTATTTCGGAGTCATATCGCGGAGCTTTCTTTAGCAGATGGTAAAACAAAGGGCCTTTCTCAATCTTATGTTTTTTTGTCAAATGATCTGGTAGGTTTGTTCTAACCTGTAAGCAGTTTTCAACGGGACAAATTCTTTTTACATGGTAATCTTTGGACTTTGTAGGAACGCTCTTTTTTTGACTGCGCTTTAATTCAAAATGACTTGTAGCTGCTGCCGCACTTTCTTTGGACCACCCGTGCTTCGCTTTTAGGTGACGTGATATATATGATTGGGATACACCGCAAACAGGGCAATTAATTTTCCTCCTCTTTATTTTTTCAGGCACACACTTGTGAAAATCGACATTTTCATCAAATGCAATTGTATTAATCTGTGGTTCCGTTGCATTTTCACTTGTGTTAAGAACAATGCTCGATTCATTTTCTTCAAAAACAGTTACATATGATTCATTTTCCATGACCTTTATCTCACATGTGTTGTCCAAAACATTGGAAACTGAAGTCGGTTTCTCGTGAATGACGGATAAACTTGATACAAAAGGAATTTTATTAATTGAAATAGCATCTACATTCTGGAATTTGTCTGCTTCGACATCGGTATGCAATTTGCCATCCAAAGACAAAGTCGGTGTCCTATCATTAACAGGAGTTTTTGGTTCGCTGTAGGGACAAACCATCTGTATGATGTCCTTGACAGTAGCTGAGATTACGTCATGTAAAGCTTCATCACAAATTACAGGAGGATTAATAAGACTGGGAGCAGCATCAGTCTGAACTTCTTGGCAACCAGATTCTAACATCCCAAGTTTCTCTTCGCCTTGCATTTTGTGGTCTGTGAAAGGATTCGGAAGTGATATTTCCTCAGTAAAGCTTGAACTATTTAACAAGGCTTGGCTTGTATCGCCATCCGTCGGTTCAACAATGGGATATGTGACCTCTTTGAATAGAGTTACTTTAACCTCCGGTTTTACTTGATAGGTATCGTTCTCATTTGGTTTGGTATCTTCAATCATTCCATGTAGTGCAGTAATTCGAATAACTGACACATCTTCATCACAAATAAATATGATGGAACCAGCATCGGATTTTCTTTTTTTGTTCGACATGGCTAACTCAATCCTCGCATGAAATCTATTCAACTCTTTTTGTGTTTTAACCATTCCCATTTTAACAAGTTCTTTGAAATTCTTTGCTTCGACAGGCTCGTCATCTTCAGGAAAACTTTCCAAAAATGTTATGAAATGTTCCTCCGTTCTTTCCTTCGTCCAATTCATCACCTTTGAAAATATGTGGATGATTGCTTCCGGTAACAGCACCTTAAAATGGTAGTTAAAGGGTATTTTCATTTCACTGAAGGTCGCAGTTATTTCTTTTGATAATGTAGAGGACATGACATCAGGAAGCAACTCTATCAAGCCTGAATCTTGCATCTTCTTTTTCTCCACTCCTCCAGTCTTATATGTACTATGTCGTCTCGAGGTAGTCTCACCAATGGGGATCCCTCGGAAACAGTTGTCCTTTAGATAATCCATGATAAGTGAATTTTCAAATCTGCTGAAGCCTTCTACTGTAACATCCTCTAAATATACCTTCAAGTCTGAAGCGTTTGTCTCATTGACGTATGAAATGAGTGTATCCAAACGTGTGTAATTTTCGGGATTTGTTACAAAATCTTCGTGTTTCTTACTTTGTTGGTGAATTTCAAGAGATGTATACGATTCATCACAAATTTCACAAAACTGCTTGCTATCATTTTTTTCTTTGTTTCTCGTAATATCCTCAGTTGAAATTGGGTCCTCGAACACAGGTCCCTCACCGCTGTAATTAATACTAGGAACTACAAAGTTTTTAAAAATTATTGGCTTTGCATCATTGTCACTATCCATAATTTTAAGAAACGGCTCTTCTAGCAATTCAAGCATATCATCACTTTCAGATGGCTGGACAATCACCTTTGCAATTTTTTTCTTTCTGATATTGTATCCCCTTCTTTGTCTCACATTTGATTCCTTACTTTCTAAGCAACGTCTCTCCTTTTTAAATGAGACATTCTTACTGCTGAAAATGTCATCGAAGACTTGTGTTGGAGTGGGCATTAATTTTCGGATCTTGCGACTTCCTGTAAAAGAGAACCATCAGCTACAGTTATTGTAAGCCAATTACCTTTACGGTGCTGTGTAATAAATAACGGTATACGACCTAAGGGATATTATAGCTTACTCAGAATGGGCAGAAGTTAAACGTCAATACACGGAAAAACCTAATGCTAAATCGATAATGGCTGGTGACGGTAATTTACATGTTTGCCGTTCCCCTGAATACAACTACTATCACAATGCAGTGCGCTATGAATTGTGTGTTTTGGGACTACATTTACTGCTGTTCTAAAATACCTTTGAAAATGTCTGTTTTGTTCGTGAAATCCTTTCATTATTCACACATTGCACTGCCCTCAGGGCGCTAATTTGGCGCTAATTTGGATAATTACGGCAGTGACATCTTTTTTATAGCAAATATACAGAGAAACGCCAACAAAATCTGGCTATTACTACTATTGTGCTCCATGTACTAACGAGACATTTTGCAAATATGTGGCAGCTCTTTTAACTTCTATGAGTATAAAGACTTCAAGTTCACAGAAAACATTCTATCCTTAATACATCGTTTTGTTAATGGGAAAGACGCAGTGGGGCAGTTCTCGATAATTTTCTCACAGAGTCTCTAAAAATTCGCACGGACGCTTCTGCCTGGTAGAGGATATGTTACTTCATCTTTTGGTGAAACATCGATGTTTAAAACATATTTCAGAATGATTATGGATAATATTTTCTTGAATTACGTGACGGATTGGTAAATAGATATTAGAATATATATAGAAAACTCTGAAGGCAAGGGCTGGGAAGTGACCGAAAAAAAGCAGCAATATGTTGAAAACAATTAGGATTATCTTAAATACAAAACGAGGCATCTTTAGTATTGAGTGTTGGCTTGTTAGGCAACCTCCGATGATATAACTATGACGTAGTTCGGCTACTGGTCAATACCTGATTCATCAGGATTATGCTGCATTTTTCTCTAATAGAATAAAAGAAGAAAATCATATAACTGATAAACTTAAATTGCATTGCTTCGAGTAACATATACTCACTTTGAAACTGGGTCGTTCCATTCCAAACGAAATTTTTACTTGCGTATCTCTATAAATCTGAAACAAAATTATAATTGAGATATACATTTACAGTTAAATAACTATGTATTCCATCTGATCTTTGAATTGTTAAAAATAGCCCAGAAGAGTTTTTTCAGACAATAGCACATTCTATGATAATACAACATCCTTGTCATTTACAAAAGCTTATCTATCATTCATGAGAAGTCTATTTAAAAACCAAGGACTGCTTCATTCATTTATTCCAATTTCATTTATTCACACTACTGAATACAGAAAACAATTGAAATGTGAACAGTGATGAAACATGATTCAATTTTCTCTGAACAATCCAGTCTTTAGGAACAAATTCTGAAACAAATACTTCTTGCTTCCTACATTTGTTTTAAAACAGTACTGAATACTGATTATAATTAATTAGTTGGAGTGTATTGATTGTTATGTGATCAAGAGTGAATTCATGATTTCAATAATTTATTAAACAAATGAAAGAGCAACAAGAAAACAATGAGTAGGCTTAAAATACATGATGTCTTTGAGAGAAAGTAAAAGTAAAACAATACATAAAATAAAATATTGATGTATCTAAAACTCAAAAAATCTGTCAAGGAAGTTGATCATGCATCATCCATTTGACAAAAACAAACAAAGTGTTTCTACTTCAAAAAGGTGCCCTGACAAGACTGTGAGACGACATATATAGGAGAAGTAAATAGAAGAATTTCCAAACGAAAAGATGACCATGGTGGTAAGGACTGCAAGTCAGAGACACACAGTGGAGACCAGAAATGATAAAGTAAAAAAGGAGAACTTTCAAATAATTGCCAAACACAAAAGAAATAATTACTATGTTAGAACAACATCAGAAGCAATGTTAATAAAACACCATAAACCCACATTAAATACACAAGGGGGTTCAGTAAATTGACTTTCAATGTTTGTTACTATAGTAACACTTTGTATGTATTTTTATTTTAACTTGTATGATAATTTTACTCTGATGATGGCCACTGGAATGCCGAATATATAGTTTATAGTTTATAGTTTTTAGAAAAATATTCATCACTCTTATTTTTCTATTAGTATTCATGAAGCTTCTGGTGATACTATTTATCATAAAACTTGAAAGGTGTTTTGCAGACATATCCATTTTGATTTTAATCACTATTACACTTTCCAAGTTTATACCCTTTCTAAGTTTGACATTCTCATCACACTAGAGTTATCCCACAAGGTTTAATATATTTGTCAGAAATCAATCCTTTTAAGCTATCTTTCAATTAAACAAAGACAGAAAAAAAATCAAAACCTATCAACCAACTTTACAGAAACAGTTTTCACATAATGAATCTTTCCGATCTCAAAATTATACACAGAGTAAACCTTACACTTCTACAATACTGGTTTGGGTGATATTTTACTATATATCTGATATGTATATAATATGTATATTCGTTCCTGTAACAACATTGAGGATATAGCTAAAAAAGTATATGCAATCAAAAACTACATATTTATAATAACGTTTCATTTTCTTGTCGTCATTTTTTTTGGTAATGGAATAGTCATTAATGATGGGCCAATGAAAAACATTTTCTTTGACTTCAGATTCAACCCACAACTGAGTGAGCAAATTCGTAAAAAAACCATAACGAAGGAGTGCAAATTTAATTTTATGACAAAGACTTTTACGGATAATATTCCAAATTTCTAGAAATGAAATGCAACATTCCTTTTAAAGTTTTTATAGTTCTTTCCAACCATTTCCATTTATGAATTTAATGACGGTCTGTTGGATGAAAAACACTAGCTGTCCATAAATTTCATCATAAAATTGAGTCAAGTTTGTATAGCTAGTTGGAAGCATACTTTTAAAAATGTTTTTGTTTTATTTTTTTATTTATTATTTTTTAGCTTGTAATCTTGAAAATATTTACTTGATAAATTTTAAATGATAAATTCTTGATCCGTCCAACAGATTTCATCCAACAGACATGATACCAATCTTAGACTTACATTTTGGATCCAATAAATTGTCAATATGGATATAATTTTGGCAAGATAATATCCAAGTTCAATGTTAAGCATTATAAATTATAAAGATATAATAAATTTTTTGCATTGAAGTTTCTTATTCAACCTTGATTGGCCATTAAAAAATTTCATTGCATAAATTATATATACCTATTTCATCCAACAGACTTACTACAATATGAACTATTATGGTAGCAGTTAGGCAAATGTAAATATTAAAGGCTTAATTCAAAGTCTAACTGGTTATGTTTCACATTATTTTAACAACTTTCATTTATTATACACCAGTCAGTTTTAAAAGCTTCTCAAAGTATTAAATTACATCCAACAGAATTTTTTAATTCAAAAGATCTATAGAATTATACACTATTTCAATATAAATGCTCCTCATTGGAGTGGCTTTTGATGATGATTTTGCCCAATAGGAAACTTACCTAATTTCATATATATGTATATATATACAATGTGAACGTATACATCTGATGTATTCGTTTTTTTTATGTTCTAATTTTGTTATTAGGTTGCACCACTGTAATAGTTTTAAACTAGTTATATTCTATTCTATTCTATTTGAAAAAAAACTTATTTTTAAAAACAACATAAGTATAACTGCAAGTTTTATGTTGAAAACCTTATGCATATAAACCTACCCATGCTTTATACCCTACATCATATCAAAAATAATAATATCATTATAAACTAAGTTTGACGGCTATTGATGATTGTATTCTCAATAACTGAAGCCAGGTGACTATACATACTACGTAACTATATAATATGCAATTAAATCTGTTAGACAAGCGTTCCTAAAAGACAAATCCAAAACATATATACATATATGTAAAATGTTTAGATTATCAGTGACCAAACACTGAAATTACTTTATTTAGAATTTATAGACAAAAATAGGGAACAGCAATAAAAATTCTGAACTCTCTCTAATGAAAACTTCAGAGCCCAACAGAAAAGCAAAATTTTCCAACAGCATTTGAGTAAAGTGCAGAGATAGATGGATAGATAGAACAGACAGAAATACACGTTTGTATTTAAAGAATTGATGATTATTATTATGGAAGTGTTTGGTAAGAAAACCAATGTATTTTATAAAAACCAAAAGCAAATATATTGGAAAAAACCTTGTCTGACAATCCATAATACCTGAACTCTATAGAGTGCCTGCTCCCCTTACCGCTAACTTTAATTGTAATGTTGCAAAATTCGTCAATGCAAACGTAAAAACACAGTTAAATGGATTTAGCACCACAATTGGTCATTCTAGATACTAAATCAACAAGAACAAACAAAGAGAATAAGATTGATAACAAATACTGTAATCGTAAACATCATCGGGGTGATGTTCCTCTTTCCGCTAACTTGTTCCTCTTTCCGCTAACTAATTTCATGTTCGTCAAAAGTGATGCAAATAACAAAATTTTATGGAATTTAGTGTTCATAATAACAGTTTAATCCCTTTTCTCTCAATTTAAGTGTTTTCCTGCTTTGCTTCTGCAGAAATAAGATAACCACAGGCTTAATAAAAATGCATGCCTTTACTGTTTACAAATCGAAGGCAGCCATATTTAATGAGCGAAGTTTTTTTAGAAAACAATAGTGCCGTCTCGACAAGTCAACTTTTGATCGCAAAAATCTAGACACGTGATGGGAGTGTTGCCCTATTGTGAGCCTGCAGAATAATTATACGATAAACACAGACATCGTTAATTTGTTAAAAGCATGAACCGCGAATGTAATTATCAACATGTATTGAATTACTTTTTACACTCGCAACATATGAAATCAATTGTTTCTATACTTGTGATGGAGATTTTCAACATGCGGAGGATACACACTAGAATGATCCTAAAGAATTCAAGTTGCAATTGCTAAAAAGTTTAAACTGTGATTGATAAAAAGCGTTAACGCAATAAAATTTTTTTAATGACAATGGGTCCTTTGGGTGAAAAGGTCTACGAAACAAGTTTCACGTTTTCTTAAACGATAAATCTATGGGTGATATTATCAACATGAGATTTCGCGCTAATTGAATGTCTGTAAAAAAAAATTTAACTGTTTGAGTAATCAAGCTGAAATCAGTGCTAACAAGAACAAATTTTGTTGCTATAGCGGAGAAAGGACACGTGGTTACAGAATTACCTTGCTGTAAATTTAAGATGATTTACTCCCGTATACGATATATACAAGAAAACTGTTTTTGTGGATAAAATCTCAGATGTTGGTAGCATTCAAGACAGCAGAGGAATAACAAGGAATCGATATGCTCCGTTATTTGTGACACTGAATTTTGAAGCATTTATTTTTCGAGGAAGCCATTTTTAATATTTTTTTCACGATGATCGCGACCCGGTGTAAGATTTTACTCTATTAATCAGTAAGTATTTGGCAAATCACTTTGAAACTTTCCATAACGATGCCTGAATGAATATACTTTTAGACAATAATTAGTTTGGTTTGATTTGTTGTCTTCAAATGAAGGAAATAAACCATCAAACTGAAAGTTAGCGGCAAGCAGCACATAGCGGTAAGGGGAGCAGGCACTATACCAGTATTTATTTGGATAATGGAATGCTTGACTTATTGTGACATTTAATCAAATTCGTGAGAAATAAACCAACTCTGTGATGCCTCCATGTATAGTAAACATTGTTGTTGTTGTTTTTTGCACAGAGAAGTGTGTCATCTATATATTTTTACTAATTTATTTATCATACCCTGAGTATATAACAAACATCTAAGACATCGACTACAAAAAACTAGGATATCTGTAATTCTCTTTTTTGTCCGTTGCAATGAAAATTATGAAGCTATGCCCCATCAAAAAATAAAATAAAAAAAGAAGATGTATCCTTCTCTCGCTAAACAAGATGCCACGAAATGAAATCTATCCATAACTCTCCTTTAATTCCTTACTGACATAGAATATAAAGTACTTTCGTTAAAAAAGACAAACTACCCTTTTAATAAAAATGAAACAAAAATAGTCGAAAAACCAAAAAACCATCCATCTTCCCGCTTAACAAGACGCCATGATGCAAATTAAAATAATGATTCAACGGCAGACGATAAAAGATGCACAGCTATCCGAAAAGATGCAATGCTATCCGAAAAAGTTGCAAAGCTATCCGTAAGATGCAAAGCTATCCGCATTGAGATGCAAAGCTATCCGAAAGAGATGCAAAGCTATCCGTCAATGAAAAACCATATACTTATTATTATTATTATTATTATTATTATTAATTTATTTAGTAATGCAGGTTGAATTTACAAGTGCAGCATGAACTGATGTGGACCTACAAATAGATAAATGAAAAATAAAAAGTAAAAAATTCACTTACAGATAAAAATATCATTATATATATCTATGTCATTATGAAATACTACTAGCCGCCAAGGCGGCGTCGCCCGCCGCCCATATCCACCTGCTCTGTATCACTCTACCAATAAACGTCAAATTTCCTTATAAACGGCTCGTACAACTTGTGCTCAACCAGAAGCAGATTTGAAGTCACAACCTCTGGTAAAACCAATCTTTTATCAGTGTAACAATACACTCAAAACGTAGAGAGAGAAAACTTCAACTTTTTATTAGCTTTTGTTTTAAAAAAGTTACGCGCTCTAACATGGGTGCTATTAAACAGGGGGAAAATGGTTTCTCTTCTAAAAAAAGTTCACACGGAGGAGAGAAAAAAGGCACGTGCTAAATGAATAAATAGAATAAAAAAACGTTCGATCAGAACGCTTAACAATTAAAACAAGAAATTAATTTATTAAAAGAAAAGCAAAAAAACAAAACATTTTGTTTTGATATAATACTCTTTTTTTACCTATCGGTTTTTAAACATTTTGATTGCTCGAAAAAAAGTTCACCCGTCTCAGACAGTCAGGCAACAGTTAGTGGCAAACCGAACATATGCTACGTTCTTCAAAACCTACAATTGAAAACGTATTGAGCTATTATTCGTTTGAAGAGCCATTATCAGTGGTTGAGGAGAGAATAAAAATGTATTTCACGGGCTCTGTGAGAGGTTGCAATGAAAACGTGAGGGGTTTATTGGTTCAATTTTTCACTGGTTCATCAAATATCGATGGTCAAGAGAAAGTCTCCGTACGTTTTGTGAATCAGGAGAAAACCTTACGTGTATCTTCCAAGACTTGCTTTAAACTTTTGTATATGCCGAGGCAGGTCGACAGTTTTAAATCTTTCAAGACAATGTTGGAACAAACATTATGTGATCAACGTTTTTGGACCCTTCATGACGCATAAGTAGTGTAACGAGCAGCTTTTTTTTAGTTAGCCATGTTTTTGTTTTTGAAAATGCACATGTGAAACAAAAGACTGGGGAATAGAGTTCGCATTCTTGACTTTGTCTCTAAGCTCATAAAAAGAGGTACAAAAAGTGTATTTTATTTTTGTTTTATTTCTCATGTTCCTACACGTTTTGAGGGATGTTTTTGCATCGTATAGTTTATCTTCTGTTTTTTAGGTAAAGTTTTCGTATAACTTTTTATTTTGTTTTTTATTTTATTTTGTGATGCACACATTATCACAGTTACTTTTCATTCTTGTTGTATGTTCTGTTTAAAAGTCTGTTCTGTTGCTGACTTAATACGTGTACAAATACGTGTACAAATTTCGCGAGGATATATTTTTGTGAGTTCAGACAAAAATTCGCGAACTTCGCGAAAATTTGAACACTTTAGGTGGTATAATTTGGAAAAACTGCGACTGAGAGTTTTTTTCTTTAGCACGGGCTGCGAATAGAATTACATTTCCTTTCGCATTTTGTATTTGATAGATTTTGTTTCTTTTAAGCTTGTTCTATTGCATTATCCTGTTATTTTATGTTCTTAAAGAAAGCGTGGTACTACCTTATCATGGTAACTCATATTGCTCCTTTACCCACAAACTATTTGTCTGCTGATATTAACAACAATTTTCTCACCATCCCATTAAATGTTTGGTTGAAGGCACAGTAAAACAAACAATTGCTTCATAAGAAGATGCCGAAATCATATCATTGAAACCGTTTTCCATTGGGCAAAATTGTGGTTCAAGCAAGAGAGTAATGAGCACAAAATTCGGTTTCCCGCTCAAGGCCTGTTCATATATTACATCAATACGTCCATCACCTCGTTTCTCAGTTAACAAGTTCGGCGGAATTTAAGATTTCAGTTACGTTACATGTTGTTTCTCGTAAACGATATGAACGTCAAATATTCACTTTGAAAGTCAGGGCCTTATTTATGAGAAGGTCTGTTTGGGTTTATTATGAAGTTTAAGAGTGTGTTTATCCTTTAAGGAGTCGTCACGTGATCAAATCCTCACTGTCCCAAACAATTTTTAAAAGGTTTTAACCAGAAAGACTCGATGCTTTGTCAGATAAACTGTATGTTATTGCATAAAGCCACGCTCTCATCAAAGGGGGTTTCTGTAATCCGCAACATAACCCTTGTGCCCGTAACAACGGTATACACTTCATAATTGTCAAGCTAACTCAGTGGACAAACTCGCGAAAAAGTCACTGCGACGAAGTGCATTTTTATTGAAATGCTTTTGTAAACTTGTCCAACTTTCTATAGTAATGTACTTCTCCACAGTGATTTTTCCACAAATGTGCTCGCTGGGAATTTTCGACATGTGTTGCTAGTTAACTGGCGAGCTAAGTGGCGGCGACAGTTATAAGTGGCGAGTTAAGTGGTGGCGGCAGTTATAACTTTTTAGTTAACATTTTTTAAGAATTAAAAATTTTATTCATAACATGTCACTCCAGTGCCACGGTAGAAAAGATACGTTTACATTGCATATTGATCGTTTCAAATGTTTTGATTTTTCACGAGATCAAGTAACAGAAGACAACAACGAAACTTTATTAAGATTTATTAATGTTTTTAGGGTAAGTACGCTTTAGAACCTTTTTGTTTGCTTGAATATTAAAAATATTGAATATTAAAAACCATGAATATCATGGTTTTAAATCATGACGTTCTGGGTTCCTAAAGAAGATCACAATTGTATACAATTTACATTTTGACACTTTTACGACTTAGGCTTTTATTTACATTGGGGTTTGGATTCCATGAGCAGTTAAAGTGATTTGAATCTTTTTGTTGTTTACCTGTACGCACAATTTATTATTACTACTGCATATATGGTATCGTGAAAGATTTATTATGAATATCTTGATGTGTTTCAGATCTTTTGTTCATAATTCCAGTGTTGAACTAAAAATGCTTTAGCTGGAATACCTAGAGATTTTTAATTAAAAGTGTGAAGAGTGTTAAGTTGTGGGTCGAACGAACGTAGGAACAAAACATACAGGAGGCGCAGTTTTTTCGACGTTTCGACTACATACTGTAGTCATTTTCAATAAACGAATATGTGTTACATACAAATTTAAGTAAATTTTTACAAAAAGTGTAACAGCCGTGACTAAATAGATAATTACAGAAAGCAATCATATAGATAAAACGTAATAATAATAAATACCCTCTCCTCAGCATACTGAACAAAGTAATCCCTAGAGGAGATGGGAGAAAAAGATAGTGTGATCAACCAAACAATAGTAATGGTATTGTTGTGATGTTTTTATTCAAAACAGGGTTGTCTCTCATAATAAATAAACTTTCTTTCAACTCAAGATGAAAATTGTTGTTGGAGTTAGCTAGAATACTAAAGTCTTCAAAACTCACTACATGGTTGCAAGTAAGCATGTGCTCCTTCACTGCACTGGTTTGGTAAGGATTGCTAGCAAGCCTTTTTCCAGTGAGTGGAGAAATCCCAGCATGTTCACAAGCCCTAACCTTAAAATGTCGTTTGGTTTTACCATAATAAGTGGCATTGCAGCCACCACATGAATACTTATATACGACACCAGACTTGAGTTCTTTGGAGATCTTATCCTTAAATTTGAAAAAGTTGGAGAGCTTGCTAGACGACTTGAATATAAAAACGGCCTTACAAGATGGTAAATTGTTATGAATAATTTTATTAAGGCGTGTTCTCGTTTGTAAAGTTAATTTGCCCAAATAAGGTAAGACAATAAGTAATTCCTTCTTGGAAACAGTAGGAATTCTTATTTTAGGCACATAAAGTTTGTCAAAAAATCGTTTAATACAACCATCAATGAAACTAAGAGGGTAACCATTCATATGAAAAATAGATTTCAACTTTTCGAGTTCCAAATGAAATTTAGACATGTCAGAGCAAATCGTAAAACACCTATAAATCAGGGTAGACACAAGACCATATTTGTACGACACATGAATAAAGCTATCAAAATGCGAATACACTCCACTAAACGTGGGTTTACGGTAGACTGATGTAGAAAAGCTCTTACCATCTCTCTCAATCTGAATATCTAGAAAAGGAAAAGTCCCACTATTTTCAATTTCAGAAGAAAAAGAAATATTTCTGTGGCGACTATTAAGATATTCTTTAAATTGTGAAAGGTGGTCAGGTGATGAAAATAGTACAAAGATATCACCAACATAACGTCTGTAATAAAGAGGTTTAAATTCAACAGGACATTCGGTTAACCATTTTTCTTCATAAAAACACAGAAAGGCATTGCCAAGAGTAGGTCCTAATGGAGATCCCATGGCGACACCATCAATTTGTTTGTAGCAATCGCCACCAAAAATAAAGAAAGATTCCTTAGTGGCCAGAGTGAGTAAATGATGGAACTCAGACTTGGATAACCCATTGTAAATATTACTGCTTTTAAATAAAATATCAACACAAATGTCAATAGTCTCATCTAACGGAATGTTAGTGAAGAGAGAATCGACGTCCAAGCTAGCCATGAACAAGCTGGAATCTTGTGATACGATATCTTTGGCAAAACTGAAAGAATCTTTAACGGTGAACTCGTTAGTAGTTATAGGTGATAAAAGTGGAACTAAGAACTTAGCTAGATTGTATGTTGGTGTACCAATAGCCGACAAAATAGGTTGATAAGGTGGATAATTATCGACTGTCATTTTATGGACTTTTGGCAAACCATATAAAATACCTGGTCTAGAACCAGTAGGACACAGCTTGTAATATAGATCTTTCGTGATACTACCCTTATCTAATAAAGATTTGAGAACAGTTCGCAGCCTTTTTTCCTGATTAATAATATAATTTAAATGCTTGTCAGTTGTTATATCTATAATTTGAAATTTATCAGAATTGGTAAGCAATGCTTTAACTCTCTGTACATAAGCAAATTTATCGACCAAAACCACAGAATTACCCTTGTCAGATTTTTGAATGACAAGGTCGGAGTTTTTAGAGAGTTCCTTTAAAGCACGCACTTCATCTTCTGACAGATTACTGTCTACATAATGGTTATTATAATTCCGTAATGATGATAAAGCTACATCCTTGATTCTGGTTTTAATAAAATCAGTGTCTTCCAGCGAGAGGTCCAACTGGCTGTTACACTTTTTGTAAAAATTTACTTAAATTTGTATGTAACACATATTCGTTTATTGAAAATGACTACAGTATGTAGTCGAAACGTCGAAAAAACTGTGCCTCCTGTATGTTTTGTTCCTGTGAAGAGTGTTTTTTGTTATATTTTTTTAGAGTTCAGCAATACAGTTAGAACTTCCAAATTTGATCTCTCAAAATTTATGGTTAAGGTTAGGGTTTAGGGAATTAGAGAGAGTTTACAGTACTTACAACACTGATGCACTTTCTATTTGTTATTCTGTGATTTAATTTTTCATCATCATTTTTTGAGACGTCATTTACAGAATTAAAACCTGTAAAATTGTTTTACAAAGGATACTGGTATATTATAATGATGATCAAATAGTTTGAAAGCTGTTTTACCTGTGTGGCTTTCAGATTTCCGACTGAAAAGTCAAGACATGGTAGGATAGTTGAATTCTACAAGGAAATTATTGATCAATCACACCAGGTTTCTAGCAATCATATTAAATGTTTTGCTTTGCAATGATATTTGAAAAAATTGAAACTTTACCTTGACTGGGTCATAATACGGCTTTTCATAAATTATTGCACAATACATGAAAACGAGACAAGAGTTGTTTTGGTTTACAAAATGGTAGAGAAGCCCGCGTGATAACAGTTGAGAAACAGTATAAAGCAGTTTGTGGACAATCTATCTCCAGCAAATCTAAGATTAAATAAATAAAAAACTGAAATATAAACCGTTAAATGGCGGCTATGCAGGAAGAGAAAGATATTGAGTGGCAAATTGATGATTTTGATGAATTATTTGCTGATAAAGTAGTTGGTAAGTTAATTCTTAAATTATGTAATTATAATTCAACTAATAATTCATATTTTAATGATGAGCTATTTCTTCTATGAAGAATAAAATTCTTTTCATATAGAAATACTTTGAATATTCATGTTTTATTTTTATAGATCCAGTATCAATCAAGCTTACTGAGGATGATATAGATGACCCAAAGATCCATGTTGATATTGAAAATCTATCAACCTATACCATTGAGCATCTAAAGCAATGGCTAATCTACCGTGGAGATCAATTACATAATATTGACACGTTAAAAGCTGCCCAAGTCAGAGTACTACAATACTTTGAAAATGGTACCAACAATGACATTATTGATCCAACTGCAAAAAAAGCTGATAAAATAGGGTTAATCTTAAGTCCATTCTGGAAGAAAGGGTCGCTACCATCAGTACCAGTTAAATTAACTGATGAACTTAACAACCCAACAGACTTGGCTGGGTGGTCAAAGTCATTACATGGAATGCCAAATTTTACTGTAGACAACATTCAAGCCTACCATGAACAAATTTCAAAGCTGTTTGTCAAGAAAGCTACCGCCATTAAGAAACATTCTATACGTGGAGAACAGTTTATCGAGGAAAGATTTCTCGATTTATCCAATGTTTACATAAAGCAAAGTGATGAATTTTTCTTTGATTAAAGAATAAGTTCAGCAAGCTTAAAGAAAGCTAACCGATGGATGTTTTTAGCATTGAGTAAGAGCACCTCAGAAATTTTGTATTCGTTTTGTCAATGCTGGTAAAGCTGGGAAATGTGCACATGCGTATGCATTGATGAAATCTTTAGCCAAGTGGGTTATAGACAGGATTTCTACAGTGCCCCAAGATAAAGCTTGTACTTCAAAATTGTGTACTTGGAGTGTGCCACAATCAAAGGGCAGAATTGATTAAGTACCACTGATGGAGTTACAGAAGCAAAGCGGAGGAAATCATCGACCGATAGCACTACCACTACAAAGCGAGAAGGAATCATTTCTTCATTATATGAATCTCGTGTCACTGGACATTCTGATGGTGAGCTGTGTCACCTTATGAACCTTATTAACGGACCAAAAAACATTCCAGCCCCAAAATTGATAAATTGCAGTCCTGAAGTTTTCAGAAAGACACAGTTTGGTACAGTTCCTTCAGGATCAATGCTGAGTTACCAATGCCCTTTGATGCCACCAGATTTCACTGTTTATTGTTCATTGAAACCAACAAAAGACGTTTGTCATTTTTTTTAGACTTTCCGTTTAAAGAATTTAAGTAAAATGTCCATTTTTGAAAATGAAATTTATGCTATGGAAATAAAAAAGAAACAATATCTCGATAAACTGAAAGCTGATGCATGCTATGTTAATGAAATATAATCGTCCACCAGAGATCAAGCAGATTATCCTGATTGGTTTAATTATAGGAAAGGACGTTTTACTGCATCAGTATGCAATAAATTCTTTTCAAAAAATGGGCCAAAAATAAGCCGAGGTTACTCTTGCTACAAACATTGTATCAGGAGCTGGCCCTAAACAGAATAAGGTAGTAAACATGAAAATGGAGTATGGGAAATTTTACGAACCCATTGCTAGCAAACATTATGAACAATACATGAAACTGGCCGGTTACATGATTTCTGTAACGGCAAGTATGGCATATTAGAGGTTAAATGTACAGTGCAATACAAAACATACATATTACTGCCAAGTACAAATGCAGTTGGCCCTTACTTATCAAACATGGTGTAACTTTGTACTTTATACCACCAAAGGACTTGTAATTAACAGAGTCAATTTTGATAGAGATTTTTTGGATAATTCGGAAACTAAGATTTTAGAATTTTATCTTACCTATATGTTACCACAAATTATGAATAATGATGAATAATAATCGAAGAAGTGATTGTAGTTTTTATTGTTTTTTAGATGTATGAGAGACTTTTTTGATAAAGCATATGGAAAGAATCCTGAAAAAAATTAAGCAGTTTTTCTGTAATTTGAAATTTTTAATCCGATACATCAATTATCAATTTTTAAATCTACATATGACCGAAACTATTTAATTCAAAATAAAAGTCAATGAAATTCAATCTGTTTGAATTTCTTTTCGAAATTATGAAGTCAAAAAGTATGGAAAAGAAAAATAGACAATACATTTAATAATTTCCTTTATGTCACGATAATAATAAAGTAAACTTGATACATCAATAAATAAGAAATATACAATATGATATAATAAAGGGTAAGAACTAACACAGATTACTTTAAAATGGGTTCTTGGTAATTGCTTAGAATTCCACAAACAGAAATCATTTGATTCAATGACCCTAACATATTCACAGGAATTACACGGTCAAATATGTGAAAACATTTCAATCTTTGAATCATTCGTTTAACGTGAATTCTTTCAGCAGCTATTTGTTGACTTCTGACCACTTCATCACCAGTAAACTGTTCACGTCCTCGAAGAAAACTAGGAATAATTAAATCAACACCAAGTGGTTTTGAATAACAATGTCTTTATCAGATATGCTTCCAGGGAAAGCTGATGAAATAAAGGTAAAACGGCCACCAGGTGCAATACCAACTAAAACTTTAACGGTTGTGTGACTTTTATAGTCTGAATACATCATTTTATGAATAACTAATGAAGATGAAACAGCAACTTTGAATTCCACACAGTCAATGATACACCGTGTTGCTGGAAACTTCTCCTTCATTGATTGTGGCAAAACATCATCAACTTGTTTTCGAGTAGGCCAAATACAAACAGACCCAAATCTTACATACATGAAATTTAACCATGTAATGACAGTGTTTGTAACAGTTCCTTCTGAAACAGAAAACAAAAACGACAAATGGTGAACATCAAAGTTTCGTGTAAGACGGACAAGTGTTAATAAAAAACTTTCAAATGCTGATAAAATTCTTGGTCTACCAGCACTTCCACCTTTGACATTTTGATTATTATATAAAATAACATTTTCTCCAACAGGACCAAAATTCAAAAATAAAAAAATTGACTTCAAAATGTCTGTAGTAGGGATTCCAGTGTAATGGTTGCATGAAGAATCAGTCATAATGATTCGGTCAACAAATGTGTTTTTCATGGATGGTTGTTGCTGCGTTATTGAAACCAATTCATTACTCAAAACAATGTTATCTTGACGCAATGTCTCATTTTCTTGGAGAATTCTATCGTATCTCTCTTTCCAGTCTATTTCCACGGCTACATTTTCAGGATTGTGACTGTCTGTTGGTTCAGGTTCACAAAATTTCTTTCGGGTGATGGTCGCAACGCTGGTTGTTTACGTTTTGCTGTGACTTCGTTTTGTTGCTCATGCTCAGAGAGAAATGGTTTGGCTCCTTTTTTTCAATCTTTTTCGAGTTCCTCCAGGAGGTCTAGTGATATCTTCTGCTTTAAAATGTTTCTCACACAACACTGCACTACTAGTGACATGAAAATTGTCCTTTCCATCAATTCTATTGATTCGATTTCACCACAACTTTCTCATGATACCATCTTTTGGAAACTTAAAAAAAGCCAATCCAGAAGACATTTTTTCGCCACCTTTGTCCATTAAACCTCTGTTAAAACATCCCCAAGCAGCACATTGTTTTCCATATAATTGTTTGGAACCTAGAGGACGACCGCTTTCCGCCATATTGTTTTTCAAGTGTGACGAGAAACAACTCTTGCCTCGTTTTCATGTATTGCACAATAATTTATGAAAAGGAGTATTAGTACTGCTCTCTCCATCCGCAGTGCTATCATTAACATCGGAGATCTGAAAAGATGGTGTGATTATGAAGGTAGTCTGTCAGAATGAAGCTAGTTTGAATTTGTTATAGAAACCAGGACATGTCTAGTGCAACTCTTAAAGATTTAATTAAAAACTGATCTCACCTCATCGAATTTTCTTTTCTTATTACTCTGTATGGAATACTGCTCCTCTATAGCATCTAGTTCATTTGTTGAATCTGCAACAACATTGAGTTAATGTATATAATATATGTATATGAGTTTATAAAAAGTTGGTACGTCCCACAAGATTACTTACCAGGTAAAGCTATAATTCTCCCTTTAAAGGGTTTGTTTTGGAAGACGGATTCACAAAAGCCATCGGCCTTGATCACAGAAAGATTGAAAAATAGTATAAAATTGAAATGTGTTTAAACCAGGTTTTACAATATCTCTAGTAACTCCCCCCAGTTTTCTTACTTTGATATTCACGTGGTGCACATGTTTCATTCGAAATCAATTCCTTTGCAGTCGTTTTAGAATACAAAAACAATTTAACAGATTGTTACTTGATTGAAACTTGTTTTCTCTTAGGGAAATGCAACATCGCAAAACTAGTGGGAACTCATGATGGTCTAATTATGGTGCATGTGTATGATTGGGCTACTATGTTATCAAAATATTTTAACAATGTCCCACATGTGACTGACTACCACCAAATCATACTTAGCAGCGATGAACCAGGAGTTGTGACCTGTGATAAAGAAAAAATAAACATTGCCAAGTCATTGGTTAAGTTCAGGAAGGAATTCCCTGAAGAAATCATACCAAGTGGTTTTAGTGATGCCATAAAAAAGTGTCTCTATGATGAAATAAGGCCTTTTTGTCTAGAAGATACCAAAGACATTGTCGCTCCTAAGCCATAGAAAGCAGTTTAGAGAAATATTTTTTATCTCCTGCCTCAGAAATGGGGTTGATAGTGAAGTGGAGAATTTTCTTTCTTTCTTTCTTTTTTTTTGATCGCCCGCCTCAGAAATGGGGTTGATAGTGAAGTATAGAATATTTTTAATGTCTAATCCTAATGCAGTCTGCATGGGAGAATTCCTTTCTTTTTCTGCCTCAGAAATGGGGTTGATAGTGAAGTTGAGACTGATTTACATTCAACTTTTCTTTGCTCGGTGAAGTTAAAATGGAATTATATGAATAAATAAACAAAAGTTCCACTGTTACCTTAGTCATTTGGTCAACCTTCGTATTCTTTTATTGCTGTGTATTGTCTCGTTTTACACCTCCCACCAGCAATTGGGTTGAAAATGAAGAAGTGGAGAACATTCTATGTCTACAGTTACGATATATTGTCAATTGCTGAAATTTTTTACAGTTCATACCAAAAATCAAAATTTTCTCGCTTACCTTTAATTTTCGCAAATTGTGATGTAGATATTTATATGATTGATCAAGTCCAAAAGTATTAAGTATATAGCTTTAGGGCAAAATTGTCGATCCATACGGTAGCGGGCAGGCCAAAGTGGTTGCATTTAGAGTCAAGTAGATATTTTTCCCCAGGAATGCTGCTCTGAATGCTCAGAGGGTTGTTATTAAATTCAAACTGCGAAAATGGGAATATACCTCCTATCCTTTACGATAACATTGTAAGTGCAACATTTATAGATGAGAATATTGCTGGATAATACTTTTGAAAATGAAAATTCAGATCAAAGCTTCTGAACGTTGTGCATCTATGCTCACAAGCTGTGTATCTGTGGTGAGAAAAAAGAAAAAACTGTCATTTCTTCTCCATTCCCTTTACTACTATCTTTAGGCAATGTTTATTCAACTTGATGTTGTATTTTGATCCACTTTACTGTTTTTATTACCACACATAACACATAACAAGACATAAAAGTCCAATGATGATGCTAAAATTTAATGTATATATATATATCTTATTATAATAATCTGTAATTGTGCATACCACTTTTATTTTAGAGAGTGATATATTTACTTTTATTTCATGGTCAAATCCTTCTTATTTTTTCCCTTTTCGTCGTAAAACCACGCTGAGGCGACAGACACTTTTTTAAGGTGGTCCCCCAGGAAAATATCCAAAAATCATTAAATTTTTGATTTTCTTGATTTTTTGCATACGGATAGTTCAACCCTTACTCTATAAGTTCACCAAGTGACGAGAACTAATTTTATCCCTGTGTGGTGAAATTTGACAGTTTTTCGCAGGCCTTAGCAACTGACTGTTTACATACTTATATTTGCCTTTTTCAGCGCTCCAAATTCGGCAATATTGGCGGCAATTTCTGCGAAGGTGGTTAGTAGACATGTCTACTTTGCTCAGGCGGTTTTTTTGGCCATAAGATAGAAGTTCACCAAGATTTCATTCATTGTTTTTGAGTGGAACGTTTCTGTACTTGTTGCAGTTTTGAGAAAAGCTTTTTTACTGCCTTTTCCCAAAACTATAGACAAAAACCTTTCTTCTAGAATATGAATAATATATCTAAATCAAATAAGCAGAATTTTAGTAGAAAAAAGAAGAGAAGCAATGAACATCTTCGTAAAGCTGGAAAGAAAGGGACACCAAAACCTGGTGGTAAAAAGCGGTGCACAACATCAACTCATAATGATCAGTGGTATGAAACAGATGGACTTACACCAGATGAAGAAAGCTATTTCATTTTAATAGACATCTCTATTTTGAAAACAATGTTTGAAAAGACGGCTAAATGCCAAAGCTGTGAACATCACCTTACGATTGTAGATGAAGTAAACTCTAGAATGGGACAAGCTCATAAGATTATAGTACAGTGCTCCTCTTGTGCTGAATGTTCATCATTTACGAAGTCAATATTTGATCTGTTATTGCGTTTCGTGAAGTTGGGTTAGGTCATGAAGCTATGGAGAGACATGCCAACTGTATGAACATGTTCTGTATGAATGACAATACCTACTCAGGACTTACTTCCAGTGATGGATTAATTCATCATTCTTATTCAAAAGCTGTGTCAACATCAATGAATGATGTAGCAAAAAAGTGCCAGAACAGTGATGACTTGACAGTACCCAGTACGCAAAGAGTCACCGTTGATGGCTCTTGGCAGAAACGTGGAAATTCGTCATTAAATGGTGTTGTAACTGTTGTTTCAGAAAAGAACTGTCTAGACTTTGAGGTTATGACCAAACACTGCCCAGGGTGTGAGTCCTGGAAAAGCAAAACTGATACCCCAGAATATGCATTGTGGCGCGAAAGTCACTCTTGCGATGTAAACCATACTGGTTCATCAGGGTCAATGGAGTCGGCTGGAGCAGTTACGATATTTCAGCGTTCTGTCGAAAAGTACAATTTGATCTACAGCGAGTACCTTGGAGATGGAGACACTTCATCTTTTAATGATGTTGTCAACAGTGAACCCTATAAGGAGTTCGACATTGAGCCTGTTAAATTGGAGTGTGTTGGCCATGTGCAGAAGCGCATGGGAACACGTCTACGACGTTTGGTCCAATCACACAAAGGCACTGCTACGAGTATAGGCTGGAAGGGAAAACTGACAAAAAAAGTGATGGATTCAATGCAAAACTATTACGGGCTAGCTATTCGACGTAATATTGGTAATCTATATGCTATGAAAAGGGCTGTATGGGCAGTTCTTTTTCATTGTTCCAATTTCGACGATGTCGAATATCGCCACTGAATGTGTCCCAGAGATTCAGATACTTGGTGCAAGTACCATCTTGATATTTTGAATGGAACTTCAAATTATAAAGCCAAAACTTCTTTACCAACAGATCTATTTGAAATTTTAAAGCCAGTTTTCTAAGACTTATCTGCAGACGAGTTACTAAGCAAATGCCTGCACGGTAAAACCCAAAATGGTAATGAGGCGCTGAATGGCCTGATATGGAGACGCTGTCCTAAGTTTAACTTTGTTGCAAGGACTACCCTAGAAATTGGTGTTTCTTCAGCTGTACTTGAGTTCAATGAAGGCCCAACAGGTATTCTAGCTGTTTTGGATGTATTTGGACTATCAGGAGCTGGAGCGTTGTCTAAGGCTGAACAACATAACGAAGAGTACCAAAAACGCGTGCAAAAAAAAACTAGTGACAAAGTCAAAGAAAGAAGGAAAAAGCTTAGAAGTATAAAAAAGGGTTTTCTTAACAATGAACAACAACAGGAGTCATATATGGCAGGTGCTTACTGACATTTATGTAGTAAAGGAACAGTTTTGAAGAACATATAACATTATTTTCACATTATTTGTTTACTTTTCGTTGTATTTTTGTCGTTTTTCATTCGCGGACATCTTAAACTTTGAAACATCATTTCTCAAAAACTACTAATCCAATTGATTTCAAATTTTGAGGACTTGTTCATTACATAAATAAAATTCATTTGAGAGAAGCTTTTTGATATTGTGCCCCCAGAACACAAAATTTTATATTTCCTGTTTAAGAGAGCCCCGGCACCTGCATTCAACGACTCATTACTTTTCCAATAAAAATGATTTCTGAAAATGTTTTTCTCAAATGAATTTTATGTATATAATCTCCATTCTGACCAATTTTTGTGTAACTTTGATAAGCACAACTCGAGTTAAGATGTCACAAAAACTATTACTTTTTGGTCAATTTTAGGGCGTGGCTGGTGAACAGAGGCAATTTTTTTCATGAAAACAACTTTTTTGTATACATATTCAATATATTGATCCATGGTGAGAATATAAAAATCCAACTATTTCTAAATATATTGATCCATGGTGAGAATATAAAAATCCAACTATTTCTAAATAAAATTTTATTTTTTTTCCTGGGGGACCACCTTAATGTAATCTAAGTGTGACGTCTAAGTTTTTAAACCAATCAGAACGCAAGAAATTATTTTTTCGCCAGTTCGATTGGTTGACGATTTCCAAAAAAATAAGTTCGTTAGTAACCATTTAGCATTATCGTTTGCTATTTTGATGAAGAACCACAGGTTTGTATACATGCTGTTTATTAAACTGTTTATTGTTTAACTTTAATTGTTGTTGCATTTTAGATTTTATTTTAGATTAATAAAAGAACAGTAACAGTGTAAATGATTAGTTGTTTGTCTACAATGTGAAAGCATATTGAGAATACAGAAGAAGTGCAGTGAAGTTTTTTAAAAATTGGCTGTGCAGAACGAATGAACAGGTCTATACAAAGTAGTATTATCATAAAATTTTTATTGTTTAATATTTTAGATTAATAAAAGAACAGGTGAATTAAATGTGTATTTAAATGTTTGTTTACGTTTTAGTTATCAAATATCGCTATACAGAAGAAAGTGCAGTGAAGAAATGCAGTTTGATGTTTACTTACACAGTAAGGAATGGTTTTAAGTTTTGAATGATTAATTGCTTTAGCTTTGAGTGGATGTCTCAGTTATTCTGTCGCTTAGTATGTGTATATGCTGCTGGATGAAAAGGAAGACGAGAGAAATTTGTTTTAGTAACGCGCGCTATTATTACATTAAAAATGGTCCTGCAGCTATGAATGTTTTTATTTCTCATGATGCTGTGGAAGTGGGGAATTTGTTATGTTGTCTATTTGTATCTATTGTAGCTAATTATATTGATGCTTGATGCTTTTGTCTGCCTGCCAAAAAGTACAAAATCTACTGGAAAATACAAAAAGTTTAGCAGTTTTTCCAAACGAAGAGAGCAGTTTTGTTTAATGTATTTCACTTAAAAAAAATGGTAGCGAAAGTGTTTTATAAATACCTATGTATGTTTGTGCTGGAAAGTAAATAAAGTATTAGTAATTTGTTTACAGGTATGAATATAGAAGTAAAGAGTTTAGAAGTGTTTGAAAATGTCTACAGAAGATGATCAATGGTCGGTGTATAAAACGGCCAAATTATTTTTTTTCTGTAGATTCCCATTTTTTTTTTTAAAAAATTAAGAATTTGATTCAAATTTCAATTTTCAATTCTGAAATTGTAAGAAAAGAAAAATTAAAATTTTCATTCAAAATTCAATTTTCAATTTTTAATTCTGAAATTGTTAAAAAGCCAATTTTAAAGTTTGAATCAAAATAAAGTTTTGATGATTAACTCTAGTTTAAATTGTTTTTTCAAATCAGTTAAAACCTTCTTTTGCATATTATGTCTTTACTTGGATCTGGAAATGATTATTAAACCAAAATATGTATATTTCCAGGACCAATCTCACACCAAGTTTGTTCCCAGTCTCCTATAATTCATTCTATGATTTCGCGAACATGTGACAGTTAAAAATGGCTTCCACCCTGGAGAGACTTTGTTTAAATGAAGAAATAAGGGAACTAATCAAGGGCAGAACATACGAAGAAGTTGCTTACATTTTACAAGAAAAGTATCCAGGGTTATCAGGGTTGTCTGAGAGATCTTTACGACACCATTGCGAGAAGATTGGCATAAAAAAGTATAGTGGAATCTCTCAAAATGCATTGAATCAAGAGGTTCTGAAGGCATCAGCAGAAGTAAGTTAAGATTTTTTTTCCATATTGGGGCAAAAACTTATTGTTTTAAGGCTGTATTACACAATCAAATTTTGGATAAAATTTGTTGAGTGGTCTTCAACCTTTCTCTAAAAGATGAAAGAAGAATATGACGGTACCATGACCTAAAGTCGGCCTGGCGTCAGACTTGGGGGAAAACAGAGCACACACTTAGATTTACTTTCCATGACTTGCATAAAACTGTTTTTGGAATGTTTCACCATACTGTTTGTTTTCCCCCAGAAATATTTCAATTTCATTGGCTAAAACATAAGTCATATGACTCTGACTTAAAGAATTATATACATTATATATTTATATCATTGTTAGAATTACATTAGACTATTTATATTATATATATTATTTAGATCATCTTCTCTCTTGGAAAACACAACTTGAAATTCTCTCTTTAAAGTTAAGGAAAATTGTTGGTCTTATTTCTAAACTTGCTCCGAAATCAGTGCTACTGTCAGAACTCCCAATAATATGAAATCTCTAGATACTATAACTTAGCTAATTTTATGAAAACAATTATTTTGAAAAAGGCAATGGGGACAATCAAAAGGAGCAGAACGTTATATCAGCGTTTTGTTTTATTGTCACAATCTTCTTGTTATTTATTTAGAAGTTCTTTGCTAAATTTTGGTTTATGGGACCAAATTAGGGTTGATGGTGGTAAAGAATTTGTATTGATGTGCTATATTCAAGAGACCCTAAGACATAGAAGGAGGAACCAGTCTATCGATCCTTTCAAAGCAACCAAATCTACTGATGTATGTTTCATTGTTCAGGTCACGGCAAAGCTGAGAACTGTTTAATTACGGCTGTGGTGGCGCGAGGCGAGGCGAAATTTTGGGAAAAAGTAGATCCCGACTGTATTTCTTACTATTATTACTTTTTTCTTCCAAATTCTCAAAATGTTTGGTCTGTAAATTATACGTACATTGTTTTCTTAAAATTCCGGCGTACTGCTACTGGCATTTGGATCGTTGAAAACAAGTGCGGACTCGAACAAATTGTGAATCTTATATATATAAAGTGAATTCGAAACAACTGTAATTATGGTACTCTACTGCAATTTCATCATATCTCATTAGACGTTTAAGTAAACATAATAATCATGTATTGAAGATCTCTTCTCACAAATCGACTCACAAAATACTGTTTTTTTGTATTATACAAGACTTCTAATAAGAGTGCTTGCAGGAAAAAGCCAAACCTTATCTCACTTCCACAGTTTCCACCCTCACCCCCACTTTATTATCAACCCCCCCCCCCCCCCCCTCCCCCCCATTTTATGTAATTTTGGGAAAATTCCCTGTGGTGCATTTTATAATGCCCCCCCCCCCCCCCCATTTTACAATTTTTTCCCCGGAGTAGCCACCCCCCCCCCCCCAACAACCCCCCTGCTTATTCGAAAAAAAAACTACGAAAAACCACAAGAACAATCCAAAAACCACGAGAAAAACAAACAACTACGAGAAGAAACCATAACTTGTGTGATTACGATTACGATTTCTAATTCGAATATACAAAACGAGAAAACTGTTACATAGAACTAGAGGTTCCTTGAGTGTTAAAACTATTTTAACAATACTTTTGCTAATTTGTCTTTCTAATACACGTTGTTTTTTTTTAAGAAACACAAGTTTAGGAAACATGAGGCTCAATATGGCAAAGTCTTAAGAAACACGTAAGAAGCATTGTCAGGCTGAGATTAAGAGACACAACTGATATATTTTTGAAGGAATGCTAATATAACAGGAAGTTACTCTTCCATATCGAAAAAAAAATAACAAATATATACAATGGTTAAAACTATATATATATACACATAAATATGGTTGTAAACTTCTTTTTAACATCTTATATGTCTATTCTTAGCTTAGTTATGTAATATGCGCCATGTTTCTAGACGTTTTTTCTAACTAAAATTTAAGAAACATCTAAGAAACATTTCAGGCTCAAATCATGAAAATCTTAAGAAACATTGAGGCTGCCTGGGAAAACGTGTTTCTTAAAAAAAAACGTGTATCGTTACATATTGTAACAGTTTTTACACAGCATCAATATATATATATAATGTTGTTTTCTAAAGTAACACAGGGTCTATTCCATCAAGGCAATTTTGAACGTTATGGATCAACTGCTGGGAAGCAATGTACGTGTTGTGCACTTTTTTCTATTTGGTTTTCTTTAGCCAAAAATTTGGGAACATCGGATTCTACAGTGATGTTGATTTTGTTGTAGACAATGGGGATCTGATTTACAAAAAATTAAATACCGCATTCTCTCTAATTAGCGCCTGTCTCCAATGAGCCCCCCTCTCTTAAAAGCCCCCCCCCCCCCCCCCCCCCCCCTCCCCACCCCTCTAATCAAAAATATTTTTATAAGCGCCCCTCTGCAATAAGAGTGATTTAACATTAACTCAGAAATTAATAAGCACCCGAACGGTAATTAGAAATTTGAACAAAAAGTGAAAATTTTGTATATAATAGAAACGGAAGACTATATTTTTGTGATGTCTAAATGAAAGTTATAAGTACAAAATCTTATTTCGTTGCCATGAAAAATACAGTTGTTAGTATTCTTTTATGATAAAAAGAAATGCCTCGTTCACAGCTGGCATGACCATTTCAAAAATTTTTTGTAAGCGCCTCTCTCTAATACGCGCCCTTCTAATTTCCAAAAATATTTTATAAGTGCCCAGGCGCTTATTAGAGAGAACACGGTATCGACAAATATTTAGTATTTACAGACCTTCCATCTGAATTTGAGATAATGAATCTCATCTTTACTGTGGAGTTTTTATATAGGTTTAACAGTTGTTTTATGCTTAAAGAAACTTTGAATCACTAGTTTATTTTATAGCTTTGACAAGATACATTATGTTTTGTTATTTTTATTTTTCTGTAAATCCAGTATACATTGTTTATTCTTGCTTCATATTTTGTTTTGCTTTGTTGTTGTTTTATTTATATAAAGTTTATAAAGGCTTTTGTCTGTGCAGCTTCGCTTAGTTTTTTTTCTAATCATTTTGTTAAGTTATCTTCCGTTCAGCATTTAAGAAATATAAAAATTTAAAACTGAATTTTTTCTCTATGTCTTCATATAGACATATATAGTTCATATATAGTTTTGGCGCAAAAAGATGCACCAAAATAAAACTGCACCAAATTTACAGTGAGCTGATTAAACGTTTTGTTTATTAACTCTGAACTTTATCATTTTGTAATTACCTTAAGTGAAGAAGTTTTGGCACAAAAAATTGCACCAAATTTACAGTGAGCTGTACCAAATATATAAATCTTTTCTTCGAAAAACATAAAAGTAGTCTAAAATTAGTGTAAATTTTGACCAAGAAGTCCGAATTGCGCCAAATTTAAAATAATCTTGGCTGCACAAAATCAAACCTGCGCCAAATAAATCGAATTGACTGTGCACCAAAATTTCTTCATTTAGGTATTTTGCCAAACTCATATTTTCATTTGGGCAGTTTCTCTATTTGAGCCTTAAATTGAAATTAATTTCACTTTAAAAACATCGAATGAAAAGTTTAGAAAGGGTCGTTTACTTTTAGCATTTTGCATGGAATTTTTATTCCATATTTTAAGGTTTTAATGCTACTAATTTTAGATAATATGTGTGGTTCCTTAGTATTTAATCCTAAATTTCAGATGTAAATATTTACTGCTAGTTATTATATCATACTTATATAACCATTTCATTTGTTTAGTTGTCTCTTGTCTGCTTATACCCCTGACAAACTTTTTGCATAAAAATTGACAATTGTTGACATCTTTTGTCCAATTTTTGAAACTAATGACCTTTCATAGCTACCGTTCTACTTAACTTTTTTGACTGAAGTTTTTATATTAAGCCTGCATAAAAAATTTTCGAACAGCAAAATTCCAATACCGACAAATAAAAAAACCCATCAAAATACATGCTAATGGTCTTATTTTGAAAGGTCGCCCGGGCGCTTATAAAATTTTTTTAGAAATTAGGGGGTTGCTTATTAGAGAGGGGCGCTAATTGGAGAGGGGCACTTATAAAAAAATTTTAAAATGGTCATGCTAGCTGTGAACGAGGCATTGCTTTTTATCATAAAAGAGTAAAAACAACTGTATTTTTCATGATAACGAAATAAGATTTTGTACTTATAACTTAAATTTAGACATCACAAAAACATAACCTTCCGTTTCTATTACAGAATAATTCGTGTTTGGTTCAAAGTTCTAATTACCGTCCGGGTGCTTATAAATTTCTGAGTAATGTCTAGTCACTCTATAAGCGCCCGGGCGCTTATTGGAGAGGGGCGCTTATAAAAATATTTTTGACTAGAAGGGGGCGCTTATTAGAGAGGGGCGCTTACTGGAGAGGGGGGCTAGTTAGAGAGAAAACGGTATGCAGATTTTACCTTTTGGGAATGCATAGTTCAAAGAATTAAGAGTTGTCAATTTATATAAGCGTTCACCCTTCAAGATTGAACATTTTAAAGCATGGTTGGGGGTTTACCTAACCTACTTTTCCGCGAGTGAGAAGAAAAAGCATAAGCGTATTTTTCGACGCAATTCCAACACATAAATTTGTTATAATATCACATTTTATTTTAAAATTTCAAATTAAAATATCTACAAATAACCCTTAGTTTTCACGCTCCTCAGCCTGTCTCAGATGTCTACAAACTCTAGAAATGTAGAGTAAAAGTATATAATACAGTTAAAATGAAAAAACATAGCAAAATAAAAAATACCTATTCTTCAGGCAATAAATAACAGTAAAGCTTTAAGTCGTGACCTGTTGCAGCCATGCGGCTTGTTTACATTTGGTTACAACAGGGAGGCATTTTTTGTCAAGTGAATTAGCAACCTTTAACTGAGATTCTTGGATTTAATTAAGAAGTGAATTTACTTTATTCTGTATTATGATTTCACCTTAAGTCATGACAGCGGAAATCCTGTATTTTTCCTCTAATATTTTTACCCTATTTAACGAATTATTTTCCTTTCAAGAACCACATCATTGAGCGAATTTGGGTAGAAGTTAATTCAAGAGTCAACTATCCGATAAAACAACTCCTAAATAACATGGTTTTCAATGAGACAATCGATATGACAGATGAGAAAGTTAAATTTTGTGTTTCGTCTGTGACACGGAGTGTCTGCTACGAAGGATTGACAGTATTTGTTAATGCTTGGAACCATCACAGAATCAGAGGTTTGTTTTTCTTACTCCAGTGCATCTTGCATCTTTATATACTGTAAATGATCGAATAAGCGCTCCCTTCCAAATAACCGCCCCTACTCGAATAAGCGCCCCTGGGCGGTTATTCGACTACATAAAAAGAGCAAAAGGGGGCGCTTATTTGAGTTTTTGTACAATAGAAAACAACAAGTATTTAAGAATTTAAAAAAATATAGCTTTCGTTTAATTCAACCAATGTAACTGATTCAGATATTGAGGAGGCTGGGCACGAATTATTTATACTTGATGAAGACGAGGGTGAAGATGAATTGATCAATGTAGAAGACATTTAAAAAGAGATATTCACTGTACATATTTTCTGTTTCTGTAGCTTAATATAACTCGAAACCCATTTATATTTTCTTACTATTCATGATACAAAAAAATTTAACAAAAACACAGTATTTTAAATAAGTAAGCGCCTCCTCTGAAAATTGAATTTTTAAATAAGCGCCCCGGGTGCTTATTCGATCATTTACGGTACTTCCTTTTCTGTGTTAAGTTAGAAATGTTTTGTGATTGTATGGAATGTAATCGCAAGTTGCCATAGGTACTGTCACTACACAAGATAATTTTTTCTTCTGTAAATAAATGATAATAATTTCTTTCCTCACAGGTAAAGGTATACCGCTAGAACTAATGCAAAAAAATAACCAGACAGTGCAACTTCAAAACCAAGAGATACCTTCTGTACATGATGCTTCGAGACAGTACGAAGCAACTAAAGGTAGACTAAAACAATTCAGTATGTTCGGGAAAGATCCGTTGGCAGAATCTTGGAACCTTGTTCAAGAAAGATCTACTGTCTTTTCACAGTATTTCGATTTTGGTTCAATATATCAAGATTGTTTGAAAGGGGGAAATTACTGCAAGATGCGATTTTATACTATTTATATCTAACAGATTATTATACATCTTCAGTTTGAATTTGATAATATTAATGACGAAACTTTGCTTTGCAAAATGCACTAGTGCATTTGAAACCTACCTTAAGGGAAGAAATTAATGCGAAAGAAATAATTGCGGAATTAAAGATTGTGGAAGCAACTAAATTCGCAATCTCTTCTTCCGGAATTCCTGCATAAAAAGGACTCAAATGCATAAAAAGGACTCAAAAAAAAAATTCTGAAGTACCTTAATTTCATGATTTTTTTCACATAAAGATGTGCGAAAATGAATAGAGAAGTGAAAATGCCGCAATTACATAGTGTACCACTACAAATCTTTGTCACAATAAAATCCGCCGCATTTTGTGACAAAGAATCATCGCAAATTTTTTGCTCCGTCTCGCATAAAAAACTATGAAAACGCAATCATTAATTCCATTATTTACAGGCAGATTCTCAAGATCGCAAATTTAAGTTCCGCAATTTCGAGACTAGGTGGCCAATTCGCAATCTTTAATTCCCTAATTCTCGATTTTTTCGATCATTGATTCGCAATCTTTAAGTCCGCATTAATTTCTTTCGCAATAATTTCTTCCCGTAAGGTAAATCTAAAAAATAAATGTGACATGTTAATCACATGCCTCATCAGTGATCGATATGTTGTATTTTTTATGATATTTGTTGTTGAAAGGGTTAAGCTTCTTTGTTTATATATGCTAATATTCTTTTTGTATTTCATTGGTTGATTATATAGATTCTTGCTGGAATTTTGTGTGTGTGATTCAAAACAAACCTTCATGTCTTATTATGCATTATAATGTCTGCATTGTAATTTTAAAAGATCGATCTTTTGAAAGTTCGAACACAACATGGAGATCGTTAAACTGTTTATGCCTTTGAGTTACGCGTCTTCATTAAGATACCACCGTAATTTATCAATGGAATGCTCCCCTTGAATAAGCGCCCCTTAATTATGATCTTAGGGCGCTTTTTCAATATTAATAACTAGCGTAAGTAGGGAAGATCATAAGAGTAGTTAAAGAAAATTATAACAAATAACGCCCCACTTCTGAAAGTCAAAAAATCGCGCCTTGATCGAAGCGATATTTCAAATCCTAGAAATGGGATTTACCAAGCCATACTTTAGGTTTTGCTGTAGAATTCTTTAGGCTGCACAATTCCCTTTATCACTGTTGCATTATTATAGTGTTTCTCTTTGTTCACCTTATGTAGAGGTCACTTTTGATTAGAAAATCAATCAATTTTTCATCTTCAGCCATATATTTTCAAGATTCAATGTCATGGTGATAAATCTAATTATCACATATTAGCTCACATATTTACCACACAATTGACCTGAATTTATTATATGATTGTTTCCATTACTTTCAGTTACTAATTGCATGTTATATTTCATTCTAGTGAAGATAATAAACTGAAATAATAGGATAAAATGTCAAAGCGAAAGCTAACAGCAGATGAAGCGGTACAAGATATTCTTCGCTTCGTTGACAATGATGGTGATGACTATGAAAGCAATTTTTTGAGTTAATTAGTAAAATTTACTTATTTGCTTTAACATTTTCATTTTGTTTAGTATATGAACAATCAAAAGCTGAAAAGAGAACCAAAAATTTGTTATGCAAACTCATTTTATGACAATTCTGCTATGACACCCATTTTTTACGTTTTTCGGCTAAATTTCGACAATTACTAGAACAATTAGTGACGTCATCACGTGGAAAATCGAAATTTCAAAAAAAATTTTTTTTCAGCCTATTTGGAATATGTCAAGGTATTTCTGTACCAAATTTCATGTCAATTGCATGTTCCTATCAAAAGTTAGTTTCACCAGGCAAAAAAAGCCTGGGTGAACTAGGGTTAAAAAAGGTTCAAAGAAGAAGTTTTTGAAAATAGCACAAAGATTTGTGCTAATGAAAAGTCCCATGTTAATGCTTTTATATAACAAAAAACGCACAAGTCCGAGAAAAAGTTTCACAGTTCCAAACAAAGGCTCAATCGTATCTTTTATCTCTTTCATTTCATTTTTTATGCTGCCTGTATTTTTACATTCAAAATTGTTGATCACGTGAAAATAGATGACTTGTCTTGCACACGTTGTTGACAAGATCAGTCAGAGAGGAGACAGCAAGCATAGCAAACATTTAACAGATTTTTTAAAATGAGGACTTTCACATTCTCCACACATAGACAAGGTTTTAGTGAAATCAGATTGCGTGCTGAACAAGTCACTTATGATAACCTGGCACGTCATTTTCAGGTAAATAATTATATTGAATTAGTAATTTCTGAGAACTATAAAACAAATTATTACGACATTTAGTTTACTGAGCCTTTGTTTCATTTGTATTTTTGGTGGCGCCTAGTGCTATATACTTGACAGAGGAATTTGGTGATGGTACAGAATTTCCCAACAATGGGAGATTTAATTTGGATCGTTTTGAAGATGGTCACCGCTTTCAAATAGTTGGTTCAGATGCGTCAGCAACAAATCTAACACCGCAGAGATTTATGTCACCACAACCACCTCCGGCTCCACAGCCACCACCACCGTCGTATGCTTCTCCTGCGATTATCTCAGCATCAGCTACTGCTACTACTCGAAGAAGGCCTATTTGTTTGGTAAAGGTCGTACGAGCGGATTTGAACGATAAATGCCGTTTAGTGAATGTGCATCGTCATAATAGAGTGGCACACATAAATATCTATACGGAAGAAGAAGCCACTGTAGCGTTTATCATTGACAGAACTAGAGAGGAAATGGAGGAGGAGGACTTGGTCTTGGTAGGCTCCAAAGGTCTATTACTCTATGACCAAGAAGGAACACGTGGTAAGTTACATGAAATATTTGGTTTTCATCTACTCTTACTTTAAACATTTTTAAATAATGTTATTAATTATTTATCCATACACTTGATTTTACACACACGATTTGATCTGTGCATACATTTTTTTCATGTTGCAAATGTGGAAATAAAAAAAACAAAATAAAATAAAAATAAAAAACAAAATATTACTCTATTGCAAAACATTACTCTATTGGGTTGTCTTTTTGAAGGAGTACCGCACGAAAGATATTTTGCGTGCCTGAAGTGCATATCGAACGACAACGTACTTTAGAGTCAGAAGGTGAGCCGGAAGAGGAGACACCGAGAGTTAAAAGGCGAAAACGGAGTAACGATGAACAGGATGACGATACAAGTTTGGAGGAAATAAAAAAAGAACTACAAGAAATAAAAGGCGAGTTAACTTCATTTAAATCGATCTGCACGAAATATCAATTTAACGTTGAATTTCTCCGGTCACTGGACGACGTATTAAAATGTGCAATATGCTTCAAGTCTCCTTGTGATGTACCGCTAGTCGGTTGTAAACTTTGCGGCTGCGTGATAGGGTGTAGTGTTTGTGTCAACACGTGGTATAGTGGTGTCGATGGACTGGAGAAAGGCTGTCCAAAATGTAGAGGTGAAAAAGGTCTCGCAAATTCCTTTGTCAGCAAGCAAAGAATGTTCTACCGGAATCGGACACAAATTAAGAGTTTTTGCACTGATTGCCTATTTATAAACAAACGAAACATATATAAATTCTTTCGTTAGTTTTATTTCTTTATTTTTTATTGTAATCATAGTTGTTATTAGTTACATTTTTGTAAATATTATTTGCTGTTTGTGTTTATATGACTACAATTTAAAAAAGTTGTTTTTTTTGTTTGTTATAAATCTTTCCCAGCTAACTTTTCAAAAAAAATGAATACAATTATTTCGGCGGAGCGGCGAATAAAAAATAATGAAATCTGCTTTCAATGTAAAATAAGATAAATTAATTTTAGAGAATAATTTCATATCTCTATGGAAATCGTTTAAATGTTTATTTAAGAAAACTACGGAGTTGGTCACTAGGAGGAAAATTTGCTCGATTTACCGAGATCTGACGCTCTTCAGAAATTATCAGAGTCAGCTCTCCTTGCCAAGATCTCCTTTTGATGTGCTGAGATACAGATACAAACGAGCCCGTATCTGCTAATTTTTATCTGTCATTCGCATGTTTAAAATTGAGCAATTAAAAATTATATTTTTCGGCACTCGCCACATTAAGTTAGGCCAAACCCGCTAAATTTTCTTCCCGCTACAATTTCTACAATCATCAGCGAGAGTGTTTCTTTTTTCTGGGGTTCAAATAATAAAAAAATGCACGTGAAAAAAAATATTGCGCGCGTAACAAAAAGGACTGAGCGAAGTTTTTTTTAAAAAAAAAGTTACGCGCATAATAATATGTGCGCATATAAAAAAAAAAGTTGCGCGTATGGAAATACGTGCGCGTGACAAGTTTATATGCGTGCGTTCCAATAAGCCTTCAGGGCCATCGTACAGACCAGATGGTTTTTGTCGAAAATCCTTGAATAAGAAAATTCCCGGCAATATAATATTTCCTTACATGCATATATTATTTCCTTCACTGCAAAATTTTCTAAATTTTTACCCAGTTTCCTGTTAGGGAAACTTGCTGGAAACGGAATGTTTATATGTAGTTTCCAAATTTGAAATTGAGAATTTCCCTGTTGATTTCCGATCAGGAAAACTATTTCGAAACGGAAGTTTCCATTTCCCCAAATAAATTTGTGGGAAATTTTGACGTATCTTTTTGGGAAACTATGACGATGTGTGATATTTCGATAACGTTTCCAACTATTTTATTCTGGAAAACAGGGTAAAACTAATGGGAAACGCAACCCATTGAATCGACTGTTACGGAGAAATGCATTCTAAACTTTACGTTTCCGAGCCGTTTCAAATGTATGTATTATAGGGAAAACTTGAAGAGGGATAGCTTCTTTAGATTACTAATGATCAATTCTAAAGCCTCATTTCAGGTACGTGGTGCAGATGGAATAATGACTAATGTAACTGATTTTTGTAAATGTATTTATTTTTCCGCTTAATATATAAGTACATTAAAATTTGCTAATAAACAAACGGAAAGAATGCTAAAGGTATGAAAATAGGTGTTGATCGAAGAAATGATACACATCCCGAACATGACTATTTTTGGAGCTTAATAATAAAGCCGATATCAGGAAAAGATCCACTCTTTATCAATCAACAAAATTTAGATATAATGCCTAATTGAGCGTGTAAATCCAAATATATCTTACACACTTTCCGGTAAGAAGTTTTCGTAGTTTATTTAATACGGTGACTAATTTCAAAGTATATAGAGTATAAGTATTACATGGGAAAACGAAGCTTGTTTTAGTGTTTTAGATAAATGCACTTGCAACCAACCAGCTAGCAATTTGTAAAAATTAAAAGATGATGGTTTTTATTGACTACTAGCTGTTAAAAGGAAAATCATTATAATAGAAATTAGCCTCGAATCCTTTCGCATAAACATCTTCCGTGTGAAAATGCTATAATGTGTCTTCAGCATTCAAGTGTTCGACACGAACTTTTTTTGAAGGTTGCCGCTTCATCGGTGATTCACTGGCAACTCGTTTTTTTCGTAACACTTGTTTTGCGTCAGAAATCATTTTTTTCGAATGCCGTTGATCCAATTTCATAATAAGGTTGGTTAATAAAGGCGACCGCCAGCCAGGTGATTTGATTTTCAGCTGAGGTCCATCATCTTCTTCATCTGACATCAGCTCTTGCGTCACACCATCCCAGAGACGTTTTTCGTTATCTTCGATATATTTCGATCGTTGTTCATACAGCTAGAAAATATAAAACATACATAAAAATTTAGATATGATTATTATACGTCACATAAAATGTACTCAAAATATAAAATCTTACCCTTTTTCTTCTTGAGCGTAGTTTTTTTTGAATACCCGTGCTGGTATACTTCTCCACATCACTCTTTAAGTCATATTCTTTTTTGAGAGAGTGAAAATAAATCTTACACGCTCCTAAAGAAAATTGAGGTTTTCAGTTTTGAAGTCGGTTGGATACGACTGTAAAAAACATTGAAAGAACGCTTCCTACCATGTATCTGACTATAATAATAATAATAATAATAATAATAACCGATTTATTTCTAGCTCCATTTTGCTACATGGTTCTTCTCCTAGAAATTTGTATGTGGTGTGTATGTTAAATGTATTTACAAACTTTTTTTTTTTTTTTTTTTTTTTTTTTTTTTTTTTTTTTTTTTTTTTTAAACATATATATAAAAAATATCTATAAAGTACGTGCAATTGCTTTGTCTATTAGGTATGTAAACGTTTTCGTTTTAAAACTGTGCAAACTTTCTGATTCACGAATTGGTTTCGGCAAACTGTTAAAAGTTTGAGCGACGGTATTACTGTAGGAATTGATGACATTGCTTCGTTGAATCATAGGGCCGATGTTTTTACGATTACTTCTGAGAGCCCTTGTATCCTTTGCAAGTTGTAGTTGCATGTTTGCAGGAACTATTTCAAAAACAGCTTTGAAGCCCGCAACAGCAGCAGAATATTCGAGACGCTCCTCAATAGGTAGCCATGAGAGTTTTATGCAGTCGTGTACTTTCGAATATCTGTTCCATACAAATCCGGCGGCAGCGTTCATAACTTTTTGCAACCGTGATTGAAGGGCTTTAGGTATCGGATTAAAGACGATATTTCCATAGTCAAGCTTTGACAATATTAGCGTTTGAACAAGTTCTTTCCGTATCTTGAATGGAAGAAGTCGTTTTAATAATTTAAGCGTTCGCAATGTAGAGAAGCATTCGATTGCCACTTTATTGATGTGGCTTGTCCAGTCCAGGTGTTCATTGAAAGTAATTCCGAGAACTTTCATTGATTCCGTTCTTCCGAGAGTAATACCACCACATTTGATAGCAACTGAATCAAGTTCCTTTTTTGTGATGTCTGTACAGCTGGTTTTTGTAGAAAAGCATTGTTTTTGTTTTCTTTTCGTTGAAGACAAGATTGGAATCATGTGACCAATTACGGATGTTTTCTATATCTTGTGAGAGTTCGATAATTTTAGCTTCAAGTTCATCTGGTTTTGAGTGAATATATATTTTGGTGTCATCAGCATATTGTAATGTTTTTGTGTATTTCACTTGCTCTGAGAGGTCTGATACATATAAATTAAAGATGACAGGACCGAGAATGGATCCTTGCGGTACTCCAAAACCAACAGTCAACATCGAAGACTTTCTGTTGTCAATTTGAACATAGTGCTGGCGGTCTGATAAATAATTTGCCATCCAGTGTAGAAAGGATTTGTCAAGATTGAGGTTTGAAAGCTTCATTAAAAGACTCTTAAAGTCTATCGTATCGAACGCTTTGGAGTAATCAGCAAAAACTGAAATTGTTATTTCGCCTTTGTTCATGGCTTTTGTGATGTCGTCTTTCAGTTTCATCAGACAGCTTGTAGTTGAGTGTGATCTTCGAAACCCATGTTGCGTTGACTTGTATAACATTAAATTGTCGATATGAAACACCA